>CM032177.1:4626574-4656002 GCA_018908115.1 Anopheles rivulorum
CGATTTTTGTGCGACACTATCGGTTCCCATGGCTTCTTCAGCACCGGCCCCAACAATTCCTGGCCTACAGTAAGTGAGCTTCCGAAAATCATTTTGTTCACCAATAGAGGCAGTTTGGCGTGCAGAGTTTGCAATACATCAATGTAAATGGCCAAATAGGAGGGTGGCAGATTTTCCATCAGCAATATATGAAGCCACTGCGTTAGCCTGGTTTCCCACGAAACACTCGCCAGCGCCTGCCTGAGTCGGCTAACCGATTTATCAATTACCGTACGACGGTGCACTGGTTCATGTTGTTTTTCGGCGTTTGTAAGTCTTGCCAGTCGGTCCATGTCCAGCAGTCGCGCAACGCGATCGAACAGCTTAAACTGTTGCACAGTCCATCCGAACCTTCAAACGACATACAATATGTTAGCAAAACGTTCGCAATGTTCGCAAATCTAGTGCAGCTCTTACGTGTTTACTCGTTCCTCCCAATCTTCTTCGTCCGACACGGAGCTTCTAGCGGTAACAACAATGTTTTCACTTTCCTGCATAGCGCGTCGCGCGCTTTCCTCATTGTATGACGGAATCGGTGGATTGTAGGACTCCTCCAAATCTATTCGCTCATCGTGCGAATGTGTGTGACATGAGGGACACTGTGGAGGCCGATGTATCATCAGTGTTCGGGTCGTTGCGGTTTGACTGCTTTCCAGCAGACGAAAATCTCGTGTATAGCTATGTTCCATTGTAGGCGTCGTCGTCGTGAAGCTTGTGTTTAGCTGCTTTCTCAAGTGCGCACCCCTCGAGAATCAGGAAATACTTTGTTTGCTGGATTGCTAAATTTGATAAAAAGTTTTGCACAACAACTATCAAACAGATTGCCGATATTATTGAAAGCTAGACTCGATAAAAGTGATACTAATTGCGTTTTACAATACACGACGCGAGAGTGTTTCAAGCTAGCACAAAATAGCTGGCGTTTTTCACGATTGACGGCGCACATTGATCACGCTGTCGGTCACAACGAATGACATTTGGAAGAAACAATTTTAGAACAAGCTGCGCTTCACCATTGCATTGAAGCGCTATTGCAAACATTTGTTGTCCGAAGATAAGTAAAAACAATCGTATCAATGATGTCTACAATCAACGATAAAGGATTCTACGCTCATTTAAAATCAGGAACGTAACTTTTCATTGCGCTTCAAGCGTGGGGTCCTTTCATCGGAATCGAAACAGTGTTGCCATTTGGTATTAATTTAAAGCTGTTTTAGAACAACAATAACTTCATGCAGCATCGCTTTCTGTCTTCTTTTTTTATAAAATTCTTTGTTCGCATAAGTTGGTGTTTTTTTTATAAATTCTTCGAAATTTTGTTTTGAGTTTAAGCTCACAATTGGTAAGAAAGTTCTGAATTAATATTGAAAATTTGTGAGCAAGGCAGCTAGACTGGAATGTTGTACATACCTTGAGGACATTTGTTTTGATTTTACTTTTGTTTGAAGGAAAGCGCGTGTAAAGTTGCTAGCAAAAATAGTTACCTATTCAATCTAATTGCTGCTCCTACAAACAATTGAGGATGGATTCTGCTCATCGCATTAAGCAAGAGCCAAGTATGGATACGCCATTCCTAGAGAAAAGTAGCAAACTTATCAGCAGCGTTCCTATGGACGCAACAGTGAAAACGGAGCGCCTACAATCATTCCGTGAACCGCGGGACCTCACTCTCGCCAATGGGCGCACTACTAAACCTCCGGTAAACAAAAAAGTATACACTCCAAATCTGAACGCAGTGAGGAACAAAAATACGTAAGCTTAACATCGAACCATAACTATCGGATGGGTTGAATCGATATATTTACCAAACCATGTTGTTCATTGTAGAGACGTGAAAACTGCATCCACGGGTCCAAAAAGCAGAGTTAAGACTGAACGGAATAAAAATGATAAAGACACTAGAAACAAAAAGGCAGCGATGATTCAAACATCCGGTATCTTTTCGGATGGTTTAGCTCAACGTTGTCTGATCCGCGCATCCAAATCTGGTATGTTGCCGTAGACTCTCACCACCACACCTCCCCATGTTGTCTTACGAACAGCTTCTTTCATGATCCATTTATTTGATTTGCTTATCTATCGCTGCAGACAAATCTAGTTCTTCGAAGGAGCCAGGAGATTCCATTCGAAAACCCGTATTTGCTAAAGCGGACAACAAAATTAATGTGGAAGTTGAGCATAAGCTGATACAAAATTTGTACAACGACAACGATGAAGATGCAGCGGAACTGGAGCAAAAATTGGAAAATGGATTCACATTGCCAGTGAAGCTAGAAAACTGTAAGTTTAAATCAACCTAGGCTCCTTGGCGAGTGTTTTCAACCAATGTATCCTCTTTACGCTCCATACAGCTGACTATAAAATCAAACCTCCGGAGGTTAAGGCGGAAAACATGGCTGAACCCAAGTTGGATCCGCTGAACTCGGTTGAAACCGTTCTATCGGGCGAACAGACAAACAAGATCTTCCTTTTGCAACTTCCCGATGCATTACCCGGGAAGAGCGATGGCGTTGACAAAGGTGCACCAAATGGCAGCGATTGTAAATTGGAATCAACGGCAAATGGTGAAGATGCGCCTCAGTATTGTACAGTTCGTGATTTGGCAGAAGGTTATATCGGTAAAATAATTAGGTATCGTTCTGGAAAGGTCAAATTAAAGTTGGGAGAAATCATGTTTGACATCAACCTCGGTATGGATACGGGGTTCTTGCAAGAGTTAGTTTCTATCAATACGAATCAAACAGAACGCAACGGCAATATAATTAACATTAGCACTATCAACGCAAAGCTAAACGCATCCCCGGACTGGGAATATTTATTCAAGAATTCTACATGAAATATACGGTTCTAGGCGGATATCTAATTTTGTTGATTGCTATCTTTAGGCGCGGAATCTGCAGTTCGATGCAGGTTTCCATCGCGGTCTAGCGCAAAGTTGAAAGTGGTTGGCTGCACCAGTGCTAGCTCAATCGCCTTGTCGATGTTTTCGCGCGTAATGAATGTTTTCGACAGCTCCTTCTCTATGCGCACCTTCGCTTCAACCTGCTCCTTTTTATCAGTTTCCCTCTGCTCCTTAAGAACTAGTCTTTCCAATATATACTCCTTGCGAGCCGCCCGCTCTACGGACAATCGTTCTTCGCGTTTAGCAGCTGTCTGTTGGTTCCACTCGTCGTTTCTGCGCAGCGCTTCCTGCCATTCCGCTTCCTCTTGTTCGGGAGTTTGCAATACTAGACCAGCCCGCGAAACTAGCTTGTAAGCTTCCACCTCATCCCGCAGAAAGTTGCGCACCGCTTTCATCTGTGTGCGATAGTTATTGTGCAATCGCTTTAGCTCTTCGATCTCCTCCTCAATCTGTTTCTTGCGTTCCGGCACTCGGAACAGTTTGCTTTTGGCTGTACCGAGCCAGCGAGGTTTTCGTCGAAAGCGAACTGTGGTGTATTGCAGTAGTGCCACTGCTCTCGATTTTGTAAAAACACCAGAAAATGCCGCCGCCAAGTTAGCCATCGTAAAGCTACTTTTCTTTACGGTAGATCGGACACGTTTGTTGACTCTCTGTTGATATTGAATAACATTACTTTGAAGTGTAGCTGCGGGTTGGATTCAAATGACATTTGTGGATTCNACCATTTTCGTTGCGACGGTACAACATTGGTTGTACCCACCATTGCCGAAGTCGTGGTCAGTTTAATTGGTATACGGCGTACGATATGAGCGTAAATATGTGTCGCTGGAGCATTATTAACCAAAATTACATAATGTCGTTAACGTTTCATGAACAGGTGTTGTATTTAAATGAACTTTTTATTGATACAATTGAACGGTAATGAAAAAATGATAATGTTGTTTACATTCCATTTGAATTGCTTTTCAAACCAACGTCAAATACGCGTACTTGACAAATTTTGGTGTTCACACGAGGAGAACGAGGGGGCACACGAAACCCATATAAAAAAAATGTTCTAAAGTTCGCTGCGTATTGTCATATATCCCTCGTGTGAACACAGTGTTAGCAATGCATAAAAAGAGAAGATGGAAACGAGAAAGAAAAAAAACTCAATACAGATCATACTTATTATAACTTTTCAAACATTTATTCAAATCGCTTCTGTTCATTTTTACGAACATTGCACAAGTTTTCCGGTAATTGTCATTTTACCTGCAGATTCATATGATGCTTTTTGGTTTTAGGATCGTTTTCGATTGGATAGCAAAATTGTTCCTAGGCCTAACCGTTCTGGTCGTTCAGAAATAAAGATATACGTGCATATTTAAGACATGAAATCGTTTGTTTTTGCAATAAGCTTTATGCTGAACTGGTATGCGATTGTCAAAACAACTGTCATTATTGCCAGTTGGGATGTTCGTAGATGTCATGGAAACCATTCCGAATATCCGTGGCGTTGAAGTATTGGACGAACGCACGGATAAATGAGATTTTATTTCATGTATTGCTTCCGAAGAGTAACTAGCCGTGTGGAGTCCTCCTCCTCAACGTAAATAATTTTGCATTCCGTGTATTCTGTGCTGCATGCTCGGATTGTCCGGTGCGCAGAAGTTTAATTCGATAACGGTTTGTTGTGCTTCACTATAGCTGTTAAGAACCAGAGAAGTGGACAGTTTATTATAGTGACGCGTTATTGCTTTCCCACACTGTGTATGTAATTCATAAGATCGTATAGCACGGCACAAGTAGGTGAGCGATGGAACGGGCAGAATGACAACTTTGTGCCGACCGGTGTGAAATAGCTTGGAATGGCCACAAGTGACTGTATTGAAGAAATATGTGTGTATTGTACTATAAACCACCACAACTGCGGTGGCTAGCGCGAAGTGCAGGAATAATGAAATGGGTTGTGCTGACAGTTTGAACTGGATCTGCAAACTATGCTAATGAAAGTTACTGGTAGTGATAGAATTTACAGTTTTAACATTTCATACAGTGCGTTTTGTTTGTGTGTGTGTGTGTGTACGTCGCTGACTAACGCCAAGTACCGATTATATCACCCCTTCGGATTCTATTTCTCTCACACCTTTCCCCTCCCTCCCCGTGTGCATCAACCCATGGGTGGGGTCTTGAGCGATCTTTTACACGCTACAGAGAAACGTGCCGTCCGGACAGAAGCACAGCCAGCAGAACGAACGCGATCAAAGCAAAGATACCAGTGAAAAAACCGAGTGCGTCCGATGGTGGTTTCTCGCCGCTTGCCTTCGATGTGGTGGGAAGTATTCTGCACTTACGTGCGCGTTCGGGTTCGGTAAACCCTCAGCAACAAGCGTGTGTGGCTTCTGTTGTGTATGCGTGTATATGTGTGTGCGTGTGTTTTGCATACAAACGTACGGAACGAGCGAGAGAAGCGTTCGTCCAGGTCGGGCGCGTACGTACGTTTTCCGGTGGCCCTGCCGGCGGATGTTGTGTTGAATGTTTATAGTCTTTCGTGTGCTTTTGCATTGCTAGCCCTCAGAACGGTCCGTGCCGGAAATTATAAACCGTGACTGGAAAGAAAAGATATCATGCACATGTAACTGGCTGGGGGGAGCATTGCAAGAAAAGCTTAGTTTTTCCTTTGCACGCCTCGACCTGGGGGAAAAGAACGAAAAAGTGCAACGTGGTCTTTATTGTCATGTTTTACGATGTGTTTATTAGTTATTGTTCATTTTGCAGGTTTTGTGTAGATATTCGGAAATTGTGCCTTGTGAAACTTAAGATCAATGATTTGGGCCTCTTCAAGCGTCGCCAAATAAGAAAATTCGCTGGCGGCGTATATTTGCAAGCGTAAAGGTAAGTACTGTGTATGCGTGTATGGGTGCTTTGTTATGAATTGGAAAGATGCTGCGAAACACCTGTTGCTTCGAAGTACAGATAGCACTGTTCAATGTATGTATTGTTCTTGTTCCGGTTTATAAAACTAACCGAATGGTTTGCCTTTTTTTTTACATGTAGCACATATTGCAAATGTGTTTTTCATGTTTAGCTGAAAAAGCACGAAACATGCGTACATCTAGCTTACCTATGAAATAAAAAATGTTGAGATAAGATAAAAGCAAAACTTGACCAGTGGTTTTAAATGACAACTTTCTGACGAGGGAGAGAGAGTATCGTGTTCTTGCTGTACGATGGTTTCGTATCCCTGTTAACACTACATTTACTGTCGCTGTACCAGACGCTTGTCATATTTTAATATCAAAGGTTACTTAAACTGAGGTATGGCATTAATAAACGTATCTACTGGAGTTACGTACAATTAACCACGATCGTATCCGTCCCTTTACGAATTCACATTCCAAAGGGACAAAAATGGCAGACAATTTGTTTGACCTCCCCCACCCCCTCCCCTCCCCTCCCTGCTTGCTAGGTAGGTAGGTATTGAATGTTCGAATACCGAAAAAATCCCAAATGTTGCATTGAATTACAGGTGCATCCGATAAAGAGAGAGAGCGAGAGAAAGAGATGCAAAAGCGATGACAGGTAGAAAAGCGAGACACATTCATTTTTAAAGGGACAACACAACCCAACGTCATATGACATTTTGTATGTGTATCCGTTTGTTTATACAACAAAAAAGGTATCATTACGAAAATGTAGTACAATGTTTCAAACTGACCAAATAGCAATGAAGATGAAGATCCAATTTTTGTGGTGTGCACGGCAGTATGTAATTTGTTATGTGCAGGTATTTGAATGCAATTTATTTATTTACCTTTTCCTTCACCGTACACATGGAAATGGATACGTTTGTAGTGCATTTTTATGGTTTGATCGTTCGGTACCACCCTTACCACATTATAAATCTTCTTCGTTTGGTGGTTTTAGGATGTTTGGCTTTTTGTTGTTGTTGTTCAGGCCATTACTACTAAATGGCTGCACTTTCTATGCATTGCCGATAATCGGCATGGGATTATCGCGTGCTAGAATATGTGTGTATTTACATTTAATTTAATAGTGTATGGTGCACAGATTTTTGTTTGTCTTTCGTTGTTGGGACAGTATTCGTCTGGAACGATGCTTATTAAATTAGTGAGACACCATCATATGTAATGGATCCGCCAGCGTGGTGGAATGGTAAACCTTTAGTGGGTGTGGGACCATTTTCCGACTAAGTCGTGCATCAAATAATCANCTGCACTTTCTATGCATTGCCGATAATCGATGGCATGGGATTATCGCGTGCTAGAATATGTGTGTATTTACATTTAATTTAATAGTGTATGGTGCACAGATTTTTGTTTGTCTTTCGTTGTTGGGACAGTATTCGTCTGGAACGATGCTTATTAAATTAGTGAGACACCATCATATGTAATGGATCCGCCAGCGTGGTGGAATGGTAAACCTTTAGTGGGTGTGGGACCATTTTCCGACTAAGTCGTGCATCAAATAATCAGCTCCTAATAAAATGGACAAACCGAGCCGCCCGTTATTGATCTACAAATAAGCGATAGGAGCAAAGGTTGGGTTTGTTTGATTATTTTCTACCGATATATATATATATATGAGTGTACGTGTGTGTGTATCCGCACCTTTACGATCAACGTAATGATCGAAACACGACGATGTGGTTTTATGTTATGTGAACGTGCGCCGAGTGCCTTCCGTTATCCACCCACTTGAAACGAAGATACCAGAGCAGGAACACATCCTGTCTGCGTTCTCCGAATGACTTCAGCTTGTTCTTTTTTTTATGTTGCACAAAGTTAGTGCACCTACCCACCTATCCACCCCAGTAGTATCACCCTTTCACCAGTGTGCAGCCATTTATTTCGTTCCCGCACGGCTCGTTCGTTCCATCCGTTTGCTGTTAGCGATGACCGTGATGTGATGGTGATGGTTGTGGCGTGTCATTCATCGGCAATGATGTCATACCTTTCTTCGTACCAAATTACTGGTGGTTCGAGCCCTCCACACCGCCACGTTCTGTTCTGCTGCTGCTGGGTCATTTTCCTCACTTCCCGTGCATTTCTTTCTTTGCCCATCAGCAAACGATCTTGAAGCTAGGCGATGCTAATTTTCATCCACTCAGTATGTTTTTTTATTTAGCTCGTTTTCATGCTGAGGCGTCATTTGGTTGCCGTTTAGTGCGGCATGAGTATATTTAATACCAAACTTTCACGTTACGATGCTTTACGAACGTTAGTGGTTTGGGTTAATCAAACAATTGCAATCATCAACTCTTACTAATACAATATGATATTCGCTCTGGCTGTGTTTTGTTCTATTTTTGCAATGTGATCATTCAACCACTAGTGAAACAAGTTCATTTGGGACCGTTTTTTCCGCTTTTTGTTTGCAGAATCATCACGAAAAGCAAAGAAAAGAAAAAGCATTTTAAAAATAGAAAACAAATCGAGAGTGGTGGAGCACCAAAATCTTTGAGGAAGCCAAAGAAACGAAATGAACCGTTGATTCTTGCCGCGTGAAGTCGAACGGCGCGTATCAAATGGTTAGTTTGCTCGCTGCTGGATGGTGTGTTTGCTAAGAGCAGTCGGCATTTTCGCTTTTCCCTGCCTTTTTCCCGTTCCTCTGATCTTACCATCCGACAGAGGAAGTGTTTATTTTCTAAACAAATTATGTACCGCAATTGTATATCAGATCATCATCATCAGAGCCAGTACGCCAGTGGTGAAGAGAAGAATGCTGGAGCGGGCAAGGGGTTTTCGGTACCGCCGAAGAAAATGATCGTTGATGGATGATGGAATTGGATGGTTGGATGGGTTGAATAACCGGTTTTTTTTTTTTCAAAGTACGAAGAGATTTCTTAGTAAAATGAGCCCGAATTTGATACCTTACCCAGTGTTAGACACATTCGATATACTTGTTAGGTTGTGCCGGTTTGTTGTTTTATGTTCACACTTTTGCCATCATTTCATGATAATTTACTGAATTTACTATTTTTGTTTCGATGTAAAGTAAAGTATATAAACTTTATCAAGAGAAACATTTTTGTTTCCGTTTTTATTTCCGACATAGTGAATCTCGGTGCATACAGACATGATTATCTTTAACGTTAAAAGACCCCGTTACTTCTTGTTGTCATTCATGGCATTGCAGGTCGATCAGAACCAATCGATCGATCGATCATTTTAATACTGACGACAGCTAGAACGATTTTATGTCACAACAGTGATTAATCACAGAGAATCACACGGTGCGATAAAAATAATCATTATATGCATTTGTTTAATCACTAATCTACTAACGTTTTTATTTTTTTCTCTCTCTATTTCAGACATCACCTGAATCGCCTGAACCTTGCCTTTAAACGATCTTGACGATAGGCGTCGTATAGGTGACTGACGAAACTACAACGAAGTAAATAATCAACAGTGTGCCTTTCACAATCTCTTCTAAAAAAGTACAACTGGGAAACATAAAAACCAGCAAATCGCTATCGAAAACGAATGACAAAATTCGCAAAAGAAAACATATTACGGCATCGATTGGGTAGATGAACATCTCAACGAATATAAACAATTCCACCCTTCTTCAATTACCCTTGCTCTTACATATTGGATGTGAATAAGGGCAGAGGTGGAAAAGCAGTACAAAAGAACCTAGTAACACATAGCATCGAGTAAAAGGTGTAGGAAAAACCTCCAGCCTTCAATCTCGAACCGTAGCAGCATCATCATCATCACACAAGCGCCGAAGAGCAGTGAAAAGTGTTATTCGAGAGTCAGCCGTAGAGGCAACATAAAAGTTTGCTGGCATTTTGTTCCAAGCGTTCGAATCCAAGTATACTCGTCAGAACCATTTCGCCCATCGCAAACGCTCGGCAAACAACAGTGAAAGAATAATGTTGAAGTTTATACGTGGAAAAGGCCAACAACCTTCGTCGGAGCGGCAGAAGCTGCAGAAGGAACTGTTTGCATTTCGTCGGGTAAGTTTAGCTTTCCTCTAATGCGCTCAATTACCATGGATTGTGTGAGTCAGACTTGCGCATTGTATGCGCACATAAACATAACATTTGTTCTATTTAAAAAAAAGGCATTTTTATGTCGTGACCTCGTGCGTGCTTCTAGCTTAAGTCACGTTACATTGATGTTATCTAACTTAATTCAATTTTTAAAGTTTCATATCTGTCAGCTACTATTCAACCTTATTATGTACTATTATTGTTTTTTTTTATTAGACCCAGAGAGCAAGTGCGTGTTTTAGGTCGCATATTGTCGACTGTACCAAAAAACCGGGGTCCGCCCAATAATTATGTGTTCATTGTTAATCATTGTCGGGGTGAGATCATTTATTAACTCGCTCGAATCACTTCCATATGTATTTAGTGCCGTTAAAATTCCCTCAGATACTGATGAGTCACAAACAGTCGACGTGTTAGCAAGCACAATCTTATCTTTGATCGGTCATAGTTATAAAGATTGCGCAAGTTAAACACAAATTAACAATAGACAACATTTGACGCTGATTATTTTCTATACAAAAAAAAAACTCCAATGTTAGTCCATATCTTATACAACAACAAATAGAATAAGACAATATTATCAACTATCAAAGCGAATACGGATCGGTTCAATCATACCGATTTAATTATAATCCCAAGTCAATTAAAACGCTGAGAACCACGTGCATGCGTTACTACACCTGTGCGTACAGCGGATGAATGAAAACTTGCGTACGCACAATACGTAAATCATGAGAATAGCGTTACCAAATGCAAATGCTTAATNCAGTGAAAAGTGTTATTCGAGAGTCAGCCGTAGAGGCAACATAAAAGTTTGCTGGCATTTTGTTCCAAGCGTTCGAATCCAAGTATACTCGTCAGAACCATTTCGCCCATCGCAAACGCTCGGCAAACAACAGTGAAAGAATAATGTTGAAGTTTATACGTGGAAAAGGCCAACAACCTTCGTCGGAGCGGCAGAAGCTGCAGAAGGAACTGTTTGCATTTCGTCGGGTAAGTTTAGCTTTCCTCTAATGCGCTCAATTACCATGGATTGTGTGAGTCAGACTTGCGCATTGTATGCGCACATAAACATAACATTTGTTCTATTTAAAAAAAAGGCATTTTTATGTCGTGACCTCGTGCGTGCTTCTAGCTTAAGTCACGTTACATTGATGTTATCTAACTTAATTCAATTTTTAAAGTTTCATATCTGTCAGCTACTATTCTACTTTATTATGTACTATTATTGTTTTTTTTATTAGACCCAGAGAGCAAGTGCGTGTTTTAGGTCGCATATTGTCGACTGTACCAAAAAACTGGGGTCCGCCCAATAATTATGTGTTCATTGTTAATCATTGTCGGGGTGAGGTCATTTATTAACTCGCTCGAATCACTTCCATATGTATTTAGTGCCGTTAAAATTCCCTCAGATACTGATGAGTCACAAACAGTCGACGTGTTAGCAAGCACAATCTTATCTTTGATCGGTCATAGTTATAAAGATTGCGCAAGTTAAACACAAATTAACAATAGACAACATTTGACGCTGATTATTTTCTATACAAAAAAAAAACTCCAATGTTAGTCCATATCTTATACAACAACAAATAGAATAAGACAATATTATCAACTATCAAAGCGAATACGGATCGGTTCAATCATACCGATTTAATTATAATCCCAAGTCAATTAAAACGCTGAGAACCACGTGCATGCGTTACTACACCTGTGCGTACAGCGGATGAATGAAAACTTGCGTACGCACAATACGTAAATCATGAGAATAGCGTTACCAAATGCAAATGCTTAATTGTGTGTGTGTATGTGTGATTTTTTTTATTTTTTACTCACATTGCACAACTGTTGCGCGTGGTTTCCATACACTGCGTTTAATAATAAACAATTGATACCTTTTGAAATTGTATGCTAAAGCGCCCTTGAAATGTGTCTGAATTGTTAATTATGTTACGTTTGTCTTACAGAAGGTACATTATGGGCTTGTGAAAGGTGGAATTGTCTTTATTTTATCAACTGTTTTGACAAACGTTTGTTGATGTGTTTATTAATTTATAGATTTTAAACATTAATTTTACATAATTTATACATTTAAGCAAGGGATTATTATTGCACATACTTGTTACTAACGAGAACAAACATTTGTTATGCTGCATTTGACCTTTTATGAACAAAAACAAGGCTTCCAATCTCGTACACAAAATGTGTGCATCATCAAAAGCTGATTTGAGTATCAGGTTTGTGTTGGGACAGAGCTGCCTACATTGGGTTGTATTAAATTATTCCTGGCCGTCCATACGCCTACGCTCGCACCTTTCTTCTCGCGACTGAATCATGGAACACCGTCACAACTCCGTGAAACCGGAGAAAACAATAACAAACATAAAATAACAAGAACCGAATCACTGTTCACTTTCCTATCCTTCTTTCTTTCTGGGGGTACACTTCCGCTCGTTACATTCGACGAGTTCTTGTAGCGTCGTGCACGAGGTTGAGGTGGACGCAACCTGAAATCTGGAACGGACCGCAAAATCTTCCACACACTCCGATTGTGTTGGCGTCGGGGGGTCCGTACGACGGTGGAGGGAAAAGTAAACTAACGGTTTTTTAGCGGTGCCTTCCTCAACTTTACCATCGGCGAAAGAGCAGCTTCAGAGCTTTAAAGCTAGTTAAATTACTGCGGAGGGAAGATGAAGATCGTGAGTGTGTTTGTGTCTGTGCGGGAAGAAAAGGGTGCTATGCTTTTGCTTAAGATGATCTTTTCCCCAACTCCCTGGGATGGCAGACCGAGTAGAAAGGTCACCGGTATGAACATCACAAGAGCACAAGACGAACAGAATCTAAGTTGGCGTTGTTTTGAGAAACGAATTCGGGAAAGCAAACGAACGACTTAGTTGGTACACGTTCGTGGAGAAACAAAGAACACGTGGATCAAGAAAGCGATCTGTTCAGTTGTTTGGCTTGGGGCATTCACAGCCAACCTTCCCCTGCAGGATAGGTAGACCGGGCGACTATCATAATTGCGACATTAAGCCATTGAATGTCACGACTGTTTCATCCAGACGAGCGTTTGGTGGTTGAAGCACATTCTCTCCATCGAGCGTCGTGAAGCACATGGATGAAGAATAGTAAAGTTATGGTCTAGAGACGCATACACCCAAAAGAGGTGACCGGTCGGTGAGCGCGGGAGAAATATATCCCGTTAGTCTGGAACCACAGCACTGTCTCAATCTCGACAAAGCAGAGTAACCTTCTCGTGGCCTGTATTGCCTAGCGTGTTCTACAAAACATGCCACACCTAGCACACCGCAGGTTGTGCACGGTGGTGAAAAGGAAAAGAAAATACCCACCTTTTTACACCAATGGAAAACTGGTCCATCTTTACTTACGTCCACCGCCATCGCCAGGTGATGGAGGGCGGTTTGTTGTGCCTAGGGTGTGTTCTACCCATGCTAGATAGACAAATCGATAAAAGAGAAGGGTTACTCGCCGTCGCAGAAAGTAATGCGGATCATCAAACATCAGTCGAGAGTTATGTTTAACTAGCAAAAGTTCTACCGCAGTTGAACTGCTGGTGGTAGGTATGTTTTAAAATTGTGTTCCTTGCCTACAGAAGGCAGGGACAGATAACACAGGGAACAAAAGAAGGCCACATATTTGGTAACGGGTAACGGACGCAGTGGTTGTTTGGTGATATCATGCTTAACCTCGTTCTTTCCACTTGAAGGTGTTTACTTAAGATAACAGTCTCGAACGAGTGTCAACGGACACTTTGCAAGGTGCACGCACCGCACCACCATGCTTCCTTAACCGTATGTGCTATCAACAATTTCAAATTGCTCTTCATGTTTGCCAATGCTTATGATTATTTCCCATGTCGCAAATGAGTAGTTAAAGCACTGTCCGTATTAAAAACTAACCACCAAAGCGTGCCTTTTACACATTGAAATGCAATATTGGCCCTAATGGAAACATTAACGCGTTCGAATGATACAGAAATGTAGTTTTGGTACCATTTGGCGCTCATTCCTTTTATGCTTCATTCAAACAAGGTGGACAATTTAAACGATTGCAACATACACGGCTGCTTATCGCTCGCATCGTGTCATGAAACGCGAATGCTATCCGCAAAAGGCTTACTGATTGTTTCTTTGCGGTTAGATGAGGAAGGTGCGCTTAATCATAGGTTTCGATGTTTCGGGGTGTACCCAGTCTGTTCGTATTTTCAAGGGCCAACTCTTAACGCGCCTGTTCACCAGTCTGTCATATCAGATTCGTTGCCGTTATCTTTCGATTCACCTGTTTCTTTCTCTGTGTTTGAACAGTGATAAACTCCCGCACCCTTTTTTTTGTTATCGATGGATCCGTTAACACACAACAGCACAACTTTGGGGTTGGTTTCGGTTATCAATGCTCCGGTTGGTGCACTAGCCTTGTGTACGGTCCTATCCGGAAGGGAAAGATATGGTCCCTGAGATTCCCTATACCGATAAATAAAACAAAAAAAAAAAATCGACCCCAGGGTTACCAGATAAGTTCCCGCGGTGATGTAGTAGCGGTGACCGTGAAGGAATAAAACGAAAATACCGATAGAGTAACGAATTTTGTATTGCATCGAATAAAAATCGATCATAAAATTGTATTGGGCAAATTTAAATGAAATCATGTCGAAAACAGATATGGAAATATGGAACATGTAAATCTCATTGCTAGGAATGTACTAAAACCTGTTATAAAGTCATTGAATTATGCGATTATTAACAATCTTTTGAATTGTTTCATCTCTTATACCGTCAACCCTCTTATTTTATTGAATGTCCATAATACTAATGAATGTTCCTGTTCGTCTTTTTTGCTTTCTTTTACAGACCGCTCAGCATGGCTTCCCACACAAACCATCTGCTCTGGCGTACGATCCGAAAAGTAAGCTGATGGCCATCGGTACTAATAGTGGCGTTATCAAAGTGTTTGGCCGTCCGGGTGTGGAATTCTACGGCCAGCATACATCGCCCAGCAACAATCCAGCGGACCTGATCGTGCAAATGCTCGAATGGATCCCGGGAACTGGTCGGCTGCTGTCGTTAACGGCTTCCAACCAATTGGTTCTGTGGGAACCGGCTGGCACTTTGCTGGTTGCTATCAAGAACCTGGCATTCGACGGCAAGCTCAAGAAGATTTCTTCTCTCTGCTGTTCGTACATGAAGGATACCGTTTGGATTGGCACGGAAGGTGGTAATGTGTATCAATTCGACGTACGCAACTTCAGCGTGAAAGAGTCTGTCATCTATCACGATGTGGTGCTAGAGCAGCTACCCACTTCTTACCGGTTGAATCCGGGAGCGATTGAATCGGTAAAGCAGCTGCCCAACAATCACAACTTGCTGCTAATTGCTTACAACCGTGGCCTAGCCGTCCTGTGGGACCTGGAGAGTGCGAGCGTAAAGCAATCGTTCATTTCGCCCGGCCACGGGCAAAGCGTGGGACTGTTCATCGCACAGGACGCTACGCAGTTCACTTGGTACCATGCGGATGGATCGTACGCAACCTGGGACTTGGACAGTCCGATACCACCGGAAAACCAGAAGTACGTGCCGTACGGTCCGGATCCATGCAAAGCAATCGATCGTTTGATTCGCGGACATCGTGGACGGTGCGAGCTGGTAGTCTTTTCGGGTGGAATGCCTCGATCGGCTTACGGTGAACATCAGTGTGTGTCGGTGCACTGTAAGGACGGTACAAAGGTGGCCTTTGATTTTACGTCCAAAGTGATCGACTTCTTTGTAACATTCAACGACGTGCGACCGGAGCAGGCGGAAGTGTTGGTGGTGTTGCTGGAAGAGGAATTGGTTGCGTACGATTTAACGGATGAAACTTTGCCACAAATCAATGCGCCCTATTTACATTCTTTGCATGCATCCGCCGTCACCTGCAACCATCTGGTGTCGCAAGTATCACCGGATGTGTATGCCAAGATCAGACTAGCGGGAGAACTGCAGATGGCCGAATATAGTTGCAAAATTTGGCCCATCACCGGTGGCATACTGCCCAATGAACCAGTGGACGATGACGAGCAGCCGATGGAACGAGACGTGCTGATCACTGGACACGAGGATGGATCGGTGAAATTTTGGGACTGTTCGGATGTCTGTCTAACGCCGCTGTTGCACGTCAAAACGGCACCGCTGTTCAATAACAGCGACGATTTTGAGAGCAACTTGAACGCATCGACCGAACAGCTGGACGATGGTGAACCACCATTCCGTAAGGCTGGCCAGTTCGATCCGTACTCCGATGATCCTCGCTTGGCAGTGAAGAAGGTGCAGCTGTGTCCGCAGACGGGCACGCTTGTTATTGCTGGCACAGCGGGTAATGTTGTGATGGCCAACTTTGAAGCATCGCCTCACGACGCAGGTGACGAAACGCAATCCCACGGACCGCTAAAAGTGTCAACAATGAATTTGGTGAGCGATCGTGATGGATTCGTCTGGAAGGGGCACGATCAGCTGAAGGTAAAGCGCACACTGTTGGAAGAAAATGCGCCTATCATCGAGGGAGTGCATTTTATGGGCGTACTTCAGGTGCTGCCACCAGCCGCCATTACCTGCATTGCTATGCAGAGTAAATGGTCACTAGTTGCAGCGGGAACAGCTCACGGCCTCGTGCTGTTTGATTACAACAATCAGACACCCGTGCTCCACAAGTGCACGCTCAATCCGAACGGTAAGGCAACCGGACTCATAATGATACAAGATGATTGTAATTCGTACTGAATCATCCTCTACTCTTCCCCCATTACAGATCTCACCGGTGCCGGGGAAACGTTGTCCCGTCGAAAGTCGTTTAAAAAGACTTTGCGTGAATCCTTCCGCCGCCTGCGCAAGGGTCGTTCGACAAGAAACAATCCGAATGCGGCCGGTGGAGCCGGACAGCATGCACAAACGGCTGCTGAAACGCGTCCGGTAGAGCGTCAGATCGAAGCTCGTCCAGTGGATGACGGCATGGGATCGATGGTGCGCTGTTTAACCTTTGCGCAAACTTTCATTACCAACCAGAATGTATATATTCCGACACTGTGGGCTGGTACAAATTCCAGCTGCGTATCGGTATTCGTGCTAAATCTTCCACCGAAACAACCTGCCCCAGCAGCTGCTGCTGCAGGAGAAAATGGAGTAGACGACCCGGTACAATCGGTGGCAGTACCGCAAGGGCCTCCAGTTACGGGCAAACTGGCCAAGGAGATACAAATGAAACATCGTGCTCCGATCATTGGAATTGCGGTTGTGGACAGTGTAAGTGATAGTGGGCGCTAGAAAAGAATCCACAAACTACGTAACATGGTTTCATTCATATACTTTTACTATCTTCCAGAATGGTGTTCCATTAGAATTCCAGAACGTGCCTGGCCCCGCACCACATCGTGTGTTGATTGCATCAGAGGAACAGTTCAAAGTTTTTTCGTTGCCGCAATTGAAACCGGTCAACAAGTACAAGCTGACTGCACACGAAGGAGCACGCGTGCGGCGCATCGCATTCGCTACATTCATGTGCACGGTTCCAACCTCTTCCTTGGTGCAATCGAGCCCACCGAAGTCGATGCCAAAACCGGCCACTTCACCACAAGCTGCAGAGCAACCATCCGCCGACAACAACACATCAGTGGCAAACGAATCCAACGTTGGTTCTGATGTGACGAATCATTACGAAATAAGTCTGCTTTGTCTGACCAATCTGGGCGATTGTCTTGTATTGACGGTGCCGGAGCTTCGTCGTCAGCTAAATTCGGCTGCAGTGCGCCGGGAAGACATCAAGTATGAGCGACCATTTTCGCTGTGTTAATTTATCCAGTTTTAACATATCATTTCTGTTTGATGCTTGCGATTCTATCTTTTACAGTGGCATTTCATCGCTCTGTTTTACAAGCCACGGTGAGGCATTGTACATGATGTCGTCATCAGAGGTACAACGGATCAGCCTGTCCGCTACGAAAGTTGTTGCTCCGAATGGTATGATTGATGTGGAGGATTGGTCGACGCCGATCGATAATGCCGCATCAGCCGAGGAAAGTAACGATCAAGAATCACCAGCTGAAGAAAACGCACAAGGCGAAGCATCAGTTGAACAGGAGGTTGAAAATGCCTCTGATTCCGTTGCTGCTGCAAAGAGTGAACAATCGGTTTCACGCGAAAAAGTCACCGGAAGTGTGACCGCACTAACAAATGGTACTTCCAACCCGCGGCTTAGCAATGGTGTTACTAGTGGAGAGGAAGCATCACCGAACAAGGCTAACGAAACGATCACCAGCTCGATTGGTGACATCACGATCGATTCTGTGCGCGACCATTTGAACTCTACCACGACGACACTTTGCTCTACCACGACCGAGGAAATTGTCGGTAAGATTAGGAGTCATTTTGCTTTACAATTTTGTCAACACCTGCAGGACGGATTTTATTTAACTTTTCTTTTATTTTAGGTCGATTGTCCGTATTGAGCACTCATACAAGCCAATCTTCGTCCACGGCCAAGAACAGTGAAATATTGAGCTTAAATTCATCGAACATAACCAACCTGAAAGGAATCGGGTAAGGAGAGTTTATTTTACAGTTTGTTTCATTTTGATTTATAACATGTATTGTTACATGGTGTTAATGGAGTATTTTATATTTTACAGCGATACGACAGAGAAAACATCCAACTCGGCTATCATAAAATCAATCATCACCACCATGAAGCATGGTTCGAATGTAACAAATGGTGAAGCAAAAGAATCAAACAGAACGTCCACAACCACGACCACCACCACGGCAACAAGCACGTCCGTCAATGGAAACGATTCGGTTCCACCACCGCTCCCAACGACGGCACCGCCTCTTATCACTGTCCTCAGGAAGGAAAGTCAATTCTAACAGCTTTCAATGCCGATACCCATTTCTTTCCTCACACATCCCAACACGGTTGTAGGTGAAAATTCTATGACGAATGGTTAAAGCTTAAAAAATCGAACGGGACAGTATTTTGTGTACTGATGCATTAGTATTCCGAACGGGCTGTTACAGATGTCGCTAATAGTAACTTAACTCGACACACACACAGACAAGTATTAGATAACTTTCTTATCATGATGTGTAATTATACCGATGACAAGTTTGCTTTAAAAAATGAGGCATTGCACAGGAAGCGTGAGAACAAACCAGAATACAGAGTAGCCGTCAGCAAATGTTGACTTTCCACACACACACCTGTGGATCACACAATGAACAATGAAGATCACGAAACGAAAAGCAGCAGGAAACATGTTTCCACTATCCCCCTTAATGCAGGTTATCATAGGTTAGCGATAGGGAAAATCGTTTGCCAGAGACATGTACGACGACCAGAAAACAATAAGACAATGGCGTATTTTATTAGATCTATTCTTACATTGAAGTTAAGTTTTTAATGGATAAAAGTATTTTCAGCTGTACGATCAGGTGGGAAACAAATGTCCTTTCACACCTTTCATAGAACATAGCGTGCCGAACGATCATTGCAGTTCCATTGCCGAAACGATGGAACATGTGCGGTAGTGAATCAAAACGATTTCGAAACTATTTTTGCACAAAAACTCTACAGTTTTGTTGACATGTGGAAATCATCTTAAATCCCTACAGAAAGATGTATGCCCACGATTTCTGTGCTGTTTTTGTGAGGTGATCGAACTTTACGTAAATGATGTCTTACGGCCTTAGCGGAAATGGAAGTAAATGATAGATTTCTTAACTTTAACAATAACGAATATTTCTTACAACTTATTATGGGTGGGTAACGTTCCATCATGCCAATCTGTTGATACCGAGTAAACGGATTTTTACACCCGTTGAACCAACAATGATTCTTCCCAAACGGTAGAAAAAATTCTGCATTCATAACCGTTCCGTCTTCGGTTCAATACAATTGATGTTAATGTTGCAAAACGAAGTAAAACCGTCTTTTTGGTGTTTAGCATAGAATAGTATCGAGAAGAGACTTAGCACTGTTTACCACATCTGTGAAGCAAACAAACATGAAAACACACAGAGCATTTTAAACCTTATACAGTCGGTGAAATTTTATATTTTAAAACGAAAATTATATGAATGATTGATTTATATATTTCTTTTTTTCTATTTTTAAGCAAAAGATAAATACGTTTTCGGAATCAGAATTACATGTGTCTATTTAATCACATGGAAACATGGAAGTATTTCACAAACTAGGTTTATGTTTTTTTTATATATATAAAAGTCCGAAAAAATTGGGTATTACTGTTGATCGAGTATTGAAAGAAGTTAAAATTGTCAATATTTCAAAATTTGACCAATTGCCTTCAAGACACGATTTGTATTAGGTCCCATTATATTACGTTGGTTAGGCTTTCGTGTCTGAGGAAATTACTGGAAAGAATTATTCATATTTATTTACATTTTGGCGATTCTCCGATTTTTTTCGGGTCGACTATTTAGTGTTCAATACTCCTCGTATACGATGTGTAGACCTCTCGGTATATTAGGTGCTTTTTTGTGCTTCGAATGTACCTGGTCCCAGAACTACCAACCTGTGAATCATGTCCAGGATGCTCTTTTATATTTTACAGCGTACAGTAGACAGCAGCTGATCCCAAGGTCCTCCGGAAGCTATTGTGGAATGCGATTTGAGCTATTGAATCACTATCTTCACCAATCAATGTTAAAAATACGGTCTATTTCTAAGAATTAATGGAAAAATCTCGAATTCTGGAAAAATATCTGGATTGTGAAGTTGTAGCACTGCATTTCCTTCTTTATTTTTTTTTTAGTATGTTAGAGCGGAACAGGCCATATTAGACTAATTTTACCACGTAGTAGGCTAGTCAGACCGTGCTACGGGGGGACGGTCCGAACGGGATTTGAACCCGGTCCGGTCGTGTTAGGAACTGGCGCCGTTGCCAAATACACCACGGGGCCGCCCCTTCTTTATACTGTAGAAATTATCTACAGAAATCATGCTTTCATATGGATTTCGTTCGTACACGTTCGTCGTCGAGAAACGTTTCGAATACGAAACAAACAGGTACGATCGTCATTCATTTTAGAATGTATAGAAAAAATCATAGTAGGCCTTTTCTATCGCCTTTTCGCTCCCCGTTCCCTAACCTCTCCTAAGGCTACTATTATCTTGCAAGTTGCATACATATTTGGCGATCGAACGAAATCTAGCATTCCACAGATACCTGTAGTATCAGAATCGGGGTCGGAGATAGCTCTGGATCAAGAATCGGATGGAAATCCAAAAGTTCAAATACGTATCTGGATGATGCCATGATTATTATCCGGCGCCTGAGAAATGTTCTGGTATGGTGCGTCGTACAGAAGTAATGTTGTTGAAATATCGAATAGAAATATCAATAACTCTACTACTAATCAACCCAAATTCAATATCCCAAGTCCACTATTAACAAAATACTCACCTATCATCAATGTATGTGTGATTTAGCTCCAATACCCCAAATTGCATAGTGTCTAATTAAAACAACAGTTGTACATGTATAAACATTTATTTATGAAATTTTGTCATCGTCAGTTTCGCATTTGTTGTTGTCAGTATTCTCTCTAGTACATATGAATTTTGTTGTGCTGTTTATCCAATAATGTTTGTAGGAATTGATTGGTGAAATAATGTTTCCGCTGTAAATAACGCCAAAATAGAGCCTTTTCCCCATTACTACAACATTTCGCGTGTTCAACTATTATCTTGTTTATGTTTTGTAACCACATATCTACTCCTTTCCGAGTCATGCGGGCTGCCGTGGCACAAAGGCAGGAAAAAAGTATAACAGACTTTAGCAAAGTAATTTAACAACACGGTTGCAACAATATGTCGGTGTGTTTCGTTATTTCCGATTGTCCCTTTTTCTGTACTTTTACAAATTAGTGAATTTCTCCGTTTTGTGTTTTTTTTTCTTTTTCTTCTTTTATCCTGCGTTCACTACCGTTCACTACACTTAGTATAATCAATGTAAGGGAGTTTGGCACACGGGAGCCACAAACAAAACGAGATGCTTCCATGACAACAACTTAAAAAAACGCTTCATCAGTGTAGGCGTTAGTAATGCAAAGGAAAACGCTTTAAATCGCTGTAAACTAAAGTGATGCACGTTTCAATTCATGTGAACTATTTAATGGAATTCTCTTCTCATTGCGAGCCCTGTTATCTGAAGCCAAGTAAAATTGAAAATTTAGAAAAAACTGGCAAAAACAAAAAAAAAACGCATCATTTTGTTAACATTTCAGCTAGAAGATCGAAAACCAAATGTAACAGAGAACTTTGTTTGTCTTTCTGTACTTTCGCCCTTTCGTATGGTTGTCGCTTTTGAACAAGAACCTTTGAGTCATTTAAACATAATAATGCTTGTTCTCTACTGATTTACATACGAGCGTTCTTTTTTATTTTTTCTTCTTACATCTCAAATTTGCAACCATGTTTTCGCTGTACTTTTGTTTTGTTTTTCCTTATGTACGTGTATGTGTTTTTTTTGCTTTTTCAATGTTTCTCAATTTGTATCATACTATTTTATTCGTTTTTGCCGGATATTGCATAGCTATATCATATGTACTAAGGTATGTTTATAACTTTGTTTTGTTTTGTTTCCTCTTTCGCCTTCTTACGATGTTTTTCCTACTCGTAACGGGCTGATTCACAACCAACCAGTCACTAGAGAAGCCCTTGTTGGTAATAATTTTACATTTTATTATACTTTCACTAGCGCATGTACGTCTTGTACAACGTACATATCGCTATTTCATCCGTGTATCTTCTACCCTTCTGTCGTGCAGCTCTGCTCTTTGTCACGCTTGGTTTCGTGCATATCCTTCCTGTTCTTGAACGGTTTGCGAATCGTTTGTTGCAATTTATTTAACGCTTCTCGTCGATTAATATTTCACGAACTTTATATTATCTGCACTATTCCTCCTTTCCCCGAATAGTTTTGCTTAAGCTATACGAATCAGAATACTTTATTTGTGTGCGCATTACATTTTCGTTTCGTTCTTCACGCTCCTTTCACTCCGACCCATCTCTAACCAACTCTGCCACCATTGCCTTTCCTAGAGCTTGCTAGTAAAATACATGACGTATATTTCCATGTCTCATGCACGATCATGGTAATCTATCTTATTTTACATACAAATTTAAATATAGTTTGTTGCTCTCAGCATAATCGTACATTTAGTTACTAGTTTTATCTTAGGTGCTATGCTTCCGGATAACGTATGATTTTTGTTTGTTATTTTGTTTCCCCTTCCGCTTGTATGTGCAACACGGTCGCGCCATCGACGCTTATTAAAATATAGTGTCCTATTTGATTCCTCTTTTGTGGTTCGTAACTGTTAAGCCATCAACAACTACAGTTCTTTGTTTGTTTTTGTGTTTTGTCAGTTTGTTTTTTTTGGATGTTTGTAGTATTTAGTAGTACATCACGTTCTACATGCTTTGGAAATACATAGCTTTAATATAACATAAAGACAATAGATCAAATTTTAAACCAGTAAAACATGAAATCTTTGCTGTTTGGATTGTTTTTCTTTTTCAAAACATGAATCATGCGTATGGCACTAGAACTGGCATTCGTAACTATTACAGTAGTACATGTTTTTGTGTTTATTTGCTTAGTGATGTATAATGTCAACAACACAAAAAATGATGTTTTTGTGTTAGTTTCTGTTTTGTAATAATTTTGCAATTATGTGCAATTGCAACTTAAAAAGGCTGCAACTTGTTTCGCTTTTTTCCATTCGTTCTTGGCTTTCTTGGCAAAGCGGAATATGACATTCATATTAATTATGTATCTTACTAGAAATGTCAATTCCATTTTTGCTGTTAAATTCGATCTTCGACGAATACACACCGGATTACGCTTATATAGCCGATTCATTAGTCTGTTATGTATTGTTATAGCAATCCGTTATTATCGTGATTTGCGTTAAATAACTGACCATCGCAAAGATAGTGGGGACAACGTTGTTGCTATTATGTGCACATCATTTCATTACAACATTTAAACTAATACCTCTTCTTGTTCCTCATGCACGTCCATGTGCGTTACATCGTTACATCTTTACGTAACAATTAGCGCAATCGTTCTAAATGTACACATTACATTTTTCATAATTTTACTGCTTATTTACTGCGTTTTTTAGTTGTTTTTGTTTTTTTCCTGCTTCTTGTTGACTTACTTCGCAAGTAGTGTACATTTATGGATTCTCTGTTCATCGCTACATTTATTATTTAGGCCATGTATGCATTCCGCGCTACGTTTATTTAACTTTCACTGTGTACAGGATTGTTAAATTTCTTTTACGTTTTACCATCTTAAACGACAATTTTTGTTTTTTTTTCATCTTCCTCTGTTTTATACGTGTGTGTATTTCTTTTGTTTTCTTTTACAGTTATCATTAATTTAGCCTCAGGTCACACAATGTGTAACGGAATTAACCAAAATTACTGAATTATGACTAGATTAAAATGACGTTCCGATCCGTATGCGCAACACAAATGTTTGAATGTGTGCAAAATTCGACTGTTTCTTTAAAACGCATAGTCAAATAAGCTTCTTATGAGTGCATCACATACTATCAACTATATGAATTTCTATAAACATTACTTCTAGCGTATGTTTGATTCCGACTGTTCCATTTTTTCTGTTTCCGTTCACTCGTTCAAAAGCTTTAAATTCGTTGCAGTTCGTTTCATCATGTAAACTCGAATTCCTCATATTGCCATGTACTAACTTTCCAAACAAAACTTTTTTTCACTGCATTGGGGCAGTCCAAATAAATGGCTTTATTCGTACAAAATATGCCACCAAACACGAAACAATCGTTGCGGCATTTTGCTAATATTACATCGTCATCAGTGTAATAAGTGCAGTTATTACCAATATATGGAACTGTGTTTACGTATTTTTCTCTGCCCTCATCAAACTGTAACGTAAGTCCACTAAGGGCATCACTGAACATATTGCAATATTTTTTTAATAACTCATAAAATCGTTACCTTTCTGTGGTATGATTGATGGCTCAGTTTACGCTGCTAACACTCTTCCAAAAGAGTCGATGCTTCCGCAGAGATCATTAAACATGAAATAAAACTTTAAAAAGTGCGCTATATGTGAACATATTTCTGAAAAGAACACCCAATAGTAGAATGGTTCATAAAAGTTATGCTTTTCCAGCGTCCGATGGGTTTTCCTTTGAGTATCGATTTAATTCAGTACAGAAAGTTGTACCAGTGCAGTAAACCGAGACACGCAACCAAGAAGTCTGAAAAGAAACAAACACAACAAAGCATAAGCTATGAGGGTTTCACCTGTTAGTAACCTAATACTAATTATTAAAACTAAAGAAAGTAAACAACATACTCAACATGAAACATTTCATCGTACATTCGATTGTGGAGTTGATTTATACAGACCACAGCCTAATTCACGTTTAACGTTTGGCAACCATTCATTGACAGTAAAACGATAAGCTACACAACATATAGCTGTCCTGCTTTCGCGCGTCAAAACTATATTGTGCAACCGAGTGGGACAGAAAAACATGAATGTGAATTGTGTCGGTATGTGGTGAAAAGGAGTACCGGGATGACTTTGGTGTGAGAGAGATACGTGAATAGCTGAAGAAGAATAAGGCCCAGACCATTTTGCCTTTCCTTTTGCTCAAAAAGCGGTGTCCGTGAAGCTAGTGTGTTGCAAAATTGTAGGTGCAAAGGAACGCAATTAAACTCCTTCCAAAGCTAACATTCATCCTATAGTTGCAGTTGAAAGTTTAACGCTCTACAGTGTTTCAGTGAATTGTGAAAACTTTGTCCAATTCGGCCATTATTCGGCTAGAAACAAATCGGCCCCTATTGCACTTGTCGTCGTCGTTGCTGATCGTTGTGTAGCGAAACAACACAGCACCACGCACAATTACCGATTTGATCTAGTTTTCTTAGATCCGGTGGCGATAGTTCGCTAAATACACTACACACCCCGTGTGTACACAACAGAACCGGTCTTCTGCTTAGACATTATCATTTGGTGCAAAATTAGTAATCGCTCATCATGCAGCTGCTTTCTGGATTAGTGAAAACAACCGTGCCAAACTATCTGTCCGGCTTGCCGATTCCGGACAGTTTCGGCGGATGGTTCCGACTAGGCTGTAAGTATTCGGCATACCCTTCAACATCCGTACATTATTTTATACGTTAACGCGCGACGGTACCATGGTCTGGACGGTGCTGGATACACGAATACAATTTTTTGACCGTTCATGCGTAACTCTTATTGCTCCATCAAATGCAACACGAAAAGCAAGAGTGACAGGGTAGGGTGTAGAGAAATCGAAAAAAAGTGGGGTCCTTCACCTTCATTATGGGTAGGCTCCATTTTTATTTAAAACATGCCATCACGCTGCCATCGTGGTCTAATCTCCGCAACGGGAAGATGTGGGCTTCTAAACAGGCGTGAGATTATTCTGCTTGCCAACGTTATGTAAGATTTGTTTGTAGTTAGGCACAGATAGTAACCGTAGCGTGCGACGCGTTGCAACGTTTCGTCACATTCGTGTTGGAAATTTATGATCGTGACAATTTTCCATCCCCCCAATACGCTTTTTTTTTATTCCTTACCCATAATGCATTTATAATATCGCAAACATATTTTGTTTCATTAATTGCAGTTAAGGATTGGCTTTCGCTGGTCCCACCAACGGCGGCTGTGGCCGGAGTCGTTTATATGTCATATTTGGCCTTCTGTCCGGAAGCTCGTCCAAAGCCGTCGAAGAGAGCAAATAATAAGATTCGGTTGGAAGAACCCAAAGTAGTGGACATGATCGATATTGAAGACATTGCCGAAAAAGCCGCTTTTTGCCGATGCTGGAAATCCAAGAACGTAAGTATTTTGCCTTCGACGGAGCGCAAAATCCATTTCGATACTAAGATAAGTGATATCTTTCTATTTCACTAATCCTACTTCTTTTCAGTGGCCATACTGCGATGGATCACATGGTGCCCACAACAAGGAATGCGGTGATAACCTCGGACCGGTGGTGGTTCAACGAAAGAAAAACTAAAATACAGCAATACTTTAATCGTTCACCCATTGCTCATTAGCGCCAAAGGCCAGTGATTTGGTCTGTACCAGTTACTTGCACACCTAAATTCAGCGGACACTCTAAAACTGATTCGAAACGTGTTATTTCTCTGTTCCTTGTTAAGGTTTCCCAGCATAATAATGATCATATGTAGAAGAAGTGCATTTGAGTAGAAGATTGATAAAATCAATTTTAGCTACTACTAACACAGACCACTTACTGCATCTAGAGCTTACTTTAAACAAGACATTTAAAATTGTGCAGCTGCAAGTGCATTGCGTTTCATAAGTAATGATAAAGTAGGTATCAGATAATTCGAAACTGTATGTTTTTAAATCTCGCAGCATTTTTTCTTAAAACAAAAAATCAAAATTATTCCACATAATTTTCTGCGTGTGATTTCTTTTTTCAATAAACAAATTCTTTTTCTTAGAAATGTCGTTTTACGTCGTATTAGCACAAATGAATAAATGCATCCGAATGTTTCATATAAAACAATACCAAGTAATATCCCTCGCCATCCCATTTCGATTAGTATATTTACTAGGTGATTTGGAAAATTAACGATCAATGTTTGTAAGAATAATAATAAATCGACTGCGTAAAGGACTTACCATAATTGTAACTACTCGTGACGTTCCATATCCCTCTATTGGCAATTACTACGCAAACATAAACGCACATCTCTTTTCTCCTCGCCAGTAGTTAACCAGTCGTCACTTGTTAATGTTCACCAAACGCTTTCAAGTTAAACACAATAAATATGCTCACACTGCACGTGCAGCCGGTTATCACTATTGTCACATTTGTTCTTATTTTCACTACTTCAGAATGGAAATTAAAAATGTTTCCTTTGTCCACATGCATTGATTTTGCCAAACACAACAACACAACAGGAACAGGAGATCGATTCGAAAGTATGTTCACATGCCCACACACACACACATTACACAAACAGAGTTTAAGAAACAATATCGATGTTCTTTGTAGTTTACTGTTTCGTTTTTGTTTTTGGTAATATGTCCATGATATACCGAACAGGTATTACACTTCAATTATCATCTGCACTGTGCGCTAATTTGACGTTCCACGCAGTAGTACGTTTTTATGTTTTTTTATGTTTCTTTTGTTTTGTTTCGTTTAATAAGCAATAACATTAAAGCTTTATTTTAATCACATTGATTCAATTTGTTTTGTGTGTATGTGTTTCCCATGAGTGCACACGATATGCACTTCAACGCATCATTGTTCTGTGATTTCCTTTCGTTACAAAATCAATTGAATTTTTAAGGGTTTTTTTTTGGTTTTGTCTCGCAGGGGAGAAGAAGTGGCTTTATGTTTCTGAATTGTCTTCACTTGAAACATAGAACAGTGCAACAAATGGTGGACTTTCACGTTTGAACACGAACAAGAAATAAAAACTATCCACGGCTAGGCCGAGGAGCACAATAAGACATGGGCACGATGATGAACAGCATGTTTGTACGTATACAAAGCAGAAACAAATCGCTCGTGGCAGACAGCGGTCCCTCAGCCAGCAAATCACATCTGTCGGTATGGTGAATGAAGTTTAAGGTACTGTATTACGAGGCTCGGACCACCACTGACGACTTCCGGTGGAAGCGCGGACAGGGGACAGTTTTCGATGCTCATAATCGCAAGATTCTGGCACAGGGCCAGCTCGTACGGAAGCTTGATTAACGACGGATTATCGTTGATGTAAAGCGATTCCAGATTTTCCAACGTGCCGATCTCCTCCGGCAGGAACTGAAGATTGTTCTCCCCAACCGACAGGTACGTCAGGTTCGTCAGGTGACCGATGGTGCGCGGCAGCGCGCTGAGCTGATTGGACTGTAGGATCAGTTTCTGCAGATCGTGCAACAGTCCGATTTCGGACGGAAGTGACTCTAGCCGGTTCTCTTCCAGATCAAGCACGCGCAGCTTCTTCAGATTGCCTATCGTGTTCGGTATTCGTTTCAGCAGATTGTTAGAAAGGATCAGTATTTCCAGGTTTTGCAGGCAGTGTATGTCGTCCGGTAGTTTCGTTAGCGAGTTTGTGCCAAAGTTTAGCTCCACCATCTGCGTCCACGTACCGATATCGAGCGGCAGTGAGGTCAGTGCATTTTCCTTCATGTTTAGCTTCGTTAAACCTTTGGCACGGGAAAAAATTCCATACTGTATCTTGTCGATTTGATTGTGCTCCAGATTGATGCTCGTCACGTTCGTGAACTGCGCAGGTCCACCGGATGGATAGCTGTGAAACGCGTTCCGCGAGAGGGTGATCGTAGTCAAGTTGCTCAAGCTGGCCAACAGCCCGTCCGGTAGCTGGCTGATACCATTTCCTTCCACGTTAAA
>CM032177.1:4656531-4676618 GCA_018908115.1 Anopheles rivulorum
ATCTTGTTGCCGTACAGATAAAACTCCACCAAGCTCGTGCAATCTTTCACGGACGCGGGTATGACGGTGATGGAGGATTTGCTCAAATCGAGCCGCTGAATGTTTTCCTCCTTGCAGCGTTGAAACTCTTTGATAACGTCCACGTCGGCCTGTATCGCTTTCCCCTTCTTAGTGGTCGGTTTCGGTTTGTTCGATTCCGGGTGCTTCACCGTCACAACCTTTGGGCGAATGATTTCTGCAGGCATCTCACTGCCGGATCCTCCACTACCGCTACCGTATCCGCCGCTACCTGCTGCCGTACTAACGTTAGCACTGTTTGCACTTCCGGCACCAACACCACCACCACAGACGGCTGAGTAAGATCCTCCGCTAGCGCCGCTGCTGCCAGAAGTGTTTGCTGAGGTGCCGGTACCGCCTCCACCGGAACTACCCAAATTCATGCCGCGAGTTCCACTTAATGCTGCACAATGCTGCAATATGATCAGTTGGTTGTTTGAGATATCAAGCAAACAAAAACGTCTCTTCTTTTTTTCCTGCACAAGCTCTTCAAGCACTGATATCAGCTGTTAATACGATTCTGCTGATGAGATCCGCTTAAGATGCGGGGATAGTTGGACTTTACACGGTGCAGCAGTTCCGTTCACAACACACAATAATCCATTAACGTGACGAGTTCCTGTGGGCGAATGGGTCGGAGAAAAAAAAACGGTGTTAATTTATGTTATTAGTATCCATCAAAACTAGAGCTACAGGTTTTCAATTCCAGCCAATTACCCCAGATTGGCCCTAGCCCTACTATACCAACCATTTGTGACACATTCTCCCACACCCATTCGAAAAGGTTGGGGTTTTATTAAAGACGGTTTGCTTCGATATTTTTGCCGGACGTAAGCGCGTATCCCGTGTCCCATCCCACACTCGTGAAAATCCTTGACGATTTCTTGTAACTGGCTCGTGAAGCCAAGGAGTCACGCCAGAGAACGCGAGAGATTGCGAGAGCAGGGAAAACACGCAGTTCAGAGTTGGCAGTGAAAATCGCTGAGCAAATAGGAGTCGTAATTTTAAATGCACCATATTCAAACCAAGGTGAGTGCAATGAGAGCGAGGTGGCAGAAATGGCGAGAAAGAGAAAGGCTGAGATGAAGACTGTTCGGTCGGCCTACAATGAAACAACACAACAAAAGGACGACCCCAGGGATTGTGTAAGTAAGCGGGCGACTAACACACAAGGACGCACCATAATCAGCTAAATGTCGGGCATAGTACGCACTGAAGAGGGGGAAAAAAACCACCCGTGACTCAGAAGAGCACCTGACGTAGAGCATGGGATTGGTGTACACATCATCCGGGAGTAAAAGAAAACATCACTCAAGACTGACTCACCAAAACCGTTCACACCGATTGCTTTGGTTACTTTTGCTTCACTGATTCCTTGTCGAAAATGTTGTTTGCACAAAGTCGAATTTGCAGGCTGCTGCTTACTTACTTACGTCTCACACAAGCACGGTCGCAAACGCATTCACCAATCGCACAAGATGATGTTCGATACCAAGAGTTTACCAATGAATGTTTTGTTCGGACCCAGACCACCAGCGAACACTTGAACCCACTTTTTTTTTGTTTATCGTTTCCACGCTGCTATACGGTTTCACTCTGTTCGGGTGCATTGAGACACGCAAAGTATGGTATGTAATAGGATCCTTTATGCTTAAAGCATCCTGTTCTCAGCTTCTGTCCACATCCGTGCGGTGTGGGCTCGGCCAGAAAGTAGAGGATTACACGTTCGGTAAGCAGGCGGTGGAGGATCTTGTGCACCTGTGGGGCGGCGGTTCGACACAAAATCCTGCCTGTTCGATTAAATCTCAGACAGTATCGCAGCTAATATTCAGAGCATGTTTCTCAAACACAGGCTCCCAGCACCGGACGGACAGTCATTCTCTTGAATTTCTCTCGCCGACATTTTATCAACAGCATTCAAACCTATGTATCCCTCCGTCCTGTTCCACCTGTACGTGACATTGAACCTTCATGCGCGCAAAGCTGCCCGAAATTTGGTGCCCACAGGAAAGCAGGACAGCACAGAAATTAACTTGCACCTATGGCAAATGGTACGAATTGAACTGCACACAGGATGTTATTACACCGATGCGAAAGGAGCGCGAATGATTGCGCGCACTTGACTGATACGCAGCGGCTGTTTAGTGCAGCGAAGCAATCAGCAAATTTATCCCGCTTGCTATGTCCATTCTATGACATTCAATTTAATAGAATAAAAAAAACGGAACGTCAGCCAGGTTGGGAAGGGTTCATCACGGAATCACCGAGATGCTGTTGTTGTGGGTGTAGCTGCTGCAGGCAGGGCACAATGCTCATCCGATGTTACTACACCCGATGTTTCCCCGACATAACCGGGCTCGTAAACACATAAACCTTCTACCTCGTTTTAGAAACACTACTCACCCCAAACAGTTGTTTTAGGATGTGCCAAATATCACACAGCACTGCTTAGCAGCACACACAATTATCACTGAATAGCGCACGTACGGTGCACGGCAGGTGCGGATAAGGTCGGAACGCGAATTCTCGTCACTTTTTCGCTGATGATGATGCTTCCCTACGTTTTGAAAATTTGACCTGCTGTCAAAGGAGAATCTTCGCTCGCATTCTCACACATTCACGCACACATGTAAAACGTCGTGAGCGTGAAAGAATGTGACCGTGCATTTCTTCTCCAGAAAACATGTACTCGCGTACCAATCATCTCCGGAGCGGAGGGCAAAAAAGCATAGAAACAGAGTGAAACGTTGCTGTGAATGCGCGGTTTGCAAGAGAAAAAACGACGACGGAGAATCGTACATACATGCGTGTGTATATGAATTGAATGTTTATAGCGAGAAAACATAGAGTGCGAGAACGCAAACATTGATATGCGAAGAGTTGCATGTATCAATTGCGAATCGTTCGAACAACGTTCCTTGCTATGTGATTCTGCAGGGATTAAATATTATCGCCTTTTCTTTTGCCAAGCAAACAATTATTGAGAAAAAAGTGTCACATGTAGTCATATTTTGATTCTGTTCATATACCGAGTTGTGATCAGCCAAAGGAAACAAAACGATTGAAAATTTCACAGAACAAACTCATTCATTTTTGACTACGATCAGACATCCTGTTACAAGAACTGAATCGCCCTACAAGCATACCCACAGCACAAGGTGACTGCTCAACTCGGCTTGAAAATGTTGAGTAAAGTTTTAGCATAAAATTGGGATAGATCTTTGCAGAATATTTTTGAAAAATTCAAAACTTTTATTTTGTGAACGGAATCATTGCAAGAAATATTGAAAAATCTTCGGTTGGTGTGGAACAGTGAAGAACAAATCTTGTGCATGGTGTGGACGCCCTGCGTTCTGTCAAAACAAAACAGACATCCATTTTCATACGTCAGTCGCGTTGCATATTGAAGTTATTTCACGAGTGAGGTTTTCGTGCTCGTTGCGTGCGTATCAGTAAAGATCGGGAGTGCAGTTGCCGTCAACGTAGCAATTCCCTTTTGCCCCATTCAAGGGCTTAGTTGAAAGGGAGAAAGGGTTGCTTTCTTTGTGGTGGCTGCCGCATCGGAACGACATTTAACGCACTTGCCTGTTTNTCGTTGCGTGCGTATCAGTAAAGATCGGGAGTGCAGTTGCCGTCAACGTAGCAATTCCCTTTTGCCCCATTCAAGGGCTTAGTTGAAAGGGAGAAAGGGTTGCTTTCTTTGTGGTGGCTGCCGCATCGGAACGACATTTAACGCACTTGCCTGTTTTTAGCCACCATTTCCGGGTACGTTCACCGAACCTGGTACAAAAAAACACGGGGGGCTTAGTTGCTACATTACTTTCATCTGTACTCAGTGTTGTTGGTCGGTTTGGTAGTGTGCGCGTTTTGGAAGTGCAATCAGCAGTGCTGTGGATGTGTGTTATGGCATGCAATTAAAAAAAAAAACAGAGAAGAAAACCCCACCACCGTTATTCACCAACATAAAATAAAACTAATTGTTCTCCAGTCGAGTGGGAGAAGTTTTGGGGGCATCCATTAGTGCCGTTTTCTCTTCCGACCAAAATTTCATACGGATGCCACGAATGGGAGTTTTCGAATAATTCAAGATGCTTTCCAGTTCATGTGGGTTGTTCACGCCTATAGGAAATAGATAATGTACATGTGCTAAGAACGTGCGATGCAGTGAATCGCCGAATCGTCGAATCGCTTTTTATCAGTGTTACAAACTAGTGAAGCTAGCAATCGCCTCGGGTGCTCTTTCCTATAAAAAGAGATTCGTTGTGCAATCACATGATCTGACCTAACATCGGAAAGGTATTAGAAGGAAATGCCTTCCGATCGATAATTACAGTATTATCAAAGAAAGGGCATTAAATAATAATACCTAGAGATCATGAGTGGAAGGATGGATTTGTACGGTGTGCTAAGCATGTGTAATGGTAGATAGTGTAGAAAAAAGGAAGAAAGGAATTAGGGGTGACGTAGATTATTGATTTTTCCTTCGCAGTCGCATTACCTGGCTAGCTCGCGCATGTGTGAGTTCGTGTATGTGTGTAGTGCGAGGGAAGGTTTGTTGTGTACAGTTTTATGAGAGGCTTTGTGCTTAGCGATATATCTAAGCTACGTGACGAATGATATTCGACGAGCACAGCCCTATTCGTTTCACTTTGTGTATTTAGTGGTACAAATTACAAAATCCTTGTTTTTACCAGCAGCCACACATGTTTCGTGTAAAAAGTGCAAGCTAATAATTTGATAAGGAAGTTCGGACCGCTCAATGTTAGATAGAGTTGGAAGTCCAAGGTGATCAAGCCGTGTTGTGCCTGATGCAGTTGGCGAACTAGAAATAGGAAAATCTGTGTCATACTGGCACTGATAGTTTATAGTGAAACTTTGGAAAAAAAAACAGTTTTGGTCGCTGTTGCCAAGACGTCTTTGTGCGAAGCAGCATTCTTTTTCAACAGACGAATGAATGCGATATGCGTTGTTGTGATCATTTATTTCATGTTAATATGCGATGTGTTCGGACAGTCCTGATAATGCTGCGCCCTGCTAACCAGTTTAAGACGTAGCGGAGAAGCACTGCGTAATTTACGACCATCGCATAGTAATTGATGTATTTGTTAATAAAACTATATATGTATATATATTCGTGCAAAACCATTCCATAACAACGTCAATCAATGAAAGCGCTGTGCTGACTAGATTGTAATCTTGTAAAGTTTACTACACGTGATCTAGCGCTATCAGTTATAGTGGGTAGAACAAGCTACAAACCGTGCTGCTAAACTAACAAATTGTATTTTGCTTGAAATGGGTTCTAATCATTTACCCATTCCAAAATTTCTTTCAGAACTAAACTGACACGATGTCCTCTTTGCGTTACGAAATGGATGACAGCATGGAGAGCGGTCTGCAGCAGCAGTCAGCATCGGGTAGCGGTCGGAAAAGTGCGCTGAATGCAACGCCAGGTGATGAACTGTTCAATAACATGATGGGCGCCGACTTTAGCATAAGAAAGCGGCGCGTTTGGGCCCCGGAAGAAGTATCGCTCGCGTCCGAAGACATTGATCTGCTGGACGATGATGATGATTTGGAGGAGGAGGAAGACGACGGTGTCGGCTGCCCATTACCGTCGACGCCGGAAGATAATCAGCTACTCGAGGCAGAAATGACCGAAGTGCTGAAGGCAGGCGTTCTCTCTGACGAGATTGATCTTGGCGCATTAGCCCACAATGCAGCCGAACAGGCCGAAGAGTTCGTGCGCAAGGTGTGGGAAGCTTCGTGGAAGGTTTGCCACTTCAAAAACTTACCGGCCTGGCTACAGGATAACGATTTCCTGCACAAGGGCCACCGGCCACCGTTGCCTTCGTTCAGCGCTTGCTTCAAATCCATCTTTCGCATACACACCGAAACCGGCAACATATGGACACATTTGCTAGGCTGTGTGATGTTTATCGGTGTGGCCGCCTACTTCCTGACGCGCCCGTCGTTCGAAATTCAGCTGCAAGAGAAACTCATCTTCCTCACCTTCTTCATTGGCGCGATCATTTGTCTAGGATTTTCGTTCGCGTTCCACACGCTGTGCTGTCACTCGGAAATGGTTGGAAAGCTGTTTTCAAAGTAAGCCAGCCTCCCCCTCCCCCCCTCCCTTCCCCCGGACATTATTACCGGATCGATTAGTGCATCGGTTTTACATTTTGCTTTGATTTGGTCTGTCCGTTTCTGTCTAGGCTCGATTACTGTGGTATCGCCCTTCTAATCATGGGTTCCTTCGTTCCTTGGCTGTATTATGGATTTTATTGCCACTACAAGCACAAGCTGATTTACCTGACTGTAGTGATTGTGCTCGGAATTACATCGATCATTACTTCCCTGTGGGATAAATTTTCTCAACCAAATCTGAGACCGCTCCGTGCAGGTAAGCAAAGAGGACGCTAGAGCGTTAGACTGAATCGGTTCTGAATGTTTTGTCCCATTCTTTTCAGGTGTTTTTATGAGTTTCGGTCTGTCTGGCATCATCCCAGCTATACACTATGTGCTGATGGAAGGATGGTTTAGCAAAATTTCCCAAGCCAGCCTCGGATGGCTTATATTGATGGGATTGCTGTACATTCTTGGCGCCCTTTTCTATGCCTTGCGCGTACCCGAACGGTGGTTCCCGGGCAAGTGTGACATTTGGGTAAGTGTGTTTCCAAGCACCAGCTTTCATGAACGCGGTAATTGCGCTCAGGATGATAATGTTCCCATTTGATTTGCAGTTCCAATCGCACCAAATCTTCCATGTGCTTGTACTGGTGGCTGCTTTCGTGCACTACCATGGCATCAGCGAAATGGCAATGTATCGAGTGACTGTTGGTGAATGCGATATTCCTCATCAGCATCCTGCTATTAGCTTCTAAATAATGCTAACAACGGTAAGCGATCGAGCCCAAGATCCGATTTCTAGCTGCGGATGAGCATGTTTTACATCACACTCATACAACGGATACACAGCATATAAACATCCAGCAAAGGCAGCGAGTAGATCACGGCGCGCGGAATCGAATTGGCAAGACTACCTTGACGGGGGTTGGGTGGGAAGGAAGGAAACAAAACAGCGGCAGGATACAGCAGGATAATTTATTATTGTAGTGTTGTATTTGGAGGGTTGTAGAAGTTTTAAAATGCAAATTTTGCCTTGAAATATGAGTAATGTTTGTTTTGGTTTTTACAAATCCTTTTTTTTTTGCTGTCTTCATACGAGAGCTATATTTGTTTCAAAATATGATTTTTAGTGCGAATAGTTTCAAACCTAACCCAGAACCATGTTATTAGCTGCTACCATTAATACTAATCCACAACCACAACAACAAAATATACTAGTTTTACGATTGTAAGTCCCTGAATGGATGCGCAACTTTAAGTAAGTGATTCACAACCAAAACATAGGCTATTTCATCCAACCAACCACATATAGGTACGTCGTGCCCGTACGACGCCACAATTAGCTCCAGACGCATACATGATGAAGCAGCACACTACATTAACGGCAAGTGCCCATTGCGGATTACGAGCAGCTGGGTAGCAAAATGTCGCCAACCTATGTTGAGTGCTCATCGATTCCGGCATTATGAGTATTAATTTTCACACACATACACACACACAACTCAACAGGATAACATTTTAGGGCGGTGCGCGCATATTGAGTAGACAGACAGTGGTGAAGCGTACAGTACTCCTTCCTTCATTTCCATACATTTACACTTAGGGACTTACATTAGCAAGCAATTCATACACCATTCAGCAAACGCAAACAAATGTAGATAATTGGCAAAACTTTATCAAAACATCTTAACACAAAATCATTTAAAAAGCAAGAAGCAACTGGCACGCGCAAGTCGACAAGCGGTGCAGAAGCTGCGTAAGGTGAAAGGTGTAACCGTTCACTACTACCATGCACGCTTCCGCCGTGCGTGAACGGCTTCGCGCTGGCAAAACATTTTGTTTGCGATCTGCTGTGTTGTTGGTTGTGTTCATTGTTTGAATACACATGGGGATAGCTACAAACAGGGTAGTGAGGTAAAGAGTAAACAAATCTTGGGAAAAAGAGGATTTCGAATCGGGATAGAGGGGGGGAAAATAAATGTTTAACCAATAAGTAAGGGCTAAACCAATTATTACAAACACAAGGCACACAAACCACACTACATGGTAACACGACAAAGGTGTACGAACTACTATGGGAAAGTTAAATACAATTCATGTGTACCGAGAAAACCAAACGTTTCAAATTATTGTGCAAAAGATGACACGGTCCCGACAGTTGTTTGATTTAGTTTTTTGTTGTTTTATTCATTTCATCAATATTTCATACAAATTGCTGTTTTTTTCATCGACTTGTACGCTTCGCTCTAGACCATGCTTCGGCTCCGGTTCCAGCATCCCCATATGATACCGTTTGTCGTCATCGTCGTCGTCGTCTTTTTCCGAGACGGAAAGAAAGAACAATAATCGTATGTGTATAAAGAGTATAGTAGAAAACATAAAATGCCAATAGATTCCTCTACTAGTATGCTTATACGCCGCGCTCAACGCCAGTTGCGTTGGGTGTTTCTTTGTTCGAACGCGCCTTTCTGCTTTTGCTTTAAATATTCTTTGCGTCACAAAAAAACTGGACTAAAAACACCTTCCGTGTCTTCATATAATATGCTCCGATTCTTATATAATACACATGCTTTCCTTTTCCCGAATGCATCAGCTTTTGAATATAAAGGATGGAAGTGAAATGTAATGCAATATATAATTCACGATGATTTCATTGAATTCGAGCGCAACACTACCCATATAACTCATAACAAAGTAGTATAATAAAGTCAAATATTTAATATTTGAGGGACTCAAATGGATCAAATTAAAAAGAAAACAAAGAAACGAAAACTCGCCACTACCTCCGCGAAATATGTTTGCAACAGATTTATGCTTCTCTTCTTCTAATCTAAACAGCCAACAATAGAATGTAATAATGCGTACTATGACAATGCTGCTTTCAACAGTTTGCGTGTATGTGTGTTTTCTTTTATCCTTTCAACTTCTTCACTAAAACTTTATGCTTGATGTTATGGGATAATAATAATAATAATAATATTAGACTACTAAAAGGTGATTTGGGAATTTTAGTTGTTCCTCTAACGCCTTTTGAAATGGTTCGATGCCTTTCATCCTTTACAAATGATTGTTGCATCATTTTCATGTAGATCCCATGTTTTGATTGCATCAAATGCTGTAGTAGATTGCTTACTATCTACCTCGATGCTTATTATCTGCGGCATTTTCCAGTCGCCCCAGATTTCCCTAGATCACGAACGGATCATTGTCCGGCGCATATATACGCGGTGACAGAAACAGAAGAAGTATTGTTCCACACAGACGGTTACGTTTATATCGCTTATGCTTTCACCACCTCCCACCGAGTGAGGAAGGTTTTGGTAGTTGGCTCTTCTCTTTACTTCTCTACTTTAAACCAGCTCTTGTAAGGCGAGTAAAGACTGGCGCAATAGTTCATACTGTCCCTTGGCGTGCTTTATTTCCAGCTCTGCCAGATCGGTTAAACTGAAAAGGGAAAACGGGTTTGATGAGACCACTGTTGCTTATGTCCCGATGTATAAGTCCGGTTCATAATTTACCTCTTCTTAAAGGCCGCCACACGGCGCAATCTAAAGCTGACCAGCTCTTCTTTGCCACGTGCCGACATCGATTCAAACTTTTCGCACGCCTGCGTCTGTGCACTTTCCGCCTGTAATGAGAAGAAATAAGCGCGTTGTTGGAATGAAACGTGTTTCGCAGAAGATTTGGCTACATTCACAAATGCATGCAACTTTTGTAGAGTTAAAACCATTCCCACCTCCTGCACTTCCAGCGGCTAAAGCGGCCATCGTGGAAGAAAGCATAAAAAGAGAGAAAAAGCGTAGACAAACGGGGAAAGATAGAAACGAAGACATGAGAAACAGGTATAACACGATAAAAAAGATTAGTAGTATCGAGATACGCGCGTGTGTGTGTGTGTGTGTGTGTGTTGAAAGCCAGACCGATGTTTGCTGCAGTTCTGTTCCATTCGAATACGCAAATGTTTCAATTCCTTACCGCATGCACGTCCTTGTTTTTGGCTCGCGCCTTTTCCAAGTTTCGGTTGGCAGCTTCGTACGCGGCCAAGCAACGCAGACGGCGAATCAATAATGCTTTTGCGGCATTACTATCCCGTTGATAGTATCGCAGCGTATCGCCAAGCTTAAGGTCTTGATCGCTCGCGACACGTCCTTCCATATTCTAGCAAAAGAGAGCATAGGTAGTCAGCGTATATTGATTGGTAGATGGTCCTTCCATTACACCCGACTACGGAGAATGGTTTTAAATATTTACCCTAATTTTCTCGAAAATATCAGATGTCTTTGCTAGAAACTTCTCCATTGAACCATGTTCTGCAGTCGATAATGCAAGCAGTTGCGTGGAAATGCGCACATGCGAATCAGCCACGTCCTTGTGCTTGTTGGTCATTTTCTCCGTGCGTATGGCAGCTTCCTTCAGGTGTCCATGGTACTCGCCCAAGAACTGCAGCTCATGTTCGAAGAAATCGTTGACATCCTTCACCATAGCGCCGAGGTAGATTTCATCGGTAGTTTTTCCGATGCTTTTCACCAATCCGCCAAAGATGTCGATCTTTTTCTTCATTTTCGCACACAGATCCTGATCGTAGACAAGAAACACCTTCAGGTGCGAATCTTCCCGGAACACTGGATGTGAGGCAAGGCGAGTCAGGAAGACTTCATGCATGGCGACAGTCTTTTTGAAGGTGGCCAAATATTCGGCTTCCAGTTCCTGTTTCATCTTTTTGAACTCTTCCTTGGTCATGTTCCCTTCGCCTTCGCCCAGCCGTTGCAGCTTTTCGCGTGATGCATCAAAATCGGGCCGAGGTGGACAGGGTGGAATAATGTAGCCGGCATACTCTTCGTTCTCTTCAAAGCGATCGTGCAGCCAGACGAATTCTTCATGTTGTCGGACTACAAGAAAATCGGGCTTGTCAAACCCGGACAGGTTGGTGCGCGTGTGGACGGTAAATTTCACCCGTTCCTTTTCACTCAGTGCATCGGAAATGTCGACCTGCAACAATTGAAGGCACCATTTGAATACGCTGAAACAATCCTATTAGGCACGAACAAAGAAGGAAAGGTGGGATGACTCACTAGAAGCGAATTCTCCGGTAGGGCGGTAGTTGAACCAGCAGTTGATACACCCTCTACAGATCCCTGACGAGAACCGAGCGTTTCCGGGGCTGTGACGTTCGGGCTGGTCACTTGCTCTGACGACCCGTTTTCTTCGATTCCATCCTGCAAACAGTCACACAAAAACGGTCACAAAGCCGCCCACATATGTACGGTACTGCCTGCTCTTATCACTGCGCTGCATGATGCATAAAGCAATGGCTCCATAATGCGGTGCCAGCACGGCACAATTTCATTATTTTCCTTTCTACTTACCATCATTTTGATTTGATTTTGGATACTTCGCTTCTTCAGGCTACACTACGACCCGTATGGTTTTCTCTTTTTTAAGAGAAGTTGGTAATGGGGGCTGAGCAAAACAAAAAAAAAAACACTGCTAATACTGATAAAGCAAATGGGTAAATGAAACTAATTTGATGAATCAGTACGGTGCACCGATACACTGCCGGGGTACGCTTGGATGCAAAAAATGAACAACTGAAAGTAATCACTAATTTATCTTCACACCCCTACGATCCATCAAGCGGGTCAAGCGATACGGGCTGGTTTATTATGCGACTTTTGAATAACTATTTTCCTGCTATCTTCCTACTGTTGTTCTCTGCACTAGACCTCGTCAGCACAATATGTATTGTAAACTTCAACTTTCGACAGATAAATTGATACGAAAGGAATGGTGTGTATGCGAGCGAGCACGTGAATATGTGTGAGTGCATGATTGCGCATGGGTTGGTTTGTATATGTCAAGTGGAATAATGAAGGGTTCGATTGTCCACGAATATTGACACTAAACAATTCATTTTAATATAACTCATGCAATATGCGTTCTAGCATTTCGTTTAAATAATTTGGTACATTTTTGAAAAACCACAAATCTACCATAAATGAAACAAAAATGAAAAATTCCAATGAATCGGCCAACCACTTGACAGCCAAGAATAGAAATGTCATTTCACCAAACAAACAACAAGAACGCTTCGTTTTGTTTGTAGACAAACCGGCACAGTGGCATAGAAAATTGTCTTTCCCAATCGATACAGCATGGAAATTTCAGCAATAGAAGATCTTAAAATTATCCCAGACGTGGTGCAACCGTACCCAGATCCGTCCGTCGGTCGCGAAGGTGTGATTGTTATAGATAACGGCTCGTTTAACTGTCGTGTCGGATGGATGTTGAAGGAGAAACCAGCTTTGATATTTCGTAACCTGCTGGCCAAACCACGGAAAGACCGCACCAAAAAAGATATCGATGTAGCGACGGTCCCAGTAACCCAAATTGGTAACGATATAGTGAACCTTGAAGCGATGCGCTTGCAGCTGCGTACCCAGTTCGACCGTAACGTCGTGACGCATTACAATGTGCAGGAACAAATTTTCGACTACATTTTCACAAAGCTTGGTATCAACTCGGAGAATGGAGTGCCGCACAAGGTGATGATAACGGAGTGCTTCTTCAATCCCAACTACTGTCGCAGTTTGATGTCGGAGCTACTCTTCGAATGCTACGACATACCGGGCTTGTCATATGGGGTGGACAGTTTGTTCAGCTACTACTCAAACCAGCGTCAGAAAAATTGTCTCATCATTGCCACCGGCTACCATACGACGCATGTTGTCCCCGTTATGAATGGTCGCATCGTCGTAGAAAACATCCGGCGCATCAATATTGGAGGATCGAACATGATTGCGTTCCTGCACCGTTGTCTGCAGCTTAAGTACACCTTCCACATCAACGCCATCACGCTGAGCCGTTCGGAGGTGCTGCTACACAAGTATGGTGAATTTGCGTACGACTACATGGGAGCGCTTCAAAATTGGGCTTCCCTAGAGTACTATGAGCAAAACGTGAAGAAAATTCAGCTACCGTTTAATCAGACGACGGCGACCGCAACACTAACTACCGAGCAAAAGTTTGAGAAGAAGAAGGAGCTTTCAAGGCGCTTGGTAGAAATCAATGCAAGACGCCGCGAAGAACGTTTGGCGCAGGACGAAGAATTGCTTATACAGCTGCAGCAGTTGGAGGAGTCTGCGGAAGATGGGGATGACATTCGCGAAGCGCTGGCAGAGCATAGTCTCAAAGATGTGGGGGAGCTTAAGCGAATGATAAGCACCGTGAACTCTAGAGTTGATAAAACTCGGCAAAAAATGAATGCCCCTGCAGCAACCAGTTCCCAGCAGATACAATCCGAGCCGGATAAACTGTTACAACCACCACCAAACATGACCGTTGCCGAATGGGTCGAAGAAACACGTCGGAAACGGGACGCCATAATAGACAAGCGACAGGCACGACGGCAACGTAAGCAGGATCTCGCCAAACGACGGACGGCCGCTGCACAGGAGCGTATGCGCATCATTTCACATTTGGCGCGCAAGGAGAAGGGAAGTGACGATTTCGGAATGCGAGACGAGGACTGGGACGTGTACAAACAGATCAGCCGCGATGAAGATAGTGACAATGAGAACGAAAACGAACGTTTGCTAGAGTGCGAAATTATTCTCAAACAGTACGATGCAACGTATGAGGATCCGTTACTGACGATGGGTGGCAATGCAGCCGAGCTGTACCAGTTGCACGTCGGCGTGGAACGTATCCGTGCGCCAGAAATTCTTTTCCAACCAAGCATAATCGGCAGCTACGAGGCAGGACTTGCGGAAACGATCGATTTTGTGCTGAAGCTTTTCCCAGCCAACCAACGGAGCTGCCTGGTAGAAAACATTTTCCTTACTGGCGGGTGCGCAAAGATCCGTGGTTTGAAGGAACGGCTAGCGAGGGAAATGAGAGAAATGTTACCGTTTGAGGCTCGATTTGAGATCGAAATTGCCCGCGATCCAGTATTGGACGCGTGGAATGGAGCGAGCAAGTTTTGCTTAACGGAAACGTTTCGCCAATCACTGATCACTCGAGCAGTGTACGAAGAGTGTGGAGGAGAATATATAAAGGAACATGTCAATGGGAACGTATATTTTCCGACTCCAAAAGCATCTGACGACCAGGTGATTAGTTAAGGGATAAGTGGTAGAAACATGCACATGGAAATAAATATAAGTTAAAGCAGAATTTTTTTGTGCTGTCATTTACCTTTAAGAAGGATAAATAGTTCCGTTTTTGCTTCAGAAAGTAAAACTTAGACTAAATAGTTCTTGCAAACAAAACAAAACGTACGTGCGTTGCTAGGATGCACTTAACGGAAAGTTTGTATTCGTACGCTTTGGGCGTACAATGTTTGACAGTTCGATCCAAACGTCCCAAAGCTGGTGAAAAACATATGTCAAAGCACTGCCCCATTACTTTGGGTTTCGCTGTGCAAAGGCAAAAGAAGGCCAGCTGAAGCAAAACAAGTGTTATTTTTCTGTTGTGATCATCGTTTATCGAGACGACCGGTGCAATTTAGTTCTACCTACGCAGTGATCGTCCATTTGGGTGTCGTTTTTCCGTTCCTGTAAACTGTACAATTTACTGCTTCAGTATCAGCTCAGGGTTAAAAGTGATCATTGGTATTTGTAAAGTGTAAAGTGAACATCGTAACTCTTCTGTACACGTTTGGGAAAATTGTCATCGAATGTTCGACGTGGGGACAAAGTGCAATTTCGGTGGGGCTCGAAAAGTTGGGAAATAAAACCAACCGACGAATGCGTTTCATCCGATACGTCATTGAAGTTGGAAGTTGTTAGGGTGAAAAATTACATGCTCCGTTGTGTCTCGTCGCCTTTTGCACTCCCTCCTAAGATTGTTTGTTTAGGAGAGAAGGGAAGCTGGACGTGGCTTGCTGGAACTGCGAAAGCGGACCAGCGAAGTTAAAGGGTGACAAAGTGGATTACGGGTATAGCGGAAGGGATGATGAGTTGGTGAAACTGCACGCACAAAGCTGGAAATACGGCCGATGCGTATGTTGGAGTTTCCGTCGTGAAGCGTGAAAAGAAACACCCGTGCAAACAAAGTAGGACAAAACAGAAATGTCAAATTCTGTCGAATCGTTCGTGTAATTAACTGAAACGACGTGAAAGTCGTTGTACAGACATAATACTCAACAAATTACGAAACTCTCTGTTGGTGGAATAAAACAAGACATCTTCTAGAGCACGAGGAGTGCAAGCGTGTAATGTGCCTAGCATTCCAACGCCAACTAGTTCAGCGATGTTACGACTAGCACCAGCTAATGAAAACGATTGATAGTCCGACTGCGTAACGAAGGAAAGCGATCGCATCGGACTTCCACACGGAATCACGTAAATCCGAGCGCGTTGGAGCTATTAATTTGACCCCGATTGCGTAACTCAACGATAATAAGTGGCCTACGGAACCTTTTATGATACGTTAGAGTACGCCCTGTAAGCTACGTCCTACAGCGGAGTGTGATTAGCTAAAGTTCAAAATACGAACACAGCACAATCAACGTGCTGGTGTAATATCGGCAGTAGAATTCGCAAATGCAGAGTAGACCGATTCGATCGCAAGATGTCGATTGAGCAACGATTTAATGCGGCTGTAAACGTGATCAGGGGACTGCCAAAGAATGGTAAGCATATTAATCCATTCGACACTAAACAACAATAAAAAAAATCGATCGATTCTTCATCCAATGAAACCAGATGAATCGGTCAACTAGGGGGTAGGTACGGTATCTTATCAGGCAAATTGTTTGTTTTCAGTATTAACGGTCACATCGATAAGATTACAATGGCAGTAGATAGCGTACGAGCTGTATGAAAAATGAAGTCGAAATGTTTTTAAATATTTATGTTCGTGATAAACGAGCTATTGATTATCGATGAATGTTTGAGGGAAACTTGCACTAAATCAATATGCTCCACGGTTTTCCGTTTTGTCATCGATGCATACATTTCATTGTATCTAACTCGGATTAAAACATTCATTAATCAATAACGAATGTGTTTTATTTTAAGCATTTCTTCAATGGTATAAAATTACCACTTATTTAAGGTATATTTTATAATTATTTTTGCTTTTTTTCGAAAATTATGTATCAAAATATCGTCGCACTACAGTAGTAACGCACGTACTTACGATCTTACATAAATTAGCGTGCAAATTTGTGCACACGCATCAAGTTGGCCTAGCGTTTGAATAAACGTTGGACTTTCTTCCAAGCGTCGAACCCCTTCCTATTGGGTGCGAACAATACAGAAACAAAATGGAACAGAAGTCCGACACAGTCGTAGAGGTTTAACCTTCATGGAAGGCTCGAGGTATTAAGTGGCGCAAAACAAGTGACTTGCAGGTTGCAACCGACGTATTCAGCGATATAAAAAAGGTTTTTGACACCCATGGCCGGAGCAAAGCGAGATTCAGCCATCGCAAGTGTATGGTAACAATATCCAACTAAATGTCTTAGTTGCGGCGAGTACCAAGGCCAAACAAGTCTAAATCTTTTTTTTTTAAGAAACCGCACTTTAAATGCGTGCAACAAATGAGATTTGGTGACCATGGTCATTTTTGATGTTTTTTTACCGCACAGGAAAACATTATATGATGATGAGAGTTGAATGAACAGAAAACATGTTATGAAAAATTTGCACAAACCTCCGTTTGGATTCTTTACGGGAAATTAATTCTTTTAAATTTATATTCCATTTTTTTGCATCCAGGACCGTATCAACCGAGCAATGATATGCTACTGCGATTTTATTCATACTTCAAGCAGGCCACGAAAGGAAAGTGTTGTGAACGCAAGCCAGCCTTCTGGGATGTTATTAATCGGTGAGTGTAATTAATTCGGTATTTGCTATAATTACCCACTTACGTCTCAATGATTTTATTTTGATTGTTTTATTTGGATTGCTTTTATCGATAGTGCCAAATGGGATGCTTGGAATCGGTTAGGTGACATGGACAAGGAAGTGGCTATGCAAAAATATGTTGACGAATTGAAAAAGGTATGAACTACTACAATGAGCTTTCCAGTTTCCTAGTGGTGAAATTATTTAATCTGATTTAACGTTATCGGTTATCGAACATTTTAGATTGTTGAAACGATGTCCTACACTGACAATGTGGCCAACTTTATGGAGTACAACGTGAGTGATCTGGACAACGTGAGCATTCAGGATTTGGAAATGGTTGCGCCGGAAGCAATTAAAAAAGTACGCTCACGCCCAAACTCGCCATTTGCATCCCGAGAAGCCAGTCCGAATCGGCTGTCGCCAGTCACACCTTCGCCACCGCCAATGTTGTCCTCTCAGGCTGCGCCGATGGTGAATGGACATGTGCATAAGCCGATGGCGATCAATGGGTACACCCACAACAGTAATGGTTATCACAACGGTCAGAATCAACATCATCAAATGAATGGGATTGTTTCGTCGACGATGAGTAACGGTGCCAGCTCTGGACCGTCCGAGTTAAGCGACGACGAATATATCGACACGTACGACGATGACTTCGAAAGCGAAACAACCACCGTGTTCCGTCCGATTGAGGCCGTCAACCACGTCCATTACTATCAGAATGGTTTATCTAGTTCAGCAGGCAACGGGATGCAAATGGTTAACGGTGGGGGTACGTTCCTAAACGGCTCGGAAGGTGCGGGATACGTTCGAAACGATGTGGCCGCTCAGATTACACGAACGATCGAACGGCTAAATGCAAGCGTACAGCAAGTAAACAACCGTGTGAGCGTAATCGAACAATCCATGGCAGAATTGCGTGAACAGCAACAGCAACAAGTCGCAAAAATGCGCGCTTCCTCTGTGCGGTCATCCCGACCCACTTGGTGGCCTTTTGCAGAAATTTCACCGGGAATGCTGGCATTCATCATACTTTGGCCGCTGGTGGTTAATCGAATAACTGGCAGTTGGGTCCAGAGGAAGAATCGCTGAAAACGTGCGAAAGATATCGACGAATCCGACACATGTCGCTAATGCTTTAAAGTCAGTCGGAAACAGTCGGACACGCCAATCGTATTGCTGGAACAATAGAAGAAAAATGGAGTTGTGAATAGTAATAACTTCTAGCCCCGCCACACATTGCAGCGTTTTTATTCGCTTTGTGAGTAGTCCCTTTAACCAGTGCAAACAACACTTTCGTACTATGGCGCCTATAGGAAGATTAGCTAATTCCGTTTGATGTGTCCTTTTTACGCAAGACCGTATTCCAACAATTTGCCACGCAATCACTTGCACCACGCTTCCGACGTTTGGATAACAGTTTAAAGCAAAGAGAAGCGTGTACGGATCGTCATCTAAATGCAATAAATTTTGGGTTTTGTAAATGTGACGAAAAGGACGAAAGTAACATTCCACTACATCCAACGATGATGTACGGAGGAAGCGTTAGTAGTATCTAGCGAAAGGGGAATTAGCAGTAAAGTAACAGTGTTGCTGTAAAGCCTGGTAATTTATCTATGTCTCAACACCATTATGTAATCGCCGAAGAATAAGTGCAATTTTTATGTAATTTGTTACTACTGTGCTGACTATAATATAGCATATAGTTATATTGTGCTGTTTGTAAATCGATATTAGGACAATTGTTTTATGGTGCGGACATTTTTGTTATTCATCCTTTTTTTTTTGTTATTATCCTTTTGGATTTTTAAGGAAGATATTATTCGTTATGTAAGGTTTGGGTTTCGTTTTTTTGACATTATATAATTTTTCAGTTAAGAGAAGGAAAACCAAGACAGAGTGCCGTCGGGTGGTTACGAATTGAGCGAGAAGAGAACAAAAATATTGATTTGTGCGATAGAAAATGATAACATTTATAGCGATAGTTAGGCTTTTGCTATGGGTAGGCGTATTGATAGAGAAATTGTAATAAATTTGCAATTGTTCTTATGGTTCGATACTAATAAAGAAAGCGCTATTAAAAGAAAATAAGCGTATTGTGGCTAGCTTTTAACATTAAGGTAATCCAACATTTTATGTCCTTCGTAGATGCTTGGTTGAAAGCTGAATAGAAATATTTTTTTGCGGCCAATATTCAAAATGACGGTCGACGGTGATTTCAATAATTGTTAAAAAGCAACATTTACTGCGTTGTAGAAGCTATGAATAGTTAAAAAAAATCAACGACTTTGACACGTGATGCAACATTTACAAACGGGCGATACCCGTTGTGTCAAAATTATAGCTTAAAAATGGCTACTGACAAAAAGGCTATGGTGTGATACGGAATCCAGATGGTTGATTTTTTCTGCAGGGCACTGTAGATTGTTTGCTGTCATAGACTGACACAAATTTTATATAAACAATAAACGGAGCAACGTGTTCCTTTGTTGCAATATGGATTTTGCCAAGAATATTTTACAGAAATATGGCTGGAAAGAAGGTAGTGTTGTAAAGCGAAAGTTTAAACCATTTGCCATCTTGTTCTCATTTTAATCAGGCGATGGACTCGTGCTCTTTCAGGTGATGGGCTTGGCAGAAACATGGATGGAATTGCGGCGCCGATCAAAGTCAGTCTGAAGAAAAACACCAGTGGAATTGGAGCTAATCAAGTGAGTGAAACACAAAACAACTGGTGGGAACGTGTTTACAATGAGGCGGCAGGCAATATAGCAGTACAAGCCGAAGGCAAGAAGAGCACAAACGGCGCAGTTACCCTTAAACAGGTGAACGCGGATGCCGTTGAGATCACTACCAAAAGTTATTCTGTAAACAAATTGAAGCAAATGAACCAGAATGGCTCCAAGTATGGGAACGTATTTCTGAAAGCTTCCACGCTGTTAGGTGGTGCTGGACGTGAGGAAGAGGTACCTGATCACGTCCGTACCGAAGATATTGCGTTCAATCCTGTAAAAACACTTACGGACGAGGAGTTGTTTGCAG
>CM032177.1:4685023-4773008 GCA_018908115.1 Anopheles rivulorum
TATTAGGTGTATTAATGTGTTCGTGCGGTTTTGGTATTAATGCTCCCATTTATTTATTACATATTTATTGAATCTGGCAACACTGCCAATTTGAAGTGTCATTATTGGGCTACAATATCCACTATCTGTCATTTTGATAAATAGTAAATAACATAGTATCTGCGAGCACCGAACATGGCATCATTTGTACCAAATAATGTGTTTTTGCGGGGAGTTTTGCTTCATTATTTCAATATGAAGAAAAAGGCTGCCGAAAGTCATAAAATTTTGGTAGAAGTGTATGGTGACCATGCTCTAGCTGAACGAACGTGTCAGAAGTGGTTTGCACGGTTCAAAAGTGGCAATTTTGATTTGGAAGATGAGGAGCGTTCCGGAGGACCACGAAAGTTTGAGGATGGAGAATTAGAGGCAATACTGGATGAAGATCCATCACAAAACCAAAAAACACTTGCACAGACACTGGGAGTGGCTCAGCCAACCATTTCTCTTCGATTAAAAGCAATGGGAATGATCCGGAAGGTGGGAAATTGGTTGCCCTATGACCTGAAGCCAAGAGACGTCGAACGCCGTTTGTTCACTTGTGAACAACTGCTCCAAAGGCAAGAGCGGAAGGGATTTTTGCATCGAATAGTGACTGGTGATGAAAAGTGGGTACATTACGATAATCCAAAACGTCGTGCAACGTATGGATACCCCGGACATGCCACATCATCGACAGCCAAGCCGAATATTCATGGCGCGAAGATCATGCTGTGTATTTGGTGGGACCAGCTGGGTGTGGTGTATTATGAGCTGCTACAACCAAACGAAAAGATCACTGGGGAGGTCTATAGACGACAATTGATGCGTTTAAGCCGTGCTTTGAAAGAAAAAAGACCACAATACGCCGATAGACACGACAAAGTCATATTGCTACATGACAATGCCAGGCCACATATAGCGGTACCGGTTAAAAATTATTTAAAAACACTCAAATGGGATGTCCTACCCCACCCGCCGTATAGCCCAGACATTGCCCCTTCTGATTACTATTTGTTTCGGTCGATGGAACACAGCCTGGCTGACCAGCAGTTCCATAATCACCAAGAAGTGCAAAAATGGATGGAGGATTGGTTAGCGGCCAAACCGCCATCTTTTTTCCGCGACGGGATCAGAAAGTTGCCTGAAAGGTGGAAGAAGGTTGTGGAAAGTGACGGACAGTATTTTGAAAATTGAATAAATTACCATTTCGCCAAAACAGAGCCCAAAACTTTGGTTAAAAACCGCACGAACACATTAATACTCCTAATATAAAGCAATCGTTTGATGGGATTTTCATGAAAAAAAAGTTTTTAGCGATTTTTATGGATTTTTTTTCCAACAATGTGCACATATAAGTGCAGAATAAATGTTTATTATTTTGCCGGATAGTAAAATAATTTTATAATCAATCAATAAATTTCTTCGTTTCTTTTTTTTTTTCAAAATTTTCCTTAAAAATACTGCTTTTATTTTATTGCTAGGAATCTAACGCTTCGTGAACATCCATCGGCTCAGTACAGATTTGTTTATCGGATTTGTTTCTGGCTGTTGAGTACCTAATGAAGCGAAACGGGCATAACCTAGGCAAAATCAAATAGCTGCACAGCAGTACTGCCGAAGCTTTCAACGTCCGACAATGTAGAATTGGTTGAGAAGTTGAGTTTTATGACATAGTTTAGTTTATGCAAGAAAAAAAAACGACATCACTTCGATTGAATTTGAACCGGTAGGTTACCCTCCCAACGGTACTAGCACAAAACGATCATTAGTGCACACTAGAATTAGGCCAGCGCAGTTCCTTGGGCATCGGACAAGTCCTTGAAGGTGGCATTCTTTACCGTCACCGTGACACGATAATCCGGGCAGTTACGCGAGATTGCCGGTAGCACCGGTACATGAGGGCTACATGTGCGCATAAGCATGTGCTTGAAACGCTTTTAATAGGCACATAATGAAAAATCGCACCGTTCTGTTTGCGCTAACGGTGGCATACATTGCAACAGGTGTGCAATGCACATATATATATATATATATGTATGCAGTAGTAGAATACTCGTTTAATTGGTAGCACGGACATTTTTTGGCTTCAAACACTTCGATCTGAACAGCCGAACGGAAATGGGCTTGTTGGCGGTTTTACGGCCTACGCTTGAGGTGACATTTGAATAAGGGTTTTTTTTTGCTTCTTCATGTCCAGTTCCGATCAGAAATGTGTCGGCTGTTTTGTATCCCGATGTTAAGCTAAGATAGTGGAAGAAGTAAAAAGTGGTACGATTTGATTAATTACTTCTCCGGTTTGGATCGGTTTCGCGATCATTAAATGTGGAACGTTTTACGAAACGTTTAGGTTTTAATATAACAACGTACTGATCACTTCACGTTAAAGAAATTGGTTGAATATTTCCTACAGTCCTACAATTTAATGTTTCTGATCAACATCAATCTTAATACAAGAAAACACAAAAACACCGTTTTCAAAGCTTAAAGCTTTAAGAAAGGAATACAAAAACAACAAAAAGGCATAGAGTAATACACTTTATTCGTTCCATTAACATCGTAGCGAAGATGGAGCGAGAAATGACATCCTACAAGTATTTGCTTTCAGTTATGTCTGTTTGTTCATGTTACGATCATTTTTAAATGCTTCGAAATTTAATCTTGTTGTAATGTGTACAACCCAATTATATGACAACTGCAAAATGCATCCATGAATCTATCAAGTACTTGAATGATTAGTTGGATGAAATTCGACCATAAAATGTCTATCCTATGGTAGCGCGCGATCAACGATCTTATTCGTTTTATTCATAAAAGTAAAACACTTTTACCAATAACTTATACACTTATGAGTGTTACTGTTGAAAAAAAGGCACAGTAAAGAGAGGAACTTTTAAGGAAATCACAAGAACTAGTGGGCAGAGGGGCGCGTTGTTTTTTTAGTCAGCATTTTGCTGCTTTGAACCGTGTTGACCAGAAGCGGAAATTCTTGTAGTAGCAATGGGCCGGAAGATGGTCTACGAACGCGAACGCGGTACGTGGATGAAAGAAAGGGCACGAAAATTGCCACTTTTTCAGCTTCCGTTCATTGGCGTGCACAGTTGGGATCGTTTCCGTGGCCGTGGCAGCCTACCGCAATTCGATAGCAATTGGGCGCACCGGTGTAGGTCAGTTTAGCCCGGCAATTGCCGGGAGCACACTGGAGGCACACGGTTGCTTGCTCCGTGTTGTCATCGATGCAACGGCCCATTACTGTAGACGTCGGTGGAAAGCCTTTTTGCCCGGCTATCTTCGCTTAGTGCGCACACTTCATTCGGCTGCGATCGGATGCTGCCGAAGGTTTGGCGGCCATTGGAACAAGGTGTATCCACACGGTGCTGATTTTTTTTGCTGTTTTTCTTTCTTTCTTTCTTCCTTCAGCAACTTTTTTTTCCTTCGCTATCAATATTTGCCTCTCTCTGGTCGCACCGCCTCTCGGGTTCCTTTTTGTGAATTTCGCTCTATCTTGAGTAATGAATGCCTGTTTTTGTGTGCCTGCGATTGCTGGCGCTGGCAGAGGCGAATCATGACGAATAAATTTCCTACAACCGTTGGCAATTGATTGCTTAAATTAAGGCTTTGGCAAAACGCACAGGAAATATGCTTAGGCGGATGCCATTCAGTAAAAAGGCAGGTCATTTTTTCTCTTACACTGGTCGTATAGAGTGTGTGAGTTTTTTTTAATTCAGTTTAAACGACGATCGGGCCATGACGTTAGGGCTTGTGATTAAGTGCCTGCGAGTAAATGAAAACTATAATTATGAACACTAACCCACGTGGACAGAAATATTTTCGAATGTATTAATAGCAAGCGATGCAGTTCCAGCAACTTGTTAAAATGACACCGGAAGTGTAGCAGAGAAACGAAAATGTAATACATCATCCTAATTGAATCATACATTAACAGCAAATGCATAATCTGAAATGGTAATAGCTTTTCCACCAGAAAGTGACCAAGAAGTTGCTCTGCTTCGGTCGCAGAATCCATGTTTTAGAACTTTACAATTGTTGGAATGCTAAATAATTTTATTCCATTTCATGATTTAGTACTTTTCCGCGTATTAATAATTAGCGATCAAGCGGAGTTGAAAGGAAAAAGCGAAGAGAATCCCAAGGAGGCCTTCGTAAAATAAAAGTGTCCGTGAACATGAAAAAGATTAACAAAACCAAAACTAAAGAAGAAGAATTACCGTGGATTAAATAAAATCATATTGTATAGGAACACCAGCGAATGGGGAGCATTCTGAGATAGAGAGAAAATGGAAACAAAATAGAACACTCGAGAATGAGGCAGAAAAGAAATTAAACAACAACAGCAACAAAAACGCAAAACCCTCTGCAGGGTGCATTAGACTGTGCTGTGCTTGGCTTAGTCCGGTTTTTTTTTAGTTTAGTTTGTTTGGTGCTGTTTCGTTGATTGCTGCTATACCGATCGCTCTTCGGTTGCCAAGGGCAACGCGCTCTTTTCGGTTGATTTCGTTCTAAGATGGCGGGTAATGTTAAACTATCAGCCACCATCGTTGTTGCAGGTGTTAGCGATGGAAAGGAAACAACAAAGCAACAGCAATAATAGGCAAACAGCATCAAAAACGAAGGAGTAAATAACAAAAAACAAAACGTACACTTAACGACCTGCCTTAGTTTGATCTCGAGCGAATGGTTGGTAGCATGGTAGCATTTTGGAAGTGAATTACAGCAGCGCGAGCAACCGTCAATCATCATTTGATACGCCCTTTGTTGTTTGTTGCGTTCATTCCTACTCTCTCGCTCTCCTTCTCTCTCTCTCTCTCTCTTTTGTACTCTCACTCTATTTTTCTCTTCCACTTTTTTGATTTGATATTTTCTTTTCACCTTTTTTGCCGTGGAGTTTCCTTACTACCTTCTACGCAATATGATCGCGCGAAGAAAAGGTAGCTTTTGCGTTGCGGCTGTGATCATCTGTGGACAATTTCGCTGTTGTTGTTCTGGTGGCACAAACCTCGTTCTATAGCGCTGTTCGATCGAGAGTGTGCGCTGCCTGCGGGGAAAGCAATTCTAGTAGCACTGTGTCGAATCACCATCATTACCAGCTAGAGATTTGATAAAACCTTTGCCAACTCCGTCGAACAGTGCAGTGGAGTGGATGAGAAAGCTCGATATGAAGAACGAGTTACACAAAACAACAACAACACACTAATAATAGTAATTATAAATGATAAGAAAGAAACATTTTAAATCAGGTTTTTTTAAAAGAAAATTATTTTCACTTTTACATCCTCTTTTACTATCTTTTTTCACAACAAATTCATGTGCATTGAAAATCGGCCCACGTTCCGTTTATCAGCCATCTTAAGTTATTCGCACCTTAAGTTGATTCAGCAATTTTTCTAGTTTTTAACATTGTTATCATGTTTCTTCTATCAATCGCTTGAGGCGTATTATTTTTTCATCCAACCTTTCCTTGACTTTAAAGTTATCTCTTTTTTTTCCGCTATTTCACTGAAGTTGTGGTTGTTTTTTTTTGTTCGTTCGTTCGTTCGTTCGTTTCGTTGTTATTTGTGGAAACGGTACGCGCGGAACAGATTTTTTTTTGTATTTGTGGCCAAAGCTTTGCAGACGTATCCGCCTGTATGTCCTGTAGTTGCTGTTTAAAACTGGTGTAATTTTATATAATGGATTCCTAGCCCTAGCCCCGTTGGCAAACAGTTCGGGTTTAGTATTTTCCGTTGCCGTGCCTTCCTCTCTCTCTCTCTCTCTTTGGCTGGCTGGTTGGCGCATTTTTGTAGCCTGTCTTCTGCCACACACTGTCTTGCCGCGTTTTTTAAGTCATTTTCTCTGCTGTCATCTTTTTGGTTCGCGCACACTAGTCGTATTTTTTTCTTCCTTCTTTCGTTCGTTTAGTTTGTGTAGATGTATCCACTTTTTTACCAATGTTTCGTTTGCTTGTGCTCCCCATCGCGTTTTCCGATTCCGAACGTAAATGGTGAGCCGATTTTTTGTTGTTTGTGTTGCCCGTTGCCTGTTTTGTTGCATCTTCCATCTCCGACCGGTGAAATCCGACGGTGCACAGCGTGGCGCGGTTTCGTTTTGCGGCAGTACAATACACCGGGAAACCGGAGGCTACGCTTCTTGTATTTTAATTCCCAATCTTCCCATAACCACTTGCTAACTGAAGCTACCACCGCTTGATGTGGCTGCCGCGTATCGGAGCGTTTGTTTCCCCGAGCACTAGCGAAAAGCTCTAGCGGCCGCCATGTAGCTGCGCCATGTGCATGCGAGTAGTTCTGGTTTGCGTTCGTGCTATTTTAATTGTTACGAAATACTATCACGTAATTTGATGGAATCAGGTTCTGTCCGGTCAGTTCCGTTCGGTTCGGTTCGGTTCGTTCGGTCAGTTCCCATCCTGGTTTGCTATATCCATACTTCTAAGTTATGCCTTTTTCTGGCAAACATCACATCTTTTTGGTTCAGATCGTCAGCGGTTATCTACATCACATATAACATCAGCTACATAAAATATAAGATTAAAAAGAGAAAGAAAAACCGAAAGAAAGAAAGAGCTGGATAGAGAAAGAGATATATTCGTAAATAAAATATAAATTAATTTTTGTTTTTTTTTCGAAAAGCTAAGAAAAACAATGATAAGAAATATATATAAAAAACAGAAAAACAGAAAGGTCGTGACGTATGTTCTCACACTCCAAAGATGTTGAATCAAATCTCATCTTCATCAACGACTCTCCATCGGTCAAGACTGACTGTCCAGCTATATCAGTGGTCGGCAAACATCGTGTAGTAAAGAGCCATAAATAAAAACAGTCTATTTTTTTATTCAACAAATATATTTTAAGACCAAAATAGCCAAAACGAATCTAAATTAAGCTAGCCAAACTATTAAGCTATTATATTTTAAAAAATACTAAAATTGCTTCCAGGAATTAATAGTATATAATCGCCTGAGACTAGCCGTAGAATATAATAATTATCAACTCTTGGATTATTCTCGTAGCTAATAACTTGTAGACTGTTATAACTTTTTTGTTATGTTAGTACGTCCTGGCCACATTAAACATAATTTTAACCAAGTAGCCTGCTAGTCAGGTCTTACTAAGGGGGTTCGAAGGGATTTCGGACCGGGCTTGTCGTGTGGAACTGTCGCCATTGCCAAAATACTCCCCCGGTTCACCTTAAGCTTATGCTATTAACTGATAAACACAGGACTAAGATAACCAAGACAGCTAACTTTCACGGTTTGTGAAAGATCCTCAGTTCTCAAATGAAATTTCAACTTTATTTATTCGTTCATTTTTATTCATTCAACTTTTTTCAACCAATTTCAGTAAAGTTATCGGGGAATGGATTATTTTCTACAAAAGAGCTACAATGAAGGTGTCAATAGGCTGCATGCGAGCCATGCTTTGCCGACCACTGGGCATGCATGTGATAGAAATGCAAATAAGTCCAGCGATTCATCATTCGTCTGTCGGTCACTTAAAAGGTTGTTGAATTGAAAGGGAGAAAACGAAGATCTAGTAAAGCGATTAATAAGAAAATATAGTAATTCAAGATTATTCAAAGATTTGAAAGGTTAAAAAAATAGACTATTATATCAGATAAAGTCATACTATCACTATGTTGACACTTTTGACTCAGCTTAAGAATACTGGAAAGCTTTTAATATTGTAATTAATTAACAAGAGAGAAGCCTACATTTCTCATATTTCGCAACCTTTTTGCAACGCATAAATAGAAATAGAAATTGTTGTGAGACATATTTGAAGCACGTGTTCATGAAGATCACATTATATTTTACAAAATATTTAAGTGCATTAAACAGTATCGTTCTTCCGATACATTTGAGGGCTGTTCAGCCGATCAGTGTATTAAATTTATTTTTGGTCACATGTAACGTACCTGCAGCCCATTGCGCCTGTTGGGTTTGTTTGACGTCGGTGTTCTCCTTCTCCTGTTCCGGGCCAACCTCTGTTCGTATCATCATCGTACGATAAAACGAGCTGCGTTGGGTAATTTAAAACCAATTTCAAAACGCGCAACTATAGTGCGAAATCTAGCTTCTTCCTTGCGCCTTGGCCACCACACCGATGGCCAATCGAACCCATCGTTCGGTTTGGTACAATCTACCAAAGTTGTTGGCCGGTCTGGCAGCGCCCCACAGAGCCTGTGTGTGTGTTTTCCAGATTTGCGAACAGATTGTTGGCCCGATCGGTGGATCTGGCGGTTTGGACCGATGCGGTGTGTATCATTTTTTTCGTTGTTGTGTGTAAGTGCATGCTGCAGTTTTTGCTATTGTTATTATTGTTTGTGCACTTTGTTTTCGTTTTTCGTTTTGCGAGCATTTTCTTTTGGGGCCCCATTCGTACGTCAGCCGTTTGCGTAGTGCCGATGCGTTTTGTTGCATTGCGTTGCCGAAGCCGCATGTTTCGAGCGTTCGACCTGTGCTGTCGGTTTTATTTTCGTTCGGTGTTCGGTCTTTCTTTTCTTGTTTGCCTCTTTCATTCCTTTTTTATTGTTGCCTTCCGCCTGCCTTCCTTCTGCCCGACTGGTTCTGTCCTGTCGGATTTGGCGAAATGCAGCATCGCTGGTGGGAAGTGACCAACGCGAGAAGATGGAGAAGCTAGTGGAGTTGGTGGTGTGTGAAGAAGCAAACTTGTTTTTTCCTTCGATTTGGTTGTTTATTTTTTAAAGATTGAACCGCAAAATTGGCGAGAATTGCCCTTGCTCGAATCGCTCGAACCTGGGTACGAACGGTGGTAGAGGTTATCCCAAGAGGAGATATTTTACGACGACTGGCAGATACGGCGAGCCGTATTCTTGGCTGCATGTTGGGGAAGGTTAAGGTTACGAATGAAACCTATATACTATATACTGGTGAGCACTTTTTCCTGAGCGCGCTTTTAATTCAACAAAAATGGTGTGAAGTGAAAAGAAGAGAATTGTTTAAAATATCTTGCTGTTTTTGGCTTGGTTCTTCAAGCAATTTAATTTACATAATTAATATTTTATGTTTAAATAGCCTCGAACAGTTATGATACTAATGGGTAATTATACAAGTTTTCACTCAAGGACAAGATTAAATAAAAAGGTTCTTCAAAAATGGTTTATGATACCATCAACGTAAAAATCGTTTGAAAAAAAAGATGATGAAATTTCATCCCACAACGGTACTAATTAATCAATTTTACCAACACGGGAACACAATCGAAGAGCAGGCGGGTTCCGTTACTTTTCCATTAACATTTCTTCAGACTTCTTCGGCTTGGCGCGCGTTAGATGCGTCATCATCTCGAGCATGCCGGCTGCAGCAGCAGCAACCGATTTGTCCATTCCGAAAATAAAAGATTGCAAAATGGCGCAAAAGAACCTTCACTCCAAAGGCTAACCCGATGCACAAACGCATACACACACACACACACACATGCACATGCACATAAACACACCACCCCATCATTCCTTCCCCCGTACCGTATCGTTAAAAAGAATCTTCTCATCGGAATGTACCGAACCGTTGAAGGATGCAGCAGTAATAATAATCGGCGTCATGATCAGCATCATCTCCGGCAACTCTGGCTCTGTTTGAGGAGGATTTTGTGTGAATGCACGGGTCCACATGGTCCACAGAATTGGATGGCATGGTGATGGTACGGTTGGTGGTACCGACTGCATTTTAGACTGCGTTCTTCATCTGGGGGAGAGAGAATTACAAAAAAAATGCTTCCCTCCCCATACGATGACCAAACGCTTTGTGGCTCAAATGTGCAAATTCCTCACCAAATGCCACCCCAAAGAAGGCTTCACCTTCTGCCTCGCTTACCACTTTGCTTACCGTGGTCAACCCGTCGTTTGCACTGGGCGGTACGCGACTTCAAATCAGCCGCACTATTGTATCCATCGAAAAACTTGTGCCACCCTCCCCGTGTGCTTGCTTGTGTCCCGTTGCGAAGTTTGTGTGCATAAAAGGGAAGAGAAACGGCTGTGTCCATGGGTGAGTCCAAGGGTGAAGTAGAAGCGGTAGAATGGGACCGAACGCGGCACGAAACGCGTACAGCATCAACGAAAACAGGAAATCTTGGCAAAAATAACTGCAAAAAGTGACAGGCGAAGGCGAAGGCTACGGTTGGGGCCCGGGGACGGTCGTGGCAAGCAAAACCGAACCTCCACACAAAAGCACAACCGTCGGTCAAGAACGACGAAGAAGGCCGTAAGATGCTTTCGCGTGATTGACGAGATCTGACCGCGAGGGCGTGTTGCGGGCGCTGGCGAGTGCTGGTGGACGCGCCGGCTCGGAATCAGTTTTCACTCAAAAGTAATAAAATAATTTATAACATGTGAACTTGATAGATAGCTTCGCGAATCTTGCCCAACCGCTCGGTACCATCGTCCATTGCGGTGTTGGGGGAAGGAACCCTTTTCGCTTCCTTTCGGTCAATTCCTTCACCACATGCGGGACTCTGTTTTGTTGGAGTGTTTTCTTTGACTGGCCGGCCGGTCAGGAGGCTGGTGCCGTTTCTTGGTTGATCTTTTGAAGCATGGCTTTCGAATGCTGCAACATTGCACTGCCATGCGGTCGTTAAGTTTTGTTGAAAAGAGCATATAAGAGGGTTTTGTTTAGGTTAATTTGAAGAATTTGGTAAACTCAAAGTCATGATCAGTAGTAGTGGAATCTTGCTTAGTTTTATGTATCTGTGAGAAATAACTCTTGAATCACTAGTAGAAAATACGCAGAAAGTGAAGTAGTGTAAAATGAACCTCGTGCGTAATCTTAATGCGCCGTTCTGTTTGTAGCCGTTTAGTTCATCTGTCCGAGTTCATTTCATATAGATAATTCATCCCTAAATTCATCTTGCTTTCCTAATTGTCAAATCATCCTCTTAAATCATGTTGCGTCAAGTAGTGTGTTTATATGTTCGGGGTGAGTGCCTGCGTCGTAGTTCAAATTGTGATTTTCTGTAATATTTGTATTATTAAGGTAGTGGTAATTATCACAGTATCATTACTTTCGTTATAAAATTTTGTATTAAAGTAAGAGCATTTATTAAGTTTTTTATTTAAAAAGGAAACACAAAAACTCATTTCAATTTGTGCTAAGCCATTTTGGCTTTCAGCACTACGCACTACTTTACGTCAATGAGGCCTTCCTTTCGATCCTTCCATAATGTTGCTTGCACCACAGGGCTCAGCTTCACGATGGACCTTCTCCCGTTCCTCCTTCCTTCCCGCTCCGCCTTCTCCTTTCTTTCCCCTGCTTTTCCCCTTGTCCCCGGTGGCTCGGTTATGGCCACCGGTCTCCCATGAGATTCGGTCGGATATGTGAAGTGTGTACAAAGGGAATAATTGCTGTACATTGACATCAATCTGCGCTGTACGTTGCAGCCGGCAACACTCTTCGCACGTCTTGATTCGACAAACGTCCCCCCCCCCCCCTCACACGTGGTCCACACTACACTCTCCAGCAAAATCCGCGCAGTATAGTAGTTCTGCACGCGTGTGTGTGTGTTTTTTTTTGTATCTTATTCCCACTCACAGCTGGACAGTTTGTTTTTCGTTTCTTTTTTTTTTGTTTCGCGCACTGCACATTTGAAGAATCTGACGTTTCTGATTCCTGCGTCACGATGGAAGTAGTCATCTCCCCAATCGCTCGACATGGGAGTTGGGAGGGCAAAAGGGTTTATGTTCTACCCTCCCTATTTGCTATTTGTGCGCCAGCTTTCTCGCTCACGTGAGTGTCCGTTCTCCGTTTCCATGGCCCAAAGTTTCTGATTACCGAGTACCGTCCCGTCGCCGAATAGCCGTCCGCCGTATGCGTTCAGTGATTATTTTGAAGCTGACACCAAAGCGATGGGTATCCGTCCACTGGACCAACTGGCACTGGTTCAGCATGATGCTAAGGAGTTTCAGCAGTGATGAACGAACGACCAAACCGATGGAAGGAAAATGAAATCTAAGCGCCGGGCATGATGTGGGGACGAGAGAAAATGGCAAAATGAGACTAATGTTGGCCACGGTTTAGCAAAGTCGGTGCAAAATGAGATCATGCAGCAGGAAAGTGGAAGGATGTGAATTGTGATGAAGACGAGGATAGAAAATAAACACATACCGGTACCTGACTGACAAATGCTGTCAGCTCAACAAAGCAGGCGAGGGAGAGAATAATTTAATTAATAAAGAATATTATGTACAAAAAAAAAAAAAGAAAAGCTTCCTTTGATTTGCTTGGTATGCGAAAAGAGTAGATTATCAAAATTTGTACTCTGCTGTCTAATTTTAGTGACATACAGTGTGTTCCAGCACAGAAAAGTTTTCAAGAATGTACGTAAATGTTTCTAAATTTCTTCTTTTTCTTACCATAAAGCAACATTTAACACTTAAATTGTTCAAACAAATTTCTAACTGCACCGGACGAAGGGAGAAATGTAAAATATTTGCACAAACTTGCCAAGTGAACATTCCAACCGTTCGGTTTGCGGCCATTAAAATCGGTTGCTTTGCACCGGTGGATGCACCGGTTCCCGGGCAAAGTGAAACATTTCACAAACAATTCCCACTCTCTTGCCCATTGCAAAAAGGGCACTTTTGTTCCCGTTAGCGGCAACCCTCAGAAACATTTTCTGACAATGTGGTGGAAACCATTCGAACATATTTCGTACAGTTTTGTCATGTTTTTTTTATATTACCGATGGAGAATAGAAGGGGAGTTTTGTTGGGGGAACAATATGGGAAGAGGAATGAGGAGACGACGGTGGTCCCATCGAAAGGTATTCGATAAAATGTTCTTCTTCCTGGAATGGCCCCAAGAGGTTGTCCTAGAAATAGTGCTCCCTCTTTGGATCTCATTGGATACATTTCTTCTTCTGAAGCTTTCTCGATCGATCTTACTGGTGTCCTGGATGCTCTTCACCTGCTACAGTGCCAAAGAATGGGATTCCAGTGCTGTGAACCATCCTCTTCAAAGACGTCTTCTAAATTGTGTTTTATTCATGAGTTTTAGTAATATAAAAATACGATTTCTCGATTATTATTTGATGAAATATTTACTTTTATATAACAATATATTTATTTGCTATGTTTTTCTAACAAAGAATACCCCAAAAGACGGACTTGTGCATTCTAATTAAATGCCAATTCCAGCTACAGACAGTTACTTATACATTCATACAACACACACACTCTAATAAAATTAGTTGACCACTCCTTGAGTCACTAGCTCAAGGAGTGTGTGCCACCCAGCAAAACAGCAATATCGACAACAACAAAGCAGTAAATTTATACTTCACGGTGTGCACTTTGCATATTATTCTGACCTACCCCAAAAACAAAAAGGAGCAAATGGCAACGAAAGCAAAACCGCAACAGTCCAAAAAACAAAAACAAAACCAGCGAAACCAACACACAAGACAGCGGTAATGGCCGGGCGCGGCCAGCATGACATGCAATCGATTCCATTTGCTGCGACCATTTGGCGGTTGCGTGGCCTTTTTTGTTGTCGTTTCGTTTCTTCCCCATCTGTTTTTCGTTAGAGTGACCATTGGACGCCACCGTATCGACGGATGGGTTGGCACACCATCCAAAGTGTGAGGGAAACGGGGTGCGTGCAGGTGAGGCGGGGAGGGAGGTTGCGAGTTGGCAGAAGTGCAGTTCAAAGGCTTGACCGTGGTCAGTTACAGTTCACCAAACGCAGCCCAAACCAACCGATCCGAACCAATTCGATGCGACATCGAGGGGGGAGGGGGGGGTGGTGTTGGGGTAGGAAAGGGGGTGGTATGGTGGAAACCGTATTTAGTCTTGACGGATGGACATTTACCAATGCCGGCCCTTACTGCACGGCCGGCTGTTTCGCACGTTCCCTTTTACGAATATTCTTCCTTCAGGTTGGACTTTCGTGTCCATTTCGTTCCTATTTCGCACATCGAAAACCATCGCCATAAAGAGAAGAGTGGAAGAAGAAACGAACGATGGAAAGGGTAGGGCAGGGCAGGGCGAGAGGGTGGAAATTGGAGCTGTGAAGGGGGATATAGGGGATGAGGGGGGGGGGGGGGAAGGTGGATGGTTTTCGTTCTTTGGACAACGGCGATTTTCGTCCTCGTCATCGCCATCATCCTCGTCTTTGTCATCGTTGTCTTGTCGCATCATCATCATCATCATCATCGAGTTCGTCTTTTTGTCGTACAAGCTCTCCACACTGCACTGCACTGTCCAGCAACGATTGCAGTCGCCCCTAATGGACAAACCACAAAACCGAACCCCCCCCCTCATTCTCTGGCCAAACCGAACAGGTCGTTGACCAAATCCACTGTAAGCCATGCTGTCCGTCCAGAGAGAGAGAGAGAGAGAAAGAGAGAGAGAGAGAGAGAAAGAGAGAGGGTGCATCACCGTTGTTTACACAGTGCCAATGTGTGTGTGTGTGTTTATGAGGAAAAGAACTCGATATTCAACGATGATGATGGTTTGGTCAATCGTTGTCACTTCACCCAACGCTCCTGCCTCCCGCGTTGCATTTCTTAAAGGAAAGATAATAAAAAACACACACACACACATTTGTGCACTTTTTGTTGTTGTTGTTTCGCGTATAATCGCCTTTTTTTTCAAGTTTACTCCAACAACTGTGTACGCGCGTGCACGCGTTTCGCACATTTCCAAAGTGGTTTTTAGCGCACGCATACACGCGCACCCAGCTCTTCCGCATGTGTGTGCGCAAACATGCGTCAGATAACAACTTCTTTTGCTGCTGGATGAGCGAGCGAAAGAGCGCGTGTGAGCGGGCGAGCGCGCGCGCGCGAGAAAGATGATTTATCATGATCGATGGCCAAAAGCCGACGAGACCTTGAGGTAGGTCAGTGAGCACCCGTAGAGTCTGGCACCCAGCCCGATGGTGTGGGGTTCTGCATTTATATGGCTTTAATGCCTTTTTTTTTGTTTTTGATGGATACCGTATATTTGGTAGCATTCGAAGATGACGACGAGTTCTTTTGGTAAGTTTTCTACTAAACCATTTTTGTTGCTTCGGAATTTCCGTACGGATGCCCGGTACAGCACGGCACCGTTCGACTGGACAGACTGGCAAAATTGTCTAATTAAACATCCCGCACCCGCCGAGTGGCCACACATAGTTTGAATGTGTTAATTAAATGAAAAACTTGTACTTCTTCTGCTGCTGCAGCGCAGTTGTTGGAAGTTGGTCGATGGGTCAAATTGTTTTTCCGAATTCCGGTGCCTGGTGCACTTACATTCAGCATCAAAATGTATGTTACCCAAACCCACGTGCTTTAGTTGTTTGTTTGTTGCTTTAAAGTTGAGAAACTCGATACATACGTCGGTGTGCAAGTGTTTCGTGAACACTATGGTGCAAAGGGTTTCAACAGCAAGTGCAGTTGATAATTCGTTTCGAGAAATGTTTTTTCTTCTGGAAATAAATGTTACGCCGAGTGGTGTTTTGGGAAGAAAAGTTTTGGAAAAGTTACACACAACACCAAACAGAGGCATCATCATCTTGCGCTTAATGATGCTTCCATTCAAAAAGGGCTTCCTTTTAGTGTGGCACTACCTTCCACATAATGTTCAGCATGTTCCCCATTTGCTTTGCCCTGGGTTGACGACGCTACAAACCCCGTTTAGATTATGATTAAACGTTGTCAACCAAACGCAGTGACGGGTTTTGCTTATCAGGAGTAATTTGTTCGCCAAAGAAACCGGAGGCAGAGAGGCAAAAACCCATCCATCGACAGTTGGAAGTCAACGGGCTAGGGAAGCCGGTTTTGCCATTGACTTCCGGTGCTCCGGTTCGCTTGGTGCGGCGATATTTTTCAATCTCATGTCATCGTGTACTTCTCCCTGCTGGCATGATGAGTTCTGCTTTAGCCAAGCTTGCCCATCTTTTCTGTCCATCTTGTTGTGTTTTTTTTTCTTTTCTCTTTTTCGGTACGATATCAGTGTGAGCGCGTGTGGTAGTTGGCCTGGTGCCGTAGGTTGCCCACAGAAGAAGGTTGCACAAAATGAGCGCAGGAAGTGAAAAGAATAAAGAGAGAAGTAGAAACTAGAGAGGAAAAAAATATGTATATCGTATAGCAACATCGACGACGATAGCCTGACAGTGACGCTAGTGCGACTAGAGCGACCAACTAAACCGACCGGTTAAAATGGCGAAAAATGGAACGGAACGGAACGAAAAAAAAAATTGTAATAAAGCAAAGATCAATCATGTTGCAGTGCGCTTCTTCTTTGGCGCTTTATCGACGTCGGAAGTGTCCTCGCGGGCGGTCGGATAGGGACACCGAAGGGCTGGGGCAAGATGGGGCCACGTACGAAAGCCCCGAAAGCAATAAACGATCAATCAATTTTCATAAAACACAACCCAGCACACACACACACACACACACAAACCCTCCCCGGGGGGAATCGAAGGATCCCTCTGGCTGGTGCCGCGGGATGGTCGCGGACGTAATAAAAATAAATTACATCTTAATCTAAATTTTATTGAGTCAGGTCAGCGTCAGTCAGAATGTGGTAGATGAGTTTGGAAATTCGCTTGCCGCTAGTCGTTTATCGTTTTTTTACGCGAAATACTGACTGAAAAGCTCAACGAAATTGGTTACTTTTGGCACTTTTTTAAAAAGAAAAACATGAAAAATCTTTTTCATTTTGTAGAAAGTGTTTCCATTTAATAGTGCACACAATCCGGAGTACGCGATATAAAAGATACTTAAATCTAGTACTTGTTGTTGAGGTATTAGAAGATTTTGAAAAATTGAGAACAAAATGGCGAACGTTTATGTATAAAAGTTATTTTGGTTTGAAGATTTGTCACAATTTCAGTTACAAAACGAAAAAGCAGAATCACATTGAATGCTAAAAGTGTTCGAAAAGTGCTAGTGTTAGGAATATTTGGTAATAAATACAAGTCAAGCAATTCCTAGGAGTTAGAGAATTACTGGGACACAGATTAAGCATTGATCAGGAGAAAAACTCGATTGTAACTTAAATATATGCGCCTTCATTAGTATTTTGGACTGCTAATTAATGTTCGAGTTTTAGCCATATCAAGCTGAAATCTTGAATTTCTGACTAGATTAGACATTAGAAACTAAAGTAGGTTATTTTTGAAAATATCGACTAAATTAATATAAAAAATTCAATGGAAATTGTAAAATATGCCCCTTAGTAAAAATAATATCCAGTTGACCTGGGTACATAACGGTCCACACAAATTTTAGCTGTACTGCTGTATTGCTACTACTGCTTAGCTGCCATTTCTTTTCCTTTCGCCACTTGTGTTCTGTTTGCTTCCCATTTCTGTTTGCTGTTTGCTTTTGTGGTGTAGTATACTTTCCATGATGCGAACAGCGCTTTGCACCGGTGCTAGCAATTTGTTCCGTTTTGGTTCGTTCGATTTGTGTTTCGGTCGTCGGAATCTCACACTAAACTCATTTATTTCTGCTGGATGAATGTCCCCGCGTGCGTCTGGAGTCTTGCGCTGATGCGTACTTTATGTCGCAACCGCCACTTGTCGTCTTCCTAAATCCATCTAAGAACCATAAACAAGTCGCTGTCGAAGCGGAGAAAGACAACCATTGTCTCAGCTGGGCCTGTTCGCTTCTTCGGGTTCGATCCGCGAGGGTGGAACGCTACCATGGGGTTTAGTATTAATTTTTGTGCTCACCCCAGTGCTGGCTGGGTGCGCGAGAATGCGAGTAACGAAACGAGACAAACGACCAGCATAACTGAATGCTTAAAGTAAACCGAATCTGTTTGTGTCCACCGTGGTTGGCATCAGCTGAAAACTGGGCACAAGAATGGACAAGATTGTGCTAATGGTGATGATCGCTGCCGCTGCTGCTGTTGCTGTGGCTATCTGCTCAAGTGCAAGATGAAGATGCACGCGAAGAAAAAGTTGCTGATGATGATGATGGTGATGCTGATGATGTTGGTTGGAAGTGTTTGGCAATGAGGCCGCGGAACGGAGCAAAAACCCTTGGCGTTCGCATCTTTCGCATGCAGCATCGCAGCGCAAAACATCTGCGCTGGCTATCAAAATACGTTTCGCATTGGCGTAGGTCAGTAACATTGGCCAGCCAGCACAAAATTGCACTCCCCGGCGCGTCGACGTGAACGACGTGAATTGATTAACGAGGTTATGTTCGACAGATGACTGTGCTTTTTCTTCATGAATTGTTAATTTGCGGCGTGGCCGCTTTGGGAGCCTTGCCTGGTCTGGCCAGGGGTGCGAACCCGGGTGCGTGTGTGTGTGTGTACGAAGAGAGAACCGTTTTGCTGGTGCGAGTGCAAATGCTTGTCGATTGATTTGATTGTGTTGTATTCGACGAAGATGATTTGAGATGTTGAGTTATATTATATAGCGGTTTTGATAGCAGAACTGTAAAATGTTTCATTAACATTTGTAAAGATATTTTTGTCTTTCTTTTTTCCAACATTCAAACCATACCAGGAAACATAACTTTACAACCAGAATAGTTTGGGGTAATTCAGGGTAGTTCAGTTTATCTATTATTGCATCTCTCTTTGTTGTAGAAAAGCGAAAGACACTGAAAAAAGGTTGCTACAGGAAAGTATATAATGATTAGGAAAGGTAATTACTTGGCAATTAATTAGTATGTTTGTTTTGAAACATAGTTAATTTATTGTCTCTTGAGAATTTGAAATTAAAAAGTGATAGTTGTGAACACACGTGCTAGTTGCAGGGCAGCTATTGCCAGAAATTTGACAACAAATTTTTTAAACATGTAATTTCTCTATTATATATACTTTAAAACTGCAGTAGAACGTCAAACTATACAGGCGTCTATGTGCCAGCAACGTGCCAGTTTGTCAATTTCCACGGATTACCGACAATTTGTATCTTAAGTTAGTCGATTATCCTGAGCCAGATTAACCAGCGGGCGCATTATCCGTGAGTCAAAAAATGACATTTGCTCAACTGTTAATAAATTTTAAAACGATTATCAGATTTAATAAAAACATGCTGGCATCGAAAAATTCGCACCAAGCTATGCCAGACGATCCATTGTTCACAAATACTACCAAAAGTTGTCATTCGTTGATATTTCTTCACCATAGTCTAACTATACATTATAAACAACATGACGTGACGTAAATGACATACAAAAATGGTGATCTTAGTATTATCCGGGAAAATCGATTATTTCACATACGGCCGATTCCCATTTGTCCGGATAATGGACGTTCTTTCTGTATTTGATGTTAGCGATGGCATCAAAAACGGAATCATACTTGTATGTTTATAAGAAATGTTTATGTTCATATTTAAACGAGATCTATTTTATATACACGGATCATAATTACTCGATTCATTCATTAATGACCAATATAATGGCGATCAGGTGTCCGGTGCACATACACAACAATTAGTTTTTGAACTTGAGTGGAGATTGCTATGAATAGAATATTCATAGAATATCAATTTCGAAAGACTAAATAAACGGACCTGTTTTGTGAAATAACATTTTTCTAAATTAGTTTCAAAATTAAAGCAGTTTTAAGGCACCTTAGCTCTTGGAAATTTAATTTAATATGATTGTTAACCTAGTAATGTGCATAATGAGGATTTTATTTCGAGATAATTGGTGATAATCGTTTATTATTTATAGCTGATTGAAGAATATGAAAAATGAAATTGAATTTGTGACACTAAAGTGTTTTATATGTGTGCTTTCCTTAATAAAAATGAATGGCGCTTAACGTTATCGTTCTTTTGAACTTGTATCTATTTTCAAACATCGTAACACCGTATGGTGAAATGCATGAAACAGAATAAGTCCATTTTTTATCACATTCCATTTCCGGTGCATGCGTCCGCACGAAAGGGAAGCATCTCTTCTAAGCGTTTTTTTTTTTGCTGTGAAACATCCGTGCTCGCTTGGGCAGATTTGAGTTTAAAGTCCACACATGTGTTTGTCGTTTTGCTGGGATGAAAGCAAAACGGTCAAGTAATTCTGGCATATCCGGGGGTGCCATTGGGGAAGCAGAGATTAAGGAAGGAGGATGAGGTCGGCGAAATCGGTCATAAAACGTGCCCGGCTCTCGAATCCGATGACGATTTTGTGTCGTTGTGGGAGCTCGGTCGTTGTGCGATTGAATTGTGACAAAAAAAAACGAAAGAAGGAGGGGGGCAGGGGTTGGGGAAACAAAACAAATGCTCGTATGAAAACGCCAGCTCAACCCAGTAGAGACAAAAAGAAACACATTTCAACCATCCATCTTCATGAGCTTCATTGCGCCAGTTTGAGGAGGGATTTCCGTTTTCGTAGATTCGCGCGAATCCGTGTTCCTTGCAGGCGCTGTGCTTGACAAGCCGGTACACTGACACTAGTTTCCCACGGGCACGAGCACACACACACAGCAAAGGAGGGTGGTGGTGGTGGTGGAAGGAATGTTATGATTTATACAATTTATAAATTTTTATCTCAATCCAATGCAATCGAAACCGCGTTCGATCGCGTCTCGTTCGATCAAGCGAGAAAGAAGCGAGAAAAAGGCAAAAGCGATCCCTCGCCAACCATGTCGCAACCACGGCCAAGTAACGCTCTCATGCAATCAATCAAAGGCGCGATTGTTTGCAATTTGCGAAATTCAATATTGTGTCTGTGTCTTGTGCGAAATCACGCGGATATGGATTTGGAATGGATTCGCGTATTCGCTTGGCGCAATTGGATAGCATTTGAAGGAGATCGATTGACGAAGCGGATGGTGCTGGATGATGGGAAGATGGTCGGATTTCAGCCTTTGTACGATGTGTACGGGCGTGTTGTCGCCATCGCACTTTGAAAAGTGGCGCTTTAGTGGAAAAATGAAAATCCCCGACTATGGGAGGAACACTAAACAAGGACGATTGATTTACAGTAAAATGGTCTTTAACGTGTGCAGATTGCTCGCGAATGTGAGCGGAAGCTGCCAGAAGGCTACCTTCGACTTTTCAATCTGCCAAAAGTTGGTGCTGGTGTACTTTGGTACTCAGTCTCCCTAACTGGGTCAGTCTTTGAAAACTGTCATCATTTTGCTGTCAATTGATTGCAAGATGAATCGGGTGGGGAGGGGGTGGGGACGTTTTTCCCGAAACAAAGAACTTCAACCGTACGTCCGGAACGAAGTTCGAACTGGAGCACTCGGACCATGTGTGCGGGTGACAATGGACATATATTTTGCTAGTTGTGAAAATGTAACCATAGCATGACCATGGTGGATTAGGGGGAGGGGGGGGGGAAAGGGGAGGCATTGGGAGAAGGGGAAGGAAATATGGCTGTCCTGGTGGCTAAGCCATGCTTCCGTTCTGCCTTCCGTTTTGTCTTCCGGCACCTTCCCAGTCTGGCCGGGTCTGACCTCGGTCGGTCCGTCTAAAACCCAGCTCCGGCTGACTCGACTGACGCTCCGGGGCATGTCGAACGCGCGAGGAAAAAGTATATTGTAAAAGGTATTGGCAAATATTTGCCAGCCAGCAAACAAACGTGTTGCATGTGCCATTTTCCCAACAATCTCACCCGTCCCGTCTCACCAGCGCAAGTTGACAGTACGTTACACGATTGTTTGTGTGGAAGGTTTTGTCTCGGTGGAATATATACATCTTTGTTCTCGGACTGCTCATGTTACCCGGACCCACGGTCGCTTTATTTGACAGGAAATGTGCACAGAAAAAGTTGGATAGAAAACTTTGGTGCCAAAAGTTTTGATAAATATACTAAGTCGCTTTTATTGCACTTGCACGTAGCGCATTCGGTATCGTGGACAGCCAATTCTTGGGTGAGTTAATGACAAATTCATTCTAACGGGGAGTTTCTAGGGATATTTCCTGTACAAATTCACTAACTAAATTACATTATTCCAAAACGATCATGCGAGCCAGTCGTATGCACATCCGGTTTTGCATTTAAAAACATCACATCAGGGATTACTTTTTGTCAATTTATTCAACAACTCGTGGTTCCACATCAATTGTATCAAATATCAGTTTTAGTGGGAGAAAACCAGCACGGAAAAAGGCACGGTTGCCCGAATTTTTTGTTCCTCCACAAACTAACCGAAAACAATTGCGAACCACCGTAGCTAACGAATGCCACTTATTGGTAAGCATTCGCTAGTCTGGTTTGGTTTGGTCTGGTCTGGTCTGGTCTGGTATGTCTCCATACTGTGGGGCATTTTGTTACAAAAACATAACCGTAACAAAGTCCTCTCTCTGTGTGAGTGTGTGTGTTTTTGTAATTTTTTCTAATGTTTTTTGGGTTATCTCACCTGTTGCCTGTTCTCGTTGTACAGTTGCAATAGTTTCCCTATCGCCTTGGTGCCTGTACGCCTAACAACGGTACACAAAAACCTGTGGCGCTGGCGCTGTAGCGAAATGGAAATGACAGCATTCGCGATTAGGTGAGAGAAGGACGTGGACAGTAGTGGGTGGGCAATGGGTGGGTGATGGGGGAGGAATAAAAATAAATGAAAGACAGGATACGGTACCGCGGACTGGATGTCCTCCCGGAGTGACGTTCATTAACTCAATTGAAGAACAGCAACGACGGATCCGATGGCAACGGCTTCTGTTTCCATTCGGCATACGGGTAGAAATTGAATAGAGTCCGAATGGTGGACAGACGGATCGTGTCTGATGGCTGGCTGGGTGGCTGGTGATGCATTGAAAAATTTACTAATGTCCTCATTTTCGCCTCCGCCCAGTGCGGGCCTTTGCCGGGAAAATCCCTTCCATGTTTTCTTTTTCTTCATTGCCGAGTGGGCCCGCGACTAGATGGATGCGATGCCTTGAATAATTACAAGTGATGTATCATCGTAATTTTAATAAAGTTTTCCACTCTACCACAATTTTGCATTCCGGTCCTCATTTCATCATGGTTGACACGGTTAAGAGCATGGGAGGCGTATCTTCCACATGGTGATGTGATGTCCCAGGCTACAAAACTCCGCTCAGATCCCAAACCATTACGTCGTTTGGAGGGTATTCTTGGGCAAAAGTAAAAAAACCCACACACACACACACACACACACACACACACACACACACACACACACACAGAGACTATTCAATTTCCAAGTGAACTTACCACCACCGGCATCTCATTCGTGATCGTTGGGCGTTATTCTTTTGCACATACATTTTATTTTTGCCATAACTTTGCATGCATTGAGCGGCGCACAACATCTTATTTGACATTCCCGACAAGCTGACAGCTTTAAGAATTGAATCATTGGGAAAGTTATCGGGTTATTTCTTAGTGACACACAACTACAGGTGCAGCTAGTCGAGAGGTTCGTGCAGGAAGACATTACGACATGGTGAGTGTGAAGTGTGACGTGATAAATTATTGAGTATATAAACTTTTGCAGCTTATCATCGTGGTGTGAATATTATCAATTATAAAGTGCTGATAGGGACCATCAGTGATGACATCATGCGAGCAATCGGTGATGAGAACATGCGTAAATAGAAGCGAAACGTTCTCTTCTTTGAGGCTCTGAAACTTGGGTGATCTGAGCTTGAGATTTGGTACTGGACATGTCGTGTGGAAGCGACCACTACGCCAACCGGTCACACTTTCCTTTTCTGGCCACATATTTAACCTCTCCAAACGATGCAAAATACTCAACTAACAATGTATGATTTTCATATCAAATTTTGCACATAATTCTAGTAATTTGTCACCATATATAAAGGCATAAATGGACAAGGAATGAGCACATTCTCACGCCTAAAAAAAAAAAACAATGACCACCGAATGAACCGACAACGACGACGACTTGGTGCAATGTGTGCGGTCGTTGGAAATGCTGCCAATTTTGAAGCAATTTGTCGAACGAAAGCGTCCATCGAAATAGACGGTATCGGTCGGCACGATGCACAATAAATCAATCAAACGATCGAAACCGATGGGTGCACTTTGCACCAAGTGTAACGTGCAGTTTCATGGATGCATTCTTAATTGTAGCTAAAAAGGAAGGATCGTTCATGTGCAGCAGCATGTAATGGAAGTTTTTTTTATAAAGTCATACAGCTTATATCGTTTCAGATTAAAAAATTTTCGCCACCCAGGAGATACTTTTATAAACGTAAATTATTATTAAAATGCAAACAGATTAATTTGAATGTTTATTGACATTCTACAACTCTTGTGCAAATCACGATTTTAATTGTGAAGAATATTAGTGTAAGAAATGTAAAATAGTGATTATTTTGTTTTATTTGTTATTTATCAAATGACTGAGTGAATGAGAATGAGTGAAACCATGAACTAGTAGTTGCTTACAAATAGCATATAATTTAAGAGATTTGACCAAGTTAGTCTCATCTTGGGATGTTTAGGTAGAACTTTTATTGCGAATTAGGTATTGATTAGCTAATACATACGTTGACGAATTATTTTCTTATGTCTACAACTCTGAAAGTAAATTTTGTAATAATGTTTGATGAGGTTTGCTTACATATTCAGAATACGATTTGGTGATTATTACCTTACCTTTTTACTTTTTTCCTGGTTTTTTGTACTAAATTTTACCGTATTACCGGTCTGGATGAGTTTTGTCAATGGTTTTATCGTATATCGCATATTTATCGCATATGGGTAATGAATTATACGATTGGGTCTTAGTTTAAGGGATTATAACAATAGTTTTTTACCGCATTCTGAAGCTCCTTGAGGCATTTTGTCCTATATGTTGGTACTATTATTTTTGTAAGTAAAAGATGTTATTTTGCTTGTTGTGCTATGGTCTGTACAGTACTACCGATTTATATAATATCCCTTCACAAAACATCATTATGCTGAAGGAATTCGCTTCTTTGTCGCGAATTGTTGTGCTACGAACGAAAGTAATCGCAGTGGCTCAAAGTTAGTCTAAAAATGGTTCATAACAAAATACAATTGTTATCTGGAATTTTACAATGTTACCAATAGCAGCAACAGATGTCCGTCCTAGACCGTTGAGTTGTTACGCACAACCGTATGATGCGTACTAAGCGCACATCAGCTGTTCATCACTTTCACTAACTCGCTGCTGTTTATGGTCGGTGGTGATGCAATACCATCTCACTAACCACCCCGAAGGGAAGCATTAGAGTTTAGTAGACCACCGGTGGAAAATGCTCTCGTAGCGTACACCCGCGTGCAGCGTTGATGGTGCAGTCGAAAGTCATAAAATGTGTCGATGCCGGGATGAGTAACGGCTAGAACGGCGACTGGAAGGCGATAGAAAAGGGGCATTGAGAGTGAGTGAGAGCGAACCACAAGGATGGAAGCAAAATGGTTGCAAAGTAGTTGGTCAGTAGGTCTAGTGATTCAACTGTCAACTGCCAGCAGCAGTTATAGTTTTGCTGCTTACGTGCTGCTGCAGCTACAAGCACAGCGCAACAAGGAGACGCTATACGCTACGACGGATAAGCGTCGTTAGACGAGCCAATCATCCTCGGCGAAGGTATCGCGGCCACCGCGCCCATATTGGGATGCATCCGGTGCAACAGGGAAGAAGCCTACGTGGTGACGTAGNTTAAGGGATTATAAGATCAGCTTTTTACCGCATTCTGAAGCTCCTTGAGGCATTTTATCGCGTTCTATGAACGAAAGTAATCGCAGTGGGTCTAAAAATGGTTCATAACAAAATACAATTGTTATCTGGAATTTTACAATGTTACCAATAGCAGCAACAGATGTCCGGCCTAGGCCGTTGTGTTGCTACGCACAACTGTATGATGCGTACTAAGCGTACATCAGCTGTTCATCACTTTCACTAACTCGCTGCTGTTTATGGTCGGTGGTGATGCAATAGCATCTCACTAACCACCCCGAAGGGAAGCATTAGAGTTTAGTAGACCACCGGTGGAAAATGCTCTCGTAGCGTACACCCGCGTGCAGCGTTGATGGTGCAGTCGAAAGTCATAAAATGTGTCGATGCCGGGATGAGTAACGGCTAGAACGGCGACTGGAAGGCGATAGAAAAGGGGCATTGAGAGTGAGTGAGAGCGAACCACAAGGATGGAAGCAAAATGGTTGCAAAGTAGTTGGTCAGTAGGTCTAGTGATTCAACTGTCAACTGCCAGCAGCAGTTATAGTTTTGCTGCTTACGTGCTGCTGCAGCTACAAGCACAGCGCAACAAGGAGACGCTATACGCTACGACGGATAAGCGTCGTTAGACGAGCCAATCATCCTCGGCGAAGGTATCGCGGCCACCGCGCCCATATTGGGATGCATCCGGTGCAACAGGGAAGAAGCCTACGTGGTGACGTAGAGGTGGTAGTCTTGCCCGTGTGTCACGTAACACATTAATGGGTTATAATAAATACAACTTCATTGCCGACGCATCCATTGAATGGGTGATGTGTGGTCGTGGTCGTGGTACAGCTCGTAGCAGAGATTGTACGATGGTCGTGCCGTGTTGACACTGGGAAATCGAAAGCGAGAGTGATTTACGGCCGACCGAATGGTCAGCGGTTGCAGCAAAATGGGAAAGTGATGTGACAACGCACACAACAACACGCACTGGGGCGTTTGTCACTTCTATGCACCTCATGGTACCAGTATTAGAACGACTGGGCAAGTCCTCAGAAGCCACGTGTGTCAATTTCAGGAAGTCTAGGACTATGGCTAAAGTCTTCAAATGAATGTCAAAAAGTGAAGCAAAAGATCTCTTCTTGAAGGTAAAGTATAATTAATTTTAATGCAAAATGACTGAATAGTCAGGAATATTGAAACTGTTGAATACATCAAACTGCAAGTAGCCACGATTAATCGTCCGGTTTCGTCAGCGTATCTTCCGCGCTCGCTGCAGGATGATAAATATTTAATTTTTCGTTATAATTCAATAATCGTCCATTTCCTTAACACACATGCGACATTGTTGATCATTGAGGTAGGCTCCGTATGTACTACCCCCAGCCAGCCAATTGGATCGATGATAATGTAAGCGGATCCGGCTCGATCAGTGAAGTCGATCGACATGAATGAAATCAGACCCAACAGAAGGCTCACGGTCACTTCCTTCTTTCCATCTTTCCACCACACACACACACACACACACACACACACAGCAACCCTGGCCACGATCGCCGAACTGATCGAACATCAACTGATCGGTGTACTCTTTTTGCTGGGCGAAATTGGATTGCGGGAACGTGCCACGATCAGCCCAGCGTACGAGATCGAACAGGGGAACGACGCGCATCGTACGTTGCCGTTGTACGTTGCCGTTAATAAATAGTTTAGTGGTCATTTTTGCATTGTAATTTGTCCCTCGTTTCACCTAGCACAAGCGCTGAAGCACATGTGATGTGGGGGCCCCTTCATCCCTGCAAGCTTAACGTGCAGCACCAAATTGAGAGCACGCCAAAGCGATTCCATGGCGCGAGCGGTGATGAACTACTTGCCCGAAAGGGCTTCGTAACGCGTTTTGCTGATATAAGAAAAAGCACACACAACAAAAAAATGGCTGGATAGATGGATGGATGGAACGAGCTCGAACTTGATCCGAGCANAATTTGTCCCTCGTTTCACCTAGCACAAGCGCTGAAGCACATGTGATGTGGGGGCCCCTTCATCCCTGCAAGCTTAACGTGCAGCACCAAATTGAGAGCACGCCAAAGCGATTCCATGGCGCGAGCGGTGATGAACTACTTGCCCGAAAGGGCTTCGTAACGCGTTTTGCTGATATAAGAAAAAGCACACACAACAAAAAAATGGCTGGATAGATGGATGGATGGAACGAGCTCGAACTTGATCCGAGCTTGTGGACGGGGAGATCGGAACGAAGGGAAATGCAGACGAGACAGGAAGGGCAACAACGCGTCGAACGGAAGGCAACTACGCTGCTGTACTGTTGGGCTCGTTTCGGGTCCTCCTCGAGTCGCCTCGAGCCAGGCGAGCCAGAATGGGGAACGCACCAGAATGTAGCCACCTTGCACCGTGTTCCCGTGCTCCATTCAGGTTTGGTGCTCGGGGTTTTCGTACGTTGCCGTAGTAGCCGTTTGTCGTCGGGTTTAGTGCGACCCGGGCAGCACAACCCTAGCTGCAGCTTGGGGTTTCGATCGCGAGAGGGCAACTATTAATGGCGGAATACTTAAAAATAATTGGCCAACCGGGGGATAAAATTACTACTTTTTTCGCCTGTTTCGTCGTCCATCGTCGTCATCATCGTCGTCGTCGTCCTCTTTATCGTTGTTGCCACTCCTTCCGCAGGTGGCAGTTTAATTAAGAACACGGTCGGTCGGTCGGTCGAGTTGGAAATCGTTGTGCGTCTCCTGTTTTTTTTTTGCAGCGTTTTTGTACCACGTTGGTATCGCGTTGGTATCGAGAATCGATGATGGTTTTACTGATGTTTGCACCGATGGAAGGGTGATGGAGAGTGATGGCCAGTTTCGGTTTGGGACGGCCAAGCTGCGCGGTTTTAATTTGAGCCGGTAGCCCGTCCGTACGCGTGTACGGTATTTTTATTCATTAATATTCCTAGAACCGTACACGCTGGTTGGTGGACGCGTTTGCGTAGAGGGAACTCGGAATAAAAAGTGCGAAAGCGAACACAAAAAAGATAGATAGAGAGCGAGCGAGGCAAAGGATGCAAAAAAAAAAGCAGACCACCGATCAGATCCGATCCGTTCATCCCCAAGCCAAGCGATCTATCCGGTGGCCGTGACCATGAACGGTGCAGTGTGTTATTTGGAGCAATTGGCGTGATTGGCAGCCTTTTCGCCGGTGGCCAATGCAAGGGGGGGCCGCACTAAACAACAGGTGTCCGCGGTACGGTGGAAACTTCGCGAGGGCACACATCGTCATAAGCACAAGATTGGGAGTGCCACCAATTGGGCCCCGATCCGGGGCTTCCGAAGCAGGTTTCCCTTCACGCCATGTTGTCTATTGGCTGGCGATTTGGCTAGGAGATAGTTTTTTCTTGGGTCACTGTACTGTGCGCCGTTGGTAGTTTGTCGTTTGTCCTTTCGGGGACAGCAATCGAATTACTTAATGTGTAACAGGGGGAAAAAAAGAGCACGAATTGGACGGAAGTTTCACGCAACTTTTGTTATTTCTCCCTCTGGATGGTTAACATCTTCTAAAGGGTTTTCAGGTGATGGTGGCTTACAAAGCAACGTCTTCGAGTACGATTGCACAAATACTGCAACGGTACCCGATCCCGAGTAAGCGCCCCCTTTTGTTACGTTTGTTTTACTACTTTGTAGCAGTTTGATTGAACGAAAAGCGTACACAAAACAACGCAACGCCGCTGGGAAACGATTGATGGAAGAAATGCCCAAACGGTGCAGGTCATGGCCGTGTGTTGGTACTCGCCCTAAGAGCTGCTTTCTTTTTAAAACATTTCCCCCAACCCGCTCTTCCCCCCCACTCCCCTTTCGGTGCAGTTCCCTTTATCCCATCAACCTCTTTTGTGCATATGTTATCGCAACTGGGTACGGGTTAGGTTCGCTGCTGTCAATGGGTGTTTCACGAAGCAGATGTTTATTTCGCTTACAAACCGTGGTGAGTGTGTAGAAGTGGAATCAAAATGACTCACGAAATAATGTGTGCATGTATGGGTATAAAGATAATAAATAGCATAGTATGTATTATGGGAGCGTGTGATAAAACTTGCTTGTAAGCTGTCAAAAGTGACGATGACGGAGTTCAGTGATGCGAAGATTGCAGTATTAAAATTGTTATATAAAATATAGATTTTCCCGTTTCTATAACGAATTTAAACTGTTCCATAATTTTTCATACATCAAAACGCTAAATATCGCACCTCAATGGAGTTCCGGTGTACTTTTGTCTGACATTACATACCCACCATACACACCGGCACCACCTTCACCGACTGGACCGTCTGGTGTCGGAAACCCGAACCTATCCTAACAAAATAAAAATTGAGACAGGTTTGTTGACCTTCTTTTCCGGTTTCGAATCGGCTGTCGGCTGCTCCTTGCTCGTCGCGGCCATTATCACGTTCCCAACTCTCTCAAAACAAAAAAAAAAAGGCCGCTACCGGAGGAGTGCCCGGGTACCATCGGGTCCTCTCACTCTTTGCGCTTGCTTCCTTTCTCTGGCACATTCGTTGTCGTTTGTCGATCTGAAGGAACTCACCCGCCGTCTGTGCGTCGCCGTCTCCACCAGTGTCTCCACCGAACGGCCGGCTGGCCATTCGTTGGTGCATTCGGTTTGAGTGATGGAGACGCACGCTGGATCGCTGGTTTCGTACCGTGTCCGCTGTCAGCACTAACACATTGACACTATACCTACTATTATACCTTCCGTGCGGTCTTCTTGCCCACCGTGTGTCCATCCGGTGCGATGGCCGGGTGACGGGATGTTATTTCCGAAACACAACAAAAAATCCTAACCCGCGAAATTATTAGCAAGTTCTCTCGCTTCAACGCCATCGGCTATAGGGAATGGCGTGCATGTGGGAGAGATGAACATTTTGGCTTCTTCGTCGGATGGCGGCTTTTTTCGAACGTTTTCTGTACAGCTGTGTGTGTTAACGTATGTAGTTGGGATGCTTTTTCCGTTTGCTTATCGACCATTCTGTGGCTTACTCTTACCGGTAGGTTGTTAGTTGCTTTGTTTTGTTTTATTTTTGTTATCTGCAAACCATTATGGTTTGTTGTTCAACGTGTGGGTTAAACACTTTGGACCTGGCGAAGAATTAAAAACAATACATTGAACCGTATTTGGGTAGCAAATGTAAAACTGTTGGTTTTCTATTTCCTTTCTTTGCTAAAATTTATATTATACGTAATATTGTATTTTGATTATCAAATTGTTTACACAGGCTTCTAGTAAATATTTCGAGTTTTTATATTTTCGAAAAGCATAATAGGAAAATAAACGTTAAAATTAAAGTTTAATATATTATTTCACCTTCTTGAGCGATCTATCTTTTTGCTTATGATTGCTATTAGTAGTTGTAGTTAGGAATAGTAAAAATTAATTGTATTGAAGCACAGATTTTAGCAACGAACTACTCATTCAATTTTAAATTGTGTAGCTTCAATATGATTTGACAATTTGTTGTTATACCCGGTTCACATTGTATAACCATTAAAAATGGTTTAATCGATAATTTTATCTATTGTGCAGTATAAGTTTAGCTCTTTTTGAAATAAAAATTCAGTGACACTGCCCATATAAAATAAGTATAGATAAATATAGCAGCATGTTTCAAAATAGCGTCCTATTAATTTTAGTTTAAAGTAATTTTACTCAAGAATTTCTTGCAAAAAAATTCAAAATTCAAGTAATCAAATCAATAAAAAGGTTACAGCTTTAAGCCAAAACACATAATCATAAAAATACATTTGTTTTAAATATCTGTAGGTGAAATAGCGTTTTTCTCAAATCAATGTTTAGTAAGAATTTCTTAAACATATGTGATTGATTAGTAAATATTTCATTTTGCTTTAAACTCTATTTCCTGCTACCTAACTAAAGCTTATTATCAACAGAATTACTAATTGGTGTTGCTATAGGTCATATTTAATATATTTGTACTACCATCATATTCTCTCTCTCTTTGGCTTAACGACCTACCAGGTCATGCCGGCCATCAAATGGCTTACTAGACTATTAGATACCACGTAGTTGCATAGTCAGTGCTCACTACGGGGGAACGGTCCGGATGGGATTTGAACCCGGTCCGGTCGTGGTAGGGACTAGCGCCGTTTCCAAATACACCACCGAGCCTACCATCTACTACCATCATATATTTTGTTGTTAATACATTCTGATGAAAACATGCGCTAATCCTACATGTAATTTAGTTTTCCCATAATAAACGACGAAAAATAATATTGTATTCCCTTTTAATTCCAACCACATTCAACCATTTTACTCCAAAGTAAGCAATAGAAATGCGTTCAAAGCTTATTACATCAAAATATCATTGAAGTCAGTCGAGTTGTGGAGTATTGGGAATTCCGGTAAAATGATTAGAGTAGATTGAAATGATTAAAACTTAATTCCAATATAGTGAAATTGTTCAACACTTTGCCCCATAGTTTTGCAGTGCGATGGAACGAATGAAAGCATTTCGCATGAAAATTAATGGTGCAAATTCCTCATTAAAATCATTACCGGTACTCTCTTTTGTTTTGTAGTGCATATTTTCGCTGAGCGCCAGAATCCTCCGAGCGACGACACATTCAAATCGCGTACCAACTTTGCTCACTTCACATATGAGCCTTCTTTTTATGGTTGGTTTATATTTCGCATTCCATGCTACCGTACCACTGCACCAGAGGTGGCCTCATATGTAATGAGGCCAAAAAGCGCGAGATTTGAGATGCATGCATTTTGGGGAAAGATGCACAAACGCCGTACCAAAGCCAAAGGAATGGAAGGTACCGTCCATCCATCGAGCGTGTGCAAGTGAGTAAGAGAATTATAATTTTCTAATTATGACGATTTTTCACGGCAGCCACATTGAATAATCGGGCGTAATGAACGCGTCGCATACGGTCACATGGGGCTTTCACCAGGACCACTGGCTGGTGTGATGGATTGAAAAGACATTTCATGTGCATGTGGTGTGTGTGTGTGTGTGGGTGTGAGGAGCTGAAGCAAAGGTGGCAGAAATGCAACGGCCTTTTGTGTCTTTCGGTATGTGATGATATATTTATCATACGAGGCTCATGGCTCTATTGAAGGTTTTGTGTTTTTACTCATTTTCACCATTTATTTGGCACATGACGAATGTGGCCTAGTCTTGCACACAGCATTTTGCTGAAAAGCTCTAACGAATCAGCACATACACACATACACACACACATGCACGGATCTTGGGCGGTTAATGAGATGTTTTTGTCTGCCTTATGGCAAACATGGCATTCATTCGGGTGAATGGATGTTTAACGGTGTTGCTGCCGATTGTCTGATGGAATTCTTGATGGTTTCGCTACAATACGCCTTAAAGAAGGATATTATGAAATCGATTGTTAATGGATCGCGCTGAACGTTGTACCGGATCGGGAAGGCATTACCCGTATGGATCGTATTAAAATAAAGTTGATCCTCGATTTGATGATCTGCAAATGAATTTTATTACACATTATCAACTAATTTCTCGGCAACTAAGAGAAATGCTTAGCAGCAAGTGTTTATTGTAGGGCGAAAATCAAGTAGGCACATCATAATAAAGCTCTCTCTCTTTCTCTCTCTGCGTTTGCTTTGCAATTCATTTGTCATGTATTTACACATACAAAAGGAAACATTGTTCATGCGCGAGCTTTCTGGGCGTAATAATCGATTCATAAAAAACCCCCCACAACATAGCATAGCGGAGTGAATCCGTAATGAGACCTTAATTTTAATATCCATTTCACGCGGAACATTAATCACAAACCGGCTTCCCATTTTTGTGTCTGTTATCTGCTCGGAAAAGCTATTTATTCCTGCCTGCCTATAAAATCCCCTAAAGAAAAAATGGAAAAAAAACATAAACGATTGTACGATTAAAGCACCTGGCCATGCTTTAACAAAAAAAAAAAGAACCACCCGCAGGCACATTAAGAACGGCACTTAGCATATGCGTTGCGAGCCGGGGCAGAACGGACGTATTTCTGGCAAAGACTCGCGAAATCAACCAAACGCGCGCGTGCAGAAGTAAGGGCGTGCGCAAAACAAAATACAACACAAAAAAATCGCACACACACACAGCCTTGTGCTTGTGGGCATATAAATATAAATAGCTGAAAGAAACAAACATCCATTAAAGAATAGAAATGTTAAACAACGGATGCGAGCAACCGGAACATGCCCCCGTGCTTTGCCCACAATCATAATTGTGGGAGAATGAGTGATGGATGTGGATGCTACGTATTTTTTTTTCGCTGCTCTTGTTGTTGTTTGTTTGGTCTTCTTCTTCTTCTTCTTTCCCCTGCACCTGATACCCTGCGGTGCATCATTTCGGTTTGTTGCAAATGTTTTGATGCAAACAGGGCCGAACCGCGGGCTAATCTGCTCGCGAATCTGCTCCAGAGAACCCTCGCCACCACCATCTGGCAATGCAATGCACTCCCGAACGGGTAAATGGGAATGATCGAAGCATTGTAAAAACATTCAGCAAGAAACAACAGAAAACCATTCACAAACAAGCTCGCGCCTGGTGAAAAGTGGGGTTTTAAAAAGCATTCTTGTGGCAGCGCGCATAAACAAGTGCAAACTTTTTCCCAAAAGCTTAAACCTCCACACCTCACACACACACATAGACATGCCAGGGAGGGAGGGTGGTGAGAGGTGATGGTGCAACGCTGACGCTTACATGGTTCCGATTGGCAGTGGCGTGCCGCATCCACACCAACGATGTCGGCTTTAACCATCATATGCGTGGTCTCATTATGCTCTCCTGTGTGCAATTTAATCAATTCTAAGGTGAACGCAGCGAACAGCACCGTGTTTACGCACAGCAAGTCGGCACAGGGCATCAACATACGCAAAAGAGGGGGAGAGGGGAGGGGGAAGGTGGAGGACGCGCAACATAATGTTCGGCCAGGCGCGTAAGGTCTTGCTTGGACATGGATAAGGGTGATGTTTTCGTTGTAGCTGCGTTTCGCGAAACAATTCGCGATTCTGATCGCGGAACTAGGGGCGGGGGGGTGGGGGGGAGGTGGAGAAGGTTTGGGTGGAGGCTTTTAATTGAAGAGAAAAATCGCGACGGTCCCGTTAAAATGGTGCGGCAAGAAGCGGAAATCGGAACCACGCGAACGGCTAGGGGGCGCGACCGAGAGAGGTGAGAATCGCGCGTCACAAAAGCGCGTCGACTTGGCCGGCCAACCCTGCTACCGCTGATCGTCCCCCTTTTGGATATTGTTTTTGATACAAGAAAGGATAAAGTGGAAGAAGAAGAAGGAAGGTAATTATGTGTATCATCGCCGGCAGCAGTCTTCTATAGGCTGCTGGCCCTAGGTAACCGGAGGTGGCGGAGGTTGGGCGACATGCTGGTAGCCAGTGATAATAGTCGTAGGAATGGGCACGCCAGTCAGAGACGGTAGTCGAATCTTGAGCCGGCATTAAAAACGCAACAGCAGCAACAGCCATTGGCATTGGCCCTGGCCCTGGCGAAACCTGTCATCATGGACGCGAAGCGCGAAACCAAACAGGACCGAACCGGGTGGGGTTGGCCAGGGTTGATAAACTCTATCCCTATGCCGATCGGACGCGGGAAGAATCCGCGACTGGGCCAGACTGGGTCGCCTCGATTGTGGTCGTTGCGCTTTGAGCGCCGCGCGTATGGCATTTCGACCCCTTACGGGATGGGGTGCATCGTACTTGGGTGCGACTGTGCAACCCAGGCAAAAACATCCATCAAATTAGCATAATTATCCAGTGCAAGGGACGCAAGGTTCGCGACTAAAATCTTGTAAACTTCTTTTTCCTCCAAACTGATGTCTTAATTCAGTGCATCCCGTGGGACTTTGTTGCTGCCCATCATCAACACTTTGCATAAATAGGAAGCAAATTTGTATAATTTCTTTCAGAACAGTGTGGCGATATTGAACTGTTGAAAAATGTCACAGCAAAACAGAGCGATTCTTGGTGCGATCGCTTCGTTCGATCTCCATATCGATGAGTTGGTATTTCACGAAGCAGAAAATCATCTCACCGTTAGTCTCACCATAGTTAATGTCTATGTCCTTGGCGTGACCCCGGGATGAAAATGAATCTTTGGACGGTGCCGAGTGATACAGTGATACGGTGGCAGCGAATTGGACGATCATCTAATTTGCCAGCGCGCCAGAACTGCCTGCAGCTGTTGTGCAAAGGCCGTTGTGTCTTTGTTCCGAACCATTCATAGAACGGTGGCGTCATCCGCAGATACCTTCAACTTCGTCGCAAAAGTTACACCCGCCAGCCATTATTAGCTGATCGACACACTCCGAAACTAATCCATCGCCGGGTGATTCATAATGGGTTTAAAATTGTGCCCTGTTTTTCTCTTTCTCTCTCTCTCTCGATTGCTTGTTTTCCTTCCCGGCCGCGTACACAGAGCGCAATGAAATCGAGAAGGTCGAGAAGTAATTTATTTGCATTACTCGGTTATCGTGGAGTTGGTTTGTTATTACCTCGAACAAATGATGGTTTATTGCCGTGGCATTCCAACCGATGAAATTGATCATTCTTGGGCAGTTTCATTAAACGCAGCCAGTAAATGATCACAGAAGCTAGGTAACTAAAAGACTCCTTTTGCTAATACTTTTCACAAAACATTCTCTTCAAGCTCCTAAATAAAATGGTTCTTATGTTACTCAGCACTTAGCATCCAGTTTTATACCTGGTTTGTAATAGTATAATTGTTCCAATCGTGTTTGGAATGGTGAAACACAAGCAGCATTACGTCTGACGAGTTCGAGTCCACAAACAGGGGAACACTTGCGATGCTATTTGCTATTTTGCTCGCGACAAAAAGGAATCTCGCCCTGGAATTGTGTGTTCCGAATAGAACGAATCATTAAGTTTTTGCTTCCTCAGCTGGTCCGCAAACTGGCCGCTAGGTAGGAAACCTTCAAAATCACAACAAAAGCAACACCAGCACAAAAACTGCTACGGGACAGCAAACGCAAAAACAAAACAAAAAAAAAACAGCGAACGAGCTTCGGCCACAAGGTTACCATAAATCAGCGGCAAAACTCACGGGAGTTAAACTAATACTTGCCATTATTATTCGCCACAATAAGGAAGGCAACCTTAGGCAAAGTGCGCAGCGCGCTGCCCGTTTGGTGTTGTGTGGTGGAGGTGAGAAATCTAAAATTCTAATCGCTTCGTCGGTATAAATCATGCTCCGAACGGGGAAGCAAATCGACCGGAGCACGGTGAGGTGTGGAAAAGTTAAGGTTACTAAACGATCATGCCAGAGGCTTCAGCAGATGGGGTGGTAAGAAGGGAGGCGGGATCTTGAGGTTTGTATCGTGATTTCACGTTGGATTCGGTCTGAAACTGAAAGCGCATTGCTGCCGGTGCTGCTGCTGGTGCTTAGTTTTGTGGCCACCAAGTGGTTCGATTTTGTTCTCGCTCTTGTTGATGACCATGAATGTTTGACGGTCCTTTGCACCAACTCCTGGCGATACTGGAGGGATTCACGGTAGCAATGCCGTTCGGTTGTATCAGTGCTGCACTTAGAATTGGTGACAATTCGAATTTAGCATCTTGTTGCACACACTTCTCTTTTCATGATTAATCTCAACTCGATCATTCTGCCAGTCGGAGATGCGAACAATAAAGTTGTTAACAGTGTCCTTAACCATGTCAACATGAAAAGTGTTCTCAGATTAAAGTTTTTACTCCTCGCTTTTTTCATGGTGATATGTCACCGATCGAGGCTTAAAGTCAGTGACACAGAAAAAAGGGCCACAATTATCATCGTACGGCTGGGCGTATAATATTGTTCTAGCGATTGACGCCGCGGCTAAGCTTTCCATCAAAGACGCGGCCAAGGAATTTGATTGACAGCCAATCGGTACACACACACAGCTGAGCACTTGCGACACGCTTGACCCCTTCCCCGCGGGGGATGGCGTTCGAAGAAAAAATGTCACTCGAATGTTGTATTATTCATGGTGCGATTTGAAATTCTGAATTTATGGTTGCTTGTTTTAAGTTGGAAACTACCAACGTTAAAACCATCCATTTGAACACCACATCACATTCTGTAAAACAGCCAGGTTGTCCATGAAATAGCCGTCGAGCAGGGTGCGTTTTGATCGTTTGTGACGGGCACTCCTTTTCCTGATATCCTTTTTTGTGAAACTGAAGGATTCATGTTGACAGGAATATGTTTTTTCTCTTATACAAAGGTTTGGTGTGTTCCACTTGATATTAGTCCATCGAATGTTAAATTAATTAAGCGAAATAGGATTAGAAATTATATAAAATTGATTTGATGAAGATTGTTCTTTGTTCCTGTTACAAGCAAAGCTATTAGTATGAGNCAGGGTGCGTTTTGATCGTTTGTGACGGGCACTCCTTTTCCTGATATCCTTTTTTGTGAAACTGAAGGATTCATGTTGACAGGAATATGTTTTTTCTCTTATACAAAGGTTTGGTGTGTTCCACTTGATATTAGTCCATCGAATGTTAAATTAATTAAGCGAAATAGGATTAGAAATTATATAAAATTGATTTGATGAAGATTGTTCTTTGTTCCTGTTACAAGCAAAGCTATTAGTATGAGTGAATGATGAAATAACAGTTCCACTAAAAATTGTTTCTCGAATACTTAAATCCTTTGATGCGGGTTTGTCGGGAATTCGGCCTTCTATTTAAAAAAAAAACAAAACATTTAGTTTTGTGCTTAATTTTAATCATTTTCTAATGATTCGTCAAATTCTTTTTATTGCTTGGAAGTAATATTATAATATTTATCAAGAGGGAACTTATTTTTGCCAGAAAATATTGATTTTTTTGACTTAGGTGGTATCTACGTAAACGTCAGCCATTTTCTTACTTTTTTGATCAAACTTTTACTTTACATTAGTAATTTTCTTTATCTGATTTTAGTTTTTTTCATGAAAAGAAACAAATGGTCGAATTATCTACATAAAACCATACAATTAACGGAAATACTTATCTATATGGAAATAAATAAATGACAAATGGTAATTATTTACTACAAGACGCAAATGTACGATGCAATAGTATAATAGGAAATGATCTGAGTGCATTAAAGCACAAATTAATTCATACTTTGTGTATTTTATGGCTAGGACAATCAGTACGATTAAAATTCAAGCTTATCATTAAGCTATGACGAACATCCGGCAGGCGTATACAGAAGATGCATTTAAAATAGTCTTAAATATTAATCGCACTTAAAAATCAATGATGTGTCGGACGAAAAATATAATCATAATTTGCATGAAATGTAAATAAAATTTTGCACAATTTGTCATTAATATTCAAACAGGAATAAGGTGTCTTCTCTCGCACGGTTGACAACGTGTGGTGCGCTTGTATTGAAATCTCCCCACTTTTGGTCGTTTCAAGCTGCTAAGCCGGCCGATTGGAGTGTTTTCTAATAATGATACAGACAGAGGCCAAGCTGCCGATGCCAATAGCAATGATAATTTATCACTTCGATTCGCTGCAGCTTCCCGTATCGAGGGTCATGATGGCCGCAGTTCACGGATATCTTTTCTTGCAATTGCCGTTCTCAAAGCCACGAACCTTTTGCGGCGACACAGACGCTGCCGGCTGACACTGCCATTAGCCCATATGTCAAATGTTGATAGAGTCACTCCACACCATACCACGGCGAACGTTTGGATGGCGCTTGTCTAACGGAGACCGAATGCGCTAAACTAAATTAAGCTCCCGCTAGTCAAACTTTCAAGGCCACTCTGCAGCCATTTTGACTCGCCGGTTGTTATAAAATGGCAGTTGCGGGAAGGAACGTCCATTGATTGGACGTTGCTAGAGATCGGATCCCCAGGAGGGGATGCTGTGGGATGGTCGGATGGTGGCTAGAGAGAAAAAAAGTGGTACAATTCGAGCCGGCAAAAGGCACGGGGCTCGCACAAATAGCAAAAACAAAAAAAAAACAGTCACACCGATCGAGCAGGCAGGCAGGCAAAATGTTGCGCAAAGGCCTAAACAAAACGACGAAGTTCAATGCAGCAACTGGTGCTGGTGGCTGAGAAGCGAGAAGAAAGGCGACCAGGTTTCGGGGTGTGGAGGGGGCGAAATCCGAAACAAGACAAATAAGCATTGATCTTAGACCTTGATCCAACGTACGACGGAACGTTTGTCGAATCAAATGCATCCAGCGTACGCGTTGAGGCACAACTAACAAAAACACACACAAAAAAGAAGGCAAGCGTACGAAGCCGTACGGTGTGGTGTGTTGTGGCCGCGTCCGAAAGCTGGCAGTGTAAATGTAATCAACGGATGATAGAGCGAACGATCATCACGGGCTAGTGAGAAGGATGGCATAACATGAGCTGTTAATTAGGCCGAGCGGGATAGATGAGCGCACAAAATTGTTCACTATCGTAAAGCTTTCGTAGCGTAAGCTAGGCGCTTGCTTGCTTGCTTGCTTGCTGCACGGTTGCACTTGTTGATGCACAATCCAAGCTGAACTGCATTTGGTACCGTGCCGCAGGGTTACTGCTGGCCAACCCTCCAAGGGTCCACCCGGCGGCCCTAGTCGTGCGGAGAACACGCGCTGACTGTCGATTGTTTGGCAAAATCGTTACTATTGCGCCATAAAATTATTCGTCGCTCGAGGCCACATAATTGACATTCGCGCACAGAAAGCGCAGCGAAAAGTTTGCGTTTCAGCGTGAGATGGTGACTGCCCTGCTCGAATGGGCACGTACAGGCACGTATGTAGAACCGAGAAGTGTAAAACCAGACCGACGATGAAAAAAAAAACGGACAAAAGTTAAAGAGAATAATCATTGCTGCAAACAATTTGTATTATCTAAAATTTTGGCTTCGGTCGCATTGCGAGGAGGAGTACCGAGGAATATCATGAATGTGGTGCACTAACGCTTTTGTGAAAACTTATAATTAGCTGTACCGATTTGACGTACGCTTTGAAAAATGTATTGCATTCCATTCTAGCTGCGCATTAAAAATGTCAACCTCTGGCAACGCTGGCCGCTCGTACGAAACGACCGTGTGTTTTATTTTGCAATCGATCGCTATTTATTGAGGAACATTATGTTTGTTTTGTAATGGATTATTAATGTGCATCAAGTGGAAGGTTGTGAGTGAGTAGCTAGTTGGAAGTTTGCTCATAGTTAGCGATTTCCCCGGGTATTGATTTAGTGCGACAAAATCAATCCTTTTTATACATTTGACTGATTCCGTTATGGTTAGTTTATGTGATTATTATTTGCATCGTTGAGGAGTGGTTAATTCTGTAAAAGTTCTAGTATTGGTACGATTGGTAACTAGTTTTATTTATGGGTTCTGTGCGAAGTATGTATAACTTATTTGAAGAGCTTTGCAAAATATGGAAACATCTTTGCAACATTGTACATACTTGGCAGCTTAAAATAGTTTTAAATTTAAAAAAAAAGTTGAGTTATTCGTGATTTTCGGGTAGTGTTTATGAGATCAAACAAATTTTCTGAGAACTGTTTTTACTATTTTGTAATAAAAAAGAGGTATTTGGTAATTGAAAAAAAGGTAAAGAGGCCTAAAGTACGTATCTTGACGATAGACTAAGTTGTACTTGATGTAATGACTGTTTCAAACGCGGTGCCCTTTTAGGACAAAAGGTCAGAGATTCAAAATGATCAAGGAATTGAAGATCATTTGTGTATCAATTCGTTATATTGATAATTACTCAGATTGATATTGCGGTACGGTAGAATTTACCAATATCTTTTTACGTTAACTTGGAATAATCGAATTAAAACTATACAACAAAAATGCATACGACACGCACTTCGGCGATCTTACAACGATCAAAACACACTACCGTCCTTTCGATCACGTTATTTTCCTCTGGGTTTGAAGACTCTTACTGGAAATGAAGAAACTCACAAGCTTTACTATTATAGTAAAAAACTGAGCTCCGAGAGGCCTCTTGGTTGGCCTATTTGGCAACGGCGCTAGGTCCTAACACGACCGGACCGGGTTCAAATCCCATAGTGAACACTGACTATGCAACTACGTGGTATCTAATAGTCTAGTAAGCCATTAGATGGCCGGCGACCGAGTAGGTCGTTAAGCCAAAAAGAGAGAACTGAGCTCAGTGAATCGTAGAACACCATAAGAAACTACTGTCCAATACCTTATCGAGTCCTTGATTCTTGACTAACCCCAGGAGAATAACGTGTATATGATCGACGGCCTAAGCATTTAAAAGTGACTTTACCTTAGCAATTGAAAACATTGTTTTCATTTGCGATAGAAAACAAGAGCAAAGAACAACACGCAGCTAAGAATCAAGAAATCTTATGATGCCTATGCCATCAGCAAATATCAGCATTTGGATCTAGATCTGGAAGTATCTTTTCTTCAGTATTTAATGGACATTTCTTCAAATAGATTGAAGGGAAATCTGTCTAGCCCATCTCACTGATGAAACTTTTCTGTGAAACAAATGGTTGGAATCTAACTCCACACATGTCAGTAATCATCAGTTAAATGTGGATATAATGGATTATAATTTATTTGAATAATTATAACTATCTTCAAAACTAATACTATAACGTAATAACAAATAAGATGAATAAGTGACTAACTAATAAATAAGAAGAGTAGACTCATCTTAATATCGCAACTTTACTCATTACTGATGTTAAATATTAATGAAGCAAGAAATGACATTAATACTCTATAAAAGATAGATAATTCACAAGACAAAACCAACGCCCGTACTCACAAACGAAAAAAAAATCAAAAAACTACAAAAGGATGTCCAACGTCTACTTAAGCAACCGGCTTTATTTATACCATCCGTACAGGATTGCGAGAAGTGAAAAGAAAGCAAAAATTATTTGGACCCATGCATGCATGCATGGAACGGTTTGCAGAAATACGCCACAATTGTAGGCAGTTTTCGACTGAAACAATAATACACAAAGGAACAATGGCTGGCGTGACATTCACATGCAATTGCGTAAATGACGTGTGGGGTGCGACGATGCTGGGTTGGCCCACGAAAAAACGTTGAAGCGGAGTCAATGCGGCGCACGGGATGCGCTTTGCTTAATAAGCGCTTTAATTAAGGCGGCAACCATCTTAAACTAAACATATGTTTGTTGATGTGCCAAGTTTACATTGTTGCGCATTGTTATAAACTTCTCCTATTTCTTGTGCGTGATATATAAATACTGTACATATGATCTTCAGCTGCGTGTTTGTAAACTTTTAATGTTTAAAGCTTTGCTTAACTTTATGTTCCCTTGATTGATGTAGTGATTTTTTGGACTCGGTCGACAATGCTAAAAATCTATGCTATGTCAAGTGGAGCCTTGCTTGTTGTGCCAGGGCAAACAAAAGCGGCACGACCCATCCAGCCCACAGCCGCGCTCCATCCGAAACATGCACAACGAATGCACACGTACGTACGTACGTGTGCCTGGGAGTTCCTTTTCGAAAAGGACCTGCTGGTAAGGAGGATCAGCGCATAGATGCACCAGCTGTCACATTCATTTGATCCACCGTGCCCGAAGTGAAAGATGCACCGTCAACTGCCAGCAGCAGGTGAATTCTCGCATAGATGCATGTGGGTGTGCAAGTGTGTGTGTGTGTGTGTGTGAGCGAACTGCATTACATATCAATACAAGGGGAGATGGACTTTAGTGATGGACGGAGTGGACGGCAGTGCAGGATAGAAAAACAAACGCATCGCATCTAGTGGAGCGCTGGAGGATCATTAATGACACATGACTTCATGTGTGAAAGCAGGACCATGCTGACGGGACATTCGAGCCCCGCTAGCACCCGTCCATCCTTCCACCATTTCGTGTCCGTGTTTTGTTTTCCTTTCTCCAGAATCCGTTTCGTTTTTTTTTCTTCCTCCTGTTGTGTTCGTCGATCCTTCCTTCGTTTCCATTCGTTTACCAGCCATTCTTTACGAGCAGGCTTCTCCGGTATGCGTCGTCGGCCTGAAAGGGACCATGCTCGAAGTAGGAAGTACCAAGGGCCCATAGTGATACTGCCGAACGTAAAAGCAATAATTGGCAGCAGAAGGAAAGAGTTTGCGGGAGAATTTTCGCCGGAACTAAGAGTACAGGAAGCGATTGTGAGAGGGTACGCCCGTTAGGCAGATTCCTCAGTAACGCTACGTAGACGACGGCCTAGTGTGGCGTAGTGTTGGAGAAAGGAGAAAATACAGTGATGGGAATGATTTTAATCATAGCGTTAGACGAAAATAATTAATGCAATGTTGCAATGCAACTTGCAATGAAATGTCCAAAATAGGATAGAATAATAAAAAGATTTGTACTTTAGCATAAAAATATTGAACTAAATTGATAAAATACTCCCAAACATCGTTCCGTGTGCCGCGGCGTGTGTGTGTGTGTGTATGGCGAGATCCTTATTATATATTGCGCTTCAACACACTTCATTCCGGGCTGTTGTGCAGTATGGGATGCACGGTCGTAGAATAGCAAGGAAAAAATCAAACAATGATTATGTTTTTAAATTGGATACTTGCATCAAAAGAGAGGGCGCCCTGAAGCGGAATGAAATCATTATCGCTGCTTAAATTGGTTTTTAAAGTGCCTCTATCGCTGATGCTGGGCTAGGAGTCGCTTACCGAACCCCGCTCACAGTCCACCTCCTCCTCCACCTCCACTGACCCAGCCGGCCGGTCCAACGGATGGGGTAATGCGATCGTAGCCCGGTGCATCCGTGGGCATCTTGTCGTCGGTATTGTTTGTGATCGAGTCAGCGCATCACCCCATGCCCATGCACGACGGAGATGCTGTTCACCAGCTGTGGATGGATGTTGCTATCCATCGGTTAGATAGTGCCGTTCTTTGGCAAAATGGTTGGCAAAGGTGGTACCGGTGGAACTGTGCTGAACCAATCGACTGTGATTGTTGCTAACGCTCGATGTGAAAATAAAAAGCGTACAGGGGCTGGAAATAGTGCCGTACATCGACATGCGTGCATAGAACGATGAGGGAGCTTTGCATGCTACTAGTTTTGTTCTTCGGAAACTTTGCTGCACTATTACGCACCATCTCAGGTTTGTTGACCCTGGCGTAGCTAGTAGCAAAGGGTGGATACGCATAAAGCGATTATTATCCATTGCAGTAGAAAGTGATTCGATTAATAGGTAAGACCATTCGCTTAACGTAAATAAGGATATTAACGAAGATTTTAAATATATTCGAAAAAAACGGAAAGGAACATTTTTAATGCTTTTGATTAAAAAAAAATACATGAAAAGGATATAATAGAAGGATATATGTAAACAAAAGATTAGTTAGTTTGTCAGTGGTAATGATGATGCAAATTATCACAATGCATTTATTTAAGACTTGCCCTGTTCTCAGTGCAGCACGTTAGGACAAAAATATTTTTCATACAAATATACATAAAATTGTGTAATGAATAGGTATATTGAAATTTAAAAATATCTTTCAATTGCAACATAAAACATCGTTCATTTGCAATGTGCGTGCAATGTGTCAGTAATTCGGTGAAAAACGTAACATGCTCTTTATGCCGGAACGTTTTGTTGCTGGCTCAAATCCTAAGGCTACAATCGATAGAACAGGTACGGGGATCAAACTGCTGCGAATGAATAGAAGGATTTCCTCTACTCCAAATGCCATCATTTGCCCGGGCACTTTTAACCAAACAGTGCGCTTTAATGTGCAGTGCAACGCAGTCTAATCGTTGGTAGTGGTGCGTACCTACACATTTATACGTACATGTATAGATTTTTTAATTCCGTTCATCAACCATGCAAACAAACGATTCTATTGACGGATGAAAAACATTGGCAGGCTTTAAGAACGATGAGGCAACGTGTGTGTGTGTGTGTGTGTTTGAGCATATAGGTGGTGTATGGTTTCCCTCTTTGCTTTACATCTTAGTGCCATACTGATGATGGTGCAACTGGGTAAGTTATACCAATTTATAATGCTCAAGCTTTATGCTAGCGTTCTTTTGTACGTATACCGTATACATAGTGAGGTGTGTGTCTCGTTTTGTTTCCGAACTATTCAAGCATCAAACGCGGCATGAATGCAGTGAATGTATCAATATATGACTAAAGCTTTAAAATAAATAAAAAAAGAACAAAGGCCAAAAATTTTGAAACAAGCTACTAATAATAAAACTCATAATAAACTCAGATAAGTCCTAAATCTGGTTTTATTCCGAGCTGATATTCAGAGCTGAACTGTCAAAGTTGTAAGATGGTTTTTTCTTCGCTCAGACGTTAGGCGACGTTAGACGTTAGAAAAACGTTAATCGCGTTAGCGTCGATTTCGAAGACAAGTTTACCGGCACACACACGTTTTTTTCCATGTGTGTTATCACCAAAACCTACATCGGAACTATGCAGCTGTTACTGTGCTCCCGTGGTAACGAGTGTAGCTTCAAGGGAGCTCGTGATGAAATATGGTATAGATGCATAAATATTTACCCGTACCGAGTTTGTCCTTTCATCGAGGTGAAGTAATATCGATTTCATTTCAACAATTGAAATCCCATCTAGTGCGGCCGTGGGTATTCTCAGGTCTGCGTTTCGCAAGCAAATGTTCCGATGCATGCGAATGTACGCGGTGACAGTTTGCACCGGTAGGCATTATTGATGCAAGTTTAGCAAGGCGAAGCAGCGTTGGAACGATCGCAAAGCCAATGCGACGTGCCAACAGGTAAACCGTGTCCGACCGACACCCGTGTTGACAGATTGGCAGCGTTTGAGCAGCTTCACCAAACAGATTCGTGTCTGCCGTGGACCGTGGCCTGCCGTTTGGCTGTTCAGGTGTTTTTTACGCGTCCTAGCCCAAGAAGATAAACGGATGACGTTTATCTCGCCCGAACTCGAGGCTAGCTATATCTAACTGTGTGTACAAAGTGTTACAAATTAACATCCTTGCCATGGCTCGTATTGTGGCAGCCGGTAGCCGGGCGGGGCTTTAATTGAAGATATGCAACACTTACTCGAACGCTAAAGGTAAGAAAAGCAAAGCCTAACTAATTCGCTTATAATAGTTACGCACGTAGCACGTGTGCATGCTAGCGGACAATTTAATTCACTGCAATTTTCTTTCATTTTTTCCTCCCTAATTGAAGTTTGATTTCGTTAAATGTAAACCGTAGGACAAGACCCGTGTGTAGAACCGGGGTGATCAAACAGAACACCATGCAAATATGATTTGCAGTAATTTGTGCAGATAAGAAATAATTGTGGCAAATTTAAAGCACAAATTTTTGCGCTTCCAATTAATAATTGCGATTTAGATAAGCTTCCTTCGAATATTGCACTCTCGGAGGAAGGAAGGTAACTGGAAAATTTTAATAATATATAATATAGCAAAACAATGCTGAAACATTCCTTATAGCGATCAAGCATAATTGAGTTCAAAAATTCATTTATGGGCTACTTTCTTCCTTTTAATTATGTTTAAATATAAGTTTATGGGCAATGGTTACAACATGTAAGAGAGAGTCTATGCCATCCTTTAGCAAGTAAATAAATACAAAAAATTAAGTTATTTATTCAATTTAGACACATGAAAACATTGATTAATTCATTAAATATTGTTTCGAATAAACGTTCATTACGGCTGAAGGCACACAATCCCAAACATTGTTGTGGATTGATGGATAATCGATGGCGCTAACGCATTTCACTGGAAATGAAATGTTTGTCCAGTGATAAATTCGATTAAAACAATCAATATGATTGTAGCTTTAGGGGACATGGGGCGACAATTTTAGTGCAGTGTTCCTTCCCAACTATTGCATCCATTTTCCGCAGGCCTGTTTTCACATATAATAACTGTAATGGTTTGATAGTGCGGATGGAATGGAAATCGAACTACCGGCAAGTCCGTCCCAGCTGCGTTGCCGCACTTTGTTGCGTTGACCCATATGTTCTTTTGTCGATCGTAGTGCCTGAGAAATGTGCTGTGTTTTATGTTTTCGTTTGTTTTATTTTTTTCAAACTAGCCCTCCATAGTATGCTTCCCTTGCTCACGCAAATTACGCCCTTCCCCTTCCCTTCCATCGTATCTGATCCTTTGTATTTCTATCCGGATTTCCGGTGCGGACGGTGCCAACACTTGCGTGCCTTTTCATTTAGGAAATGGATCTTTGGAAATCTTTTTCATCGAATGATCATCGAACGGGGAAAATAAAAAAAAAACCAAACCATCGTCCACTGGTCATTCGTCCATTTTTTTTCAATCGCACAAATTTCTATTGAAAGATTCACACACACACACACCGGACATAGAAACGCAGATACCATGCCATGATTCCATCGTGCCGTTGAATAACAATTCAAAAGACCATCCAATATGCGCTGCTGCCTCTGCCGCTGGTGAAAATGCTCATTTTTCTATCCGATTGAGAAATGTGCTGGCGGCCGATGCGTTAAGCAGTGTAATCCATCAATTTTAGTGTATTTCAAACCGTGAGTGAGTGCGTATGTATATATATATATATATACATATATACACATATGTGCATCCATACACCTGCCACCATTGGGAAAGTGCATTCGGTGCAGTTGCACTCATGGCGCAGGTAGCTAAAATGTATTTTGTAGAAAAAAAAGATCGAACGCACCAGCAAATGTTCACGTTAGGCAAGGAACTGTACGAGGATACGATGTGCCAGTGCGTAAAAACGAAGTTTTTTTTTGTTTTGGCTCCATCGTTGCGCCATGGCCAACGCACTCGACCGCTGTCGTGCGTTTCAGGGTAAAAAGTAGGATACGTTCGAGCCTCTGCTAGAGTAGCTGGTGGACAAGTTCCGCACTAGCCGGTAGGATAGATTTGAAAAGCCTCAAACGCTACGGTACGCTTATCGGGGCTAACAAATCTGAAATAAAATTTGCTGCGCTTTATATGCATACACATTACGCGTGCAGACTGTGCAAATTATTTTACCCCTCGGCCCCTGGGTGGACGGAATGGTGAATGGAATGGAATGGAAAAAAGTGCATGGAAAACTGGGTTGGGAGCTGGTGCTACCCACTAGTGATCGTTGATGGCGATGCCTAACGTCCAAAGGATCTTCGGGCTGACTGCTGGGAGGACGATGGAAGTGATGGATGGAAGGCGGACCAGAGGTGGGACTTCAAAAATTTTTCCCCTTTTCACGAGGCAACCTTCTATTCATGGAAGAGTGCGAAGCAGGGGGAAGCAAAGGGGGAGATGAAAAGGGGGGAGGGTAGGCGTGAACATGCGTATAGCAAAAACATGGGCTGCACCGGGTTGGGGTACGTCCGCTGCACGCATTCAATATCTCAGAACTTTCCTCGCCACGCCACGTTCGTTGGTTGGAGATTTATTTTTTCTCTCATCTTCAATTAAAATAATTGATCCATAATTTATCCCCCCACAAATAATCCATCACCAATACACACACACATGCATCATGGGTATCAAGGCAGAAGGCAGAGTGGTGATGAGAGGATTTGGAATAGGGTGGGATTGGCACGGCGACGTTAATGTTGGGGCCATGTAACAAGGCGACTTTATGCTGCACCGAATGCACCAACCACCGTCGACCATCGTACCGATTGGACGTCAAAGTTAATCCTGGTTAAATTACTCCTAACGGACATCGATGATGCACTTCCGGTAAGGCGAAGTATTTGATTTCGACGCTCGGCGATAAGGATGATGGCGTTAGCCGGTACAAAACACGGTACAAATTGAGAAATTTTAATGAGATTGCTAATAAATACTTCTGCTTGGGGTGTAAAACAGGAAACGTAAGAAATTCTGTATTATTTAATAATACTTTTAATGTGTTGGCAAAGTTTGTTTTAATTATTGTCTTATTTACATACTTGTCCACAATTTCGTTATGTTTGAAACAATCCTGTGTACAATTCCAATGGCATGGCATGTTTAGAACTTTTCTTTACCCTTAGTTTAGGGATGTTTCTCTCGTTTTTTTTCTCTCTCTTTAAAACCACGAGTTTTGCTTTAAATCACCCATGCAGCATTTTTATTTCCCTTTCAGCTTTCATTCCATCGAACGGCATCGTCTGTTGATGATGATATTATTGTGCTGGCATGAAACTGTTGTGCTTCCGTTCTTTTCTTCTTCACCCACTTCATCCACTTCCCTTAGACCTACTCGTTTTATGCTCAAAATAGTCCTTTCTACGGTGTGACTAGGCTCGTGAGTTCGATTTTCATACTGTCTCTCATCTGCATCTCCTACATCCACCGGTGCGTTTCGTGGCACCGGTACTCGTTGGTGTTGTCACGATCCCGAGGATAGGATTAGTATATTTAAAAGAGAACGTTTTTTTTATTTCTGCTCCAGGGAATGTCTACGCGTCGGTGGTGGTTGTTGTTGTGTGCGTGAGTTTTCCTTGCGTTTTTCACAATTTCGCTCATTATTCCTGCTTTTTTCAACTCAATCTGATGTTTTTTTTAAACGACAATATGGGGTGAATGCAAATATTGAGTTAGTAAGCCTACCCTGGCGTAGTTCATCATGTCGTAGTGTTTCTAGTCGGACAGGTTTTAATACACTTTTAGTGGGAATACCTATCGTGAGTCGATTGTGACGATGTTTAAATAATCTGAAACTATTTCCTAATGACCTACATTCTGAGTGTCAAACCGCTCTTGTGATAAATCGTAACAACTCCAGTAGTGGAAGGGATGGTTGTAAACGTATTGTTTACTATTTATAGCATCTTTATAGCAACAAACTTAAACAACGAAACAGATTCTACCGATTTGATTTTCTGAAGCAGTATCCTTTTAACGCATTGTCCGCATGTGCTAACAGACACACACACACACATGCACTAAAGCGTTTGCTTCACATTTAAAATCATCAAAGATGAAACTTTCTCGAGCAACAAAATGTGAGGAGGTGCGCTTCAACGGCACCGCTCAAGACTGCACCGCCTAATTGCAGTAACTCGATTATTGACTGCAAACTCCCTTTCATCTCGCGGTGTACGGTAAATTAATTTTAACCATGCGTTGGTCATTAATTTGGTTATGCTACCAGTATCCCGATCAGGGCCGGTGATCCGATCGATGCGAAGGGAAGCGACCGTTAGTCTTAAACTCGCTAACCGCACCGGGAATTATGACGCATAATATTCTTCACGTATCGGATGCAGCTACCGGATTGGGGGATGGATTGATTGTGCATACACAAACACATTTCGTGTTCAGCAAGGGTTTTCTAATTACGGTAGCTATCAATCCATTGGTTTTTGAGTCTGAGGCTGGGGGAACTAATCTCAGGACCTTCTCCTTCCCCAGGAACTTTTTAGATGCAAGTGGATGGATCCGGATAGTTTGTTCAGAAAAGTTTCCCACGGCTGATCCAGTTTAATAGCAATAGTGATTGTTTTGTGTTCGATGGTTTGTTGATTGACCCGATGACAAAGTGGCAACATTATGCCGGTATTTAAATATACAAAACATGAATTTGAACTTGGTTTTACTGGTTGTATGCGCTTTTTCAAATCTTGATCGATGAATTCTTTTATGAATTGTATTTCAAGTGTACTGATCAACTTTTCCGTTACAATATCAAAACTAATCATAAGTAAATAATTTGTTTCCATGGTTTTGGGGAACTGAGTATTCTTTCGTCTTAACTGATTCCAGGCAATAGTTTTGCCGGTCTTTCTAACTGTAGAGCTATCTGCGTATTTAAGGGAAATTTAGAATCCAACGGACGATGGTCGAACCAAAATTGTGGACTTGCTTCTCTGAAGTTTGATTTTGATTCGCGTATTAAATATTATATTATAAATTCGTTGTTCCATTGCGCATCACATCGTTGTGTAGTTGCTACGAGCTTCGTATATAAAAAAGTAAATTTTAAATCAATTTATCAAAAATTCATTGCTTAAAAAGTGTTTCCTTAAAAGTTTGATGTACATCTTGTATTCCATAATGATAAAATATGGAACCGATGCAGTAGTAGTAGTAGAAATTTATTTCGTTTTATGCAATTTAACATTTTTGGAATTTATATTGATACCGGTTTAACGTTTCTAACCGATGGAACCGATGCATAATCTTATTACTTACTCTACAAATAGAGAGAAAAGAGAGAGAAATTTCATAGGTTGAAAGGTAATAGTAGGATTGTGGTGAGGAATAAAAATAAATATTATTTCAAACCATATTTATGATATCATAATGATGATTCGTTCCCTGAGATGTGTTTAATTTTCACTATATTTCTTTATACTTACACATTAGTACACAACCACAGCAGGACGGTCGTTTCATACAAATAAAATCATATCTATTATATTATTAAAAGTAAGAAGAGTAACACAACTTCCACTTGTTGATGGCAATAACGTTTAACAGAAGTTGATTCATTTTTGACATGTCACAAATCATTCAATTTGATTCCTTGAGCAACGATGTACGGATAAACCACTTCATTAAAGTGCTAAAACCCCGATTGTGAACGAAATGGAGGGTTACTTCTATTTTTTGCAAATACTTATGAGTTTTTGTTGTTGCGTTTCCCGAATGTCTATCCTTTACGTATATAGCTTCATGCGCGTAACTTCCCAACGCACACGACCCTTTAGCTACTGATTACGACGATGATGACGATGATGACGATGATGTGGTGTTGCGCGGATTTCGCAAACGCAATGAACTTCACCCTGCCCTGCACTCATTAGCGGCCAAGGCAAGGTGGAGAAAGGATTTTGCGTATTCGCTACGTACTATCGATCTTGCCCACGCATAGCCATGCACAGGCCTTGTTGCATTGTTACAAAGCGGGCCCGACTACCGGGCTTCTACACACGGTTACGGTTAACCTCAAATGATTATTAAAATACACCATCCTTTCGGTATTTGCAGCGATAGTCGCCTGGTAAACAGTTTTTTATTTATTTATTTTTTTGCAGACGATTCCCGGGCAATGTCAATGACCTGATGTAGATGGAGAACTGGGTACGAATGATGGATTTTACCGCCCGAAGCGTCGTTGCTCACCAAAGTGATTTGCATATAAGCTTTCGTGATGGAATAGGTATCAAAATGGAGTCATCTGCACTAGAATAATTATTTAAAAAAAATCATACTCAAGATAACATTTACGAAAAAGTGTATCTTATACAATATTCGAAGTAAATAAAAAAAAAACAAATAAATAAATACAACAATTTATTAAATCAATAGATATCAACAAGTAAAATTATTTACAGAATAAACTTAAAATATGAAAATATCTTTTGAAACATAATTAATTGTTAGATTACTTATCTTACGTTAAGGACAATAGAGTTTAAAAGAATTTATAGCACTTTTTGTAAGTGCTGATAATTGTTTGAAATCTCAAAATTGAGTTTTTTTAATGTGACCTGGCTGAATAATAATGGCTAATTTAATCAGTATTTATATAATAGTTTAAAATTTTTGTCTTTCGCTTGTTTGTCTACTTATGGATTGTTATTGAGTTTTTATGTTTGTAAAATAAAAGTATTCGCGAAACCATTTTAGATAAATTAAACAATTAACTTGACATTCCAGACATCGGTTGTTGATCATAAAGGAATATTGCAAAATCTGCAACAAATTGGTAATTTTTCAAAAACTGACAGTTTGCACAATGCAATAAATATCCAATCAGTCAGCCAATTCAAAAACATCAAAGCGTACACGAACCCACGGGGACCCCGGGGACTGATGTTGATGAACATTTTAACGGGACTCTTGTTTGAACAGCGGCAGCCTCATTATGTTTCGTTCGCTCGCTGGTTTTTCTAAGCGAGCAACCTGCAGCGTAAAAATTATCGACTACCGCGAACAGTGCCGGCCATCGCAAGATCTGAAAATGGTCACCGGCGACAGGTTGGTACGCATTGTTGGAACGCATCTCGCTGGTTTGGTGGATTATCTTCGACGAATGCATCGCTGTTTGTCCATCGCCATTGGTGTGTCGCCAGAGATGGTTGTTGGTAAAGTGTGCTTGTGCAGTCCGGCCAGATGTGGTGTGAAGAAGCCGTAGTCAGTTGTGGAGCCTTTTATGGTTAATATGAAACATAGATGCAATTTGTTGTTTAGGCGAGTGCGTGAGGCACACGAGCTGCCTCAGGAAGGTAGTGTGTTACTCTACCCAGACAAGATGTACATCACCGCAGCAGAACTGAAGCGTACTAATACTTTCAACGTCTGCGCGAGTGAAGTCAATTTGCCAAACCACTGGCTTTCTGAAGTACCAATCAATGTGTATCTTTGAAATTGAAAGTGATGTTGTGGGTTTTGTATGTGCGTACTTGACAAAAATGAAAAAAGCACCATTGAGATGATCGGTTTGTCAAGCAACGTTAATGTATGATACATTTTATTGCAGATACATTCTCAAGTACGCCGTTTAGGCAGGTTGGTACCAACGGAGAGATTTTAATTTCAACCCGTCAGTGCTGGATTCGGTGCGACATGCACGCATGTCACTCTGCATCGGCCAGAGGTGTCTTGAGCATTGTGAGACGGTGACGGTTTTGTTAATATCAATACCGGATTTGATGAGCAGTAGCAGCAGTAGTATACAACGATTATTTCCACGCGTGACGGATTGTCGAGTGCAAAAATATTGGAAGCGAGCTCCTTCCTTACCATACAGTCATCACCATTTAGTGTGGGCTTTTCTGCTGTGTGTTTAGAATCTCATGCTTTTTTGTGTGGCTTCCTTGTTCGACGGTGGTTAACAGCGAGAGGTTTGCCCAGGGTGCAACCCATTTTACCGGAAGGAATCGTCAACGATTTTCTCAACACTATCGGGAGCCATCGTGCCATCATCATTCATGTCGCGTGTTGACTGCCTTACTATATCGGTGAGTCTTGTCAGCAGTAATGATTATTCTCATCCATCCACCGCCGGGTGCTCAGTGCTCAGTATATCATTACGCCGTTCCATTCAGGGCAACTGTCTACGCGCGTTTAGCGTCCTATCCATCTGCGTGCGGGAGTTTTTATTTTGTGCTACTGTTGCTGCGAATGTATAGGCGCTGAAGGTTTGATTTCGCTTTTCAGGCACGAAATGTGCTTAGCCTGGTGAAATGCATCCATTCTGAGATGTATATTTTTGTGCGTTATTGTGTTCCGATGGGAGAGGGGGGGGGAGGGAGTGGGGTGTCTTTTTTTTTAATTCTAGCTGATAAGTAGAATACGGTCGGACGGGCGTGCCCAATACCAGGCTTTGTTTCATAATCGGTTGACTCTTCGTTTTGATGAGTTTGGCTTTTTGTTTTGTGCTCATATAATAAAATGCAAGGGATTACGCATCGGTCTGTACGCTATGATAAGGATTATGTGTATAGAATTCCAAAAAATGCAATGATAACCACTTTTTTTTGTGCTTTTATATATGATCACCTTTGTCTGAATTGTTAGGCAAATTTACTCACAATAAAAGTTCTTTGTTATTGTCGAGAAATTTGTTTTTCTGTTTTTTTTTTCATTAATTTTGGTTTTTTGATTTCTTTTATTATTTTTGTTACTTTTTTTATTTATGAAACAGTAACTAGCAGAAAATAGTTCGTGTATGCACTATGTTTTATATATTTATAATTTAAATTGGTGATAAAACTTGTGTGTATCCCCTTACATTTCTCATCGTATTTCTCAACAACAGTGCTTCCAACAATCTAGTTTAAATCAAAATTTGTTCAACAAATTCTTTTAGCAAATGGTTTATTGTTACTATAAACAAATTATCAATAATCAAAATAAATATACAAACAAAAATAAAATCATAATCGAATGTACAAAAATCAAAAATGCTGAATGTACAAAAAGGGGAATTACATCGGGAATCGCCTGAAATGTGCGTAAAATGACGTTTTTTTTTACTTTCGAAGCATCATGTCAGCCAGAAACTTTCACTTTCAACGAAACCCGTTCAGATGCACATCCTGTCTCCGGCGCATTTATGAGCAGCATTTTGGTTGCATTTTAAAACAAAACGCGTCACTTGTGCATGTACATACAACGACACAAGCGAAACCTTGCCCGCCAGCGAAACGAAAACAAACGAAATAAAAAGAACAAAAAACAGAACCATCCGTAAAACTGGCGGGAAGCCTCCTGGGAAGGACCTTGAAACAAGAATAACCATCCAGCGTTTTGGGTGGAGCCATGCAACATGGCGTTGCACACACAAAAAAGGCCATCCGGAATGAGAATCCGGAATGCACGCGGGCACGAGGTACGGTGTGGCGACGATGCCAAAAGAAAGAAAGCAAAAAAAAAGCCGTCGAAAATTGCATACAGACAGATAATCATCCGGAAAAGGCAACTACAATAAAGACTGGCTGGCTGGCAGGGTTTGCGGCTGGCTTATGCTGGTGATTTGGGGCGCTGAAGTACCATCAAGCAGACATATGCTGCCGGACTGGGGAACCATGGCAGAGAATAATGGGAGCTACGGACGGAATGGGACGATGATGGTCGGCGGAAACAAAGGCGGAAGAGGGAACAAATTGTCCAATCGTTTTGGCGTAAAAAATAAGTACTTGTTTCAAGGTTGCCGAAAGAGAATGAGGGATGAGCGACCGAAGAAAACAGGAACATCAGCAACAATCAACCTACAAGTCGTGGAAAAAGAGTGGAACGCAACGTTGCTGCTTTTGTCTCAGAACGTTCTTTCGAAATCGTTCGTCAGTTGCATACACCAAAGAGTCTTGTTAATGTATGTTTTTTTATTGTTTATATAGTATATTGAATTTTCGAAATAACGATCGTCATTTGAGAAGAAATAAACCATTTAAATTTTAACGTTATACAGATTCGTGTGATACTTTTATCAATAGATGTCAAATTTAAATGATTTCAAATAATGAATCAGTTTCAGAAAAAAACAGCAACTTCTCAATGTGGGTTGCATGAAGAAAGATAAAATTAGAAAAAAAACAATAGATTTAGAGGAAGGCGGCACCAAATCATATTTGTTAGTACCACAGGTGTACTGTAGTAATAACACATAACTCCATCACAAGATCACTTCATTTTCATTGACTTTCTGATGCAAATAATTATTATTTATTTATCCATCGATGCAATCAATGTTTCTTGATCGTTTGATCTTCAGAAGCACGTGCTAGATGTCCTTTAGAACTCTCATGGTTATGTGATTTCGTCTTTAAATCTTTCGAAAGTAACTCAATTTGGCATCTATCCATAGTTCTTTGTCTATTTGGGCAGTGCTAAAATGAGTTTATGAGCTTGGTCGTCCGGTACCATTCTAATGACATGATTAAGATTTTTGACTCAAAAATTGGTGAAACTTTGGGTGAATTTGAAAGCTCTATCACCTATCTATGCTTATCCCCCCAACCAGCTTCCAAGATTTGTTTAAAGGGTTCATCATGATGCCATCATCGTTTTATGTTATTACCTTGATAATCTCAAAACATATTCTGATCGTTCCTTTGGTAAGCATCCGTAGTTACGTAGAGGAATAGTAAATCAATGATGTATAAATCATCAGGCGACAAGTTTACCAATATCCGGATAGACCTTTAGAAAATGGTCGCTGATGATCACTGATCACTGATGATAAAAGATTTTGTTGTGTATACGAAGAGATGGAAACAGTAGATCTGCTGCTATGTCATCTACTCGACGACTTGACTGAAGGCAAAGATCAGATTAGTGATTCAAACTAAAGCTTTTACCATTATATTTGTAGTCTTAGAATAATTGTGTGTATAAAGGGCAACATTTTACTCAAGTAGTAAGGTTACATTCAATATTAATATTATATTGTGAATCTGTCATTTTATTCACTAGACAAGTTATATTTTGGCGCTCAGAAGATATGCATTGCAACAATTGACTATCCCCGATCGTTCGGGTGACTAATTAATCGATGAGCATTAAGCGTCCAGGAACATTGTGTTGCAAGATTTCCGATGACATGCTGGTCACCAGTCGCCACCACTTCTAGGTGTTAACGAGATGCACAGTGAAATGTCTCCCACGCCAAAATTAGTGGTCGTCCAATTTCTTCCTACGTGCATCTCGGTTGTCGATGACAGACGACGGCTGATCGTGTATAGATTCGATGAAATGGCGGCGTTCGACTTGTGTCTCACACACCGGCCAGCAGAGAATCTGCGAGTTTGTCCCGCTCGCCTTGGTACTTTGGCCCGGTCAAGGCGCTTCGGATTACGGCTACGGGTTTTGGATGCTCCGAGCAACGTCTGTCAAGCTTTAATTTAATTACAAATTCGAGCGTAGGCTAAATGGCGCCCTCCAGGGACGGCCGTGCTGGAACGCTATGGTGCAGTGCAGTCGATGTCCTTCGCAAGAGGATGTACCTTTTGGAGGAACGGCTGTTATTTACAATGCTACACGCCCAATAAAAATGTCCACACGGGAAATTGTGTTTTTATGGAGGCTGTTGCATGCACGTACAGTTCCGAGTTCGAAAATGAGCGAGCAAATATATCTTGTACAGTGCATGGAAAGATGATAGTAAAATAAACTGGCATTTTCTGGGTTTTTTACGAAACACAAGACGGAGTAGGCTATTGGGATAAAATTTCTTAGTGATTCGTTTGGAAGTAAGCAAAATAATATTTTATGGAAATATGGAAAAAACCAAATAAAATATAAAAAAGGAATACAGATGTATGTAAATGTTTCAGAAAAATAATAACAATCAATCACAATTTCAATTACTATCAAGAAAAAAAGATTGATTTTAATACAAATTAACACACTGATAATGATGGCAAAAGCAATAGAATAATTGAACAACATAATAGAAACCAAGGGAGTATAACCATTTCATCTGGATAGGAGTTGAACCATATTGAAGAAAATATAGCCGAAATGTGTAAACACCTCAATTTACACTGAGCAGTCTTAAGAGCAGCTGTAGAGTAAATGAAATAAATTCTAAAAAAGACTTAAATAAACACAGTTAAAATAAAACCAAATAAGCAACGTTTACAAGGTACATGGAAATTTTGTCACAGTGTACTAAAAACTAGTGAGAAAAATTCAAAACTATGTATGAAATCGTAAAATGTTTTGGGATTCCCTGTGAGCACTGAGTTCTGAATGTTCTACTGAGTTAAATAACACAGAACATGTAGGGTAGTTGACCAAGCTGAAACCCAAAGGTGTTTCATGATCAAAACATTCATAAATTCAGAAATAATAAACTTCAACATAATTCCAAACCCATCTGTTTGTGTCCGTATCATGGAAGGCCAATCGTTATCAGAAGCGAGAAACGCGACAAAAACGCGTGCGTATTACGCTGTCATAAAATGAACTGTCTAAGGGTCGGCGCAAAGAAAGGTACCAAAGTTGCTGTCCGGCGACGCATTCGTGTAAGTGTTTTACTCTTGCATTTTTTCCTTGCCACGGCTCCAGCAGCTCCGTAGTTTTATCTCTGACGAAAAGCCAAACCCAGTTTCTCCCTCGTTTTCTTAGCGTATCGAAATGCCGAATCGCATTCTTCTTCGCGCAAAGCAAACAAATGTGTGCAGTCCCACTTCCTGTTGTTGGGCGCAACTATTCTTGTTGCAAAAAAGAAAGAAAAAGGAAACGCATTTCGTTATGGAGCAGCAGAAGCGCATGGGAAGTCGGCAACACGAATGGCGAATACGTCGCGCAACTCTCTGCCAGGTTTCCAGCTTTGGCAGTTTTGCTTTGGGCGCAGTTTCGCTTCACCAAAAGCCGGCCTGACCAGACATCCGAAAAAATAGCTTGGCCTTGGTCATGCTCGGTGCCGTTGTACTCTGTTGCATCTTGCATTTATTTGCTGAACATTTGGGGATTGGCCCGAACATGACAACGAGGCAGTGCGAGGCACATCTTGCCAGTGCCGTGGAAGCCACAAGGCATGACTGCGTACAGGCACACACGTATGTGTGTGTGTGTTGGTAAGAGTTTTCTGCCATGCGACTCCATCTTAATGTTTCGTCTGAAGGAGTGTGTACGGTGTTCTGTTTTTTTTTGTCCGTTTCACACAAAAGTTAATTTTTATTTATGAGTTTCTTCGTCGAGTCGTTGCCGTCTGCGCTTGTAGCCGTAGCCGTAGTTCGTCGTTTGGTTTTTGCAGGCGTTGTTTTGTATCATTTTTTGTCGATTTATGTGTTGTTTTTTTGTTTTTTGTTGCCCCATCGGTTTTACGAGTCTTTTGCTTTTGCCTCGGTATCGGCATCGGGGGAACTTCTGGCAAACGAGTAGCACGATGGAGTAGATCTAGCTGCAGTAGATCGATGTGCAGAACGAGGAAGAATGTTCGTTTCTTTATGTTTTTAAGCCGACAGCCGAAGACGACACCCCGACAACGTCATGATGTGGCCGATCGGGTCCATGACCAGCAGACCACCATCTCTCCGGAGAGTTGCGTTTGTGCGTGTCGCGATCGTGCATTTCAGAGCTATCGTCGTCGTGTTGAGTGTGTATGTGTGTTGATTTGGGGATTGTGTGGCCATTTTGGGGCAATTGATAGTTGTATGATTAATACAAACAAATGACATGGAAGAAGATACCTTAAGAAGTAATGCCCACTAAAAACAGAAGAAAAGAATTGTACTAAGAATATCATAAACATCTCACTCCAGCTCACCAGCGAGGGGAAAATATAATTGTTTTTATGTATCTCACCATGCTGCATTGCAACATCGACGACCACTACCAAAACATCAACCTGATCGTAACAGTGCACTGTTTGCATATCTCTTGTTTCCTTTTTCTCATCGTACTTTACATCGGCACGAAGCATTGGCTTCTACTATATCCACACCAATGCGATACAATTCAACGCTGAGCGTCGAACTTGACCTAAAATAGACGGTACGCGGACGTTTCTTTGCCATTTCGCGATTCGATTTGGTTTTTTTTTTGTTTTGCTGGTTGTTTTAGCCACACTTGCACGATTGCTTTTGCTGGATGCGTTTATGCACTAGGAGGTGGCTTACGTTGAAGGTGGTACGCTGAAGTTTATTGTGAACTAAATTACTACTATCGTTCATTTATCAATTGAAAGGTTTTTAAAATAGACCATAAGAAAGAATCAAGGAGAAAAGTAGGATTAAGGACAGAAGATCATATAAAAAGTAAGATAAAAGTAAGACAATGGTTTAAAGAATAATTAATATGGAAAGCTTGAACAATGTAAAACGAACTTCTTGTAGAATACTAAAATATTTGCAATGAAACAATACATAATATATTAGTTATCATTTAGATTTAAGTTCAAAAATTGTTCAATCATGATCAATGTTTCTTCTCCTGTAAGAGCTCAGTTTGTGAAATGCACTTGAATGGATAATGAAAATAAATATCACACAAGTCTAAATGTTAAGCAACCCAACGATGATGTTTTTTTATGGGAGTGAGTAGATATAATTTTAATTAATTTTCAAACATATGTTTACACACATTTACACTGGTGTGTTCGACAAAATCACACCTGAATCGATGTGATTAAAGCTATATTTTTGATAAACACTAGAGAGCATTTAATGAATTTTTTTTTAAATATTCGCTCAAGTTTTCATTACAACAAAACGTATTATATGGGGCGGCCCGGTGGTGTATTTGGCAACGGCGCCTGTTCCTAACACGACCGGACCGGGTTCAAATCCCATTCGGACCGTCCCCCCGTAGCACGGTCTGACTAGCCTGCTACGTGGTAAAATTAGTCTAATACGGCCTGTTCCGTTCTAACATAATAAAAAAAAAAAAAACGTATTATAAGTAGAAATAGCATTCCATTAGATAATTTGTTTACAATATATAAATAAATTTAATGTCACGATTTTCTTAATTCAAATAACAACAGTTTTATAGTTTGTAAAAGGATGCTTGTTCTATATTGAAGCGAGCATAAGCTTTCATAGCATTGCAATTGTTGTAATAAACTTGTTAATTACCACCAAATACCACTTTTAAAGTTAAAGGCTGTTGTTACCGTGTTGTTGGTGACTAGGACTTGGTGATGCTTCAGAGAAGCATAGTAAATCCGCCAAGACTGTGGTCAATTCTATCAATGTATGATTGCAATTGCTTAAAAAGTTCTTGAAGTGGCGGAACATTATCTGCCATACATTTGGATATTGTTTCCTGCCAATATAATAAATATTTAATAAAGATTTTAAATGTTAATTATTGTAAAAATAATGTCGGAACACTAATAACCAGGGACATTAGTTTAACATCGTTAACAAAATAATATGAACCAAGAACGAAAATCAAAACCGAAGCACATGTTTGGTTTTGTCTTTTCGACGTCTATTAATGCAAAACTCTTTCACCGTTTTGATGGCTATCGGCAGTGAGTGTCCCCAAAGCGCCATTAGACAAAAGCAACATTTGTGCTGTGGTGTTTGTTCGTCAATTTTGTTCAGTTCACCACCATCCACCATCTTGCTCTCTCTCTCTCTCTCTTTCTCTCTTTATCTCTTTCTCTCTCTCTCTTTCTCTCTCTCTTTCGGTGCTTCTCCCTGGCGTCGGTGTCTTAACGGATGGTACGTTGGGTTAGGTTATGCTCGCTTTGGCCAACTGCTCACTCACCAAGCCAGACGGCTTCGCTCTTTGTGATTGTCATTTAACTGCCGTGGTCTAATGCGCCACAAGGCAGAGCAGTGGCAGTGGGCAGGTGGCAGGTGGATGGGCCAGGGTGGATGGCATAAAGGCGACATTGTGGGCCAGCTGAATGTAGCTTTTTTTGATGATGGTTTTCGGGTAGAGCAGTTCGTTCGCAATCATTGTCATCATTGTCGCTCGTCTCTTTGTCGGCCATTAGTTTTGGTGGTGGGCGGGTTCGGTGGGTAGGAAAATAACGGAAACCACCCGGCAAACCCGGCCAGGGCAAGGGGTGGCAAAGTATGGAAACAACGAAACAAAAAAATGGCAACTAGTCGTCAACCTCCGTACGGCGTCGTCAACGATACGGTTGGATTAGAACGGGTTGTGAACGGGGTCCCCGTGGTGGAGTGAGGGTAGGAGAGGGTGTGAAAAGGGATGGATGGATGGGAAGGGAAGTAATGAGCTTAAATTACGGGGCGATTGACATTTGGATGGCACACTGCAAGGGTTTCCCGGCGACGAGCAGCGCAAACTTCTGTATTTCCTCGCCTCTGAAGCTGCTAGGTTTTTTTTTGTTCTGGTGTTGGTGAGGAAAATTCGTCAGTTGATGTTGTTTTTAGTTCATTTCGTTATGATACTAGTGCGTTATCATTATACCGATGATACCGGTGAGGATGCATGGATGTGAAGATGACGTTCACGACTAATATCGTAATCAGATTAGTAAAGTTTCATTTCTTACCAAACAGTTTCAGGGCTGATTTGGCTGATTGATATGAAATATTTCATGCTCTGCTGAAGAAGTTTGTTAGTAAATGCCTTTGCTTGAATTCATATTTAGCAGAACTTTTAGAGTTTTTTTTAATTAAAATAGAATTTATTATTTAGTACTGAGTGGAATAAAACCGAAATAATGCTATATATGGCCATATCAAGTCATAATTATTACAACACACGATATGATGCCAAAGGTTATGCAAAAAAAGGTTAAATACTGTCGGTCATTCGTAAATGTCACCCTTGTGCACCGAAAGGAAGGCAGTGGAAGGACCAGCACAAAATGAGGTCATCCATATTCGGGAACCATATTTTGTGTCCCCTTTTTAGCGTATACGCTTGCAGTTGCAGTTGCACAACACGTCTTTCGGTGCGTACCATTTCTTGTCGAGCACTGGTCGAATATTGATACGCACGTTTAAATAAAAAAAAAAACACTCATAGCAGGAAGCGGCCCTTAACGCGATATAAAAATGGGCACAGTGGAAAAAAAACCCCCACAAAAGATTTACAAAAATAAAAACCAGAAGAAAATCGAACAGACCTTGAGGGCTGTCGTTGCCATTTACGGCAAACGACACCCATTGCGCGGTGCAACAGCAAGACCAACGTCAACAGCAGCAACAGCAGCATCGTTGACAATGATGAGGCCAAGAAAGCATGGAAACCCGGTCCACGTTGAAGCATCGCTGGAGAGAAGCGAAACTTTAAGGAAGGTTTTTTTATGGATTTTGTTTTGTCCTCCCCTCCCGTGTCGGTGTCGTGGTGTGAGATTGCACAAAAATGCAGTGAGCGAAATGAAATATTAACCTCTGGGGAGGTTCGGTCGCAACGATCGAAATGTTGAAGTTGGTTGCATTTGTAAAAGGGGAAAACAAAAATATTCTGCTGGAATGCAAGTAAATTAGTAACTGTCCGCTCTCATGTTACCTTTGTTGCACAGGGATGCCAAAATATAATACCCAGTGGGTTCGATTGAAAAATCGAGCAGCGTGACCGAGGTTGCTGGCCACGTTCGACAACCCCACACAAGGTCAACGGTAGTGTGCACAAAAACCTCTTCTTTACGGAGAGAGAATACGGACAGAAATAACTTTCGCTTTCGCTGCAACCCGTCAACACACGTACAGTACAGTACGGTACGGTTGGCCAAACTGATCTGCTTCTGCTTTTGTTCTTGTTGTTGTTGTTGTTGTTGTACCAGAATGATTTCGTCACATTGTCCCAATCAACGGTTTGGCGGTATTACAACTCTGGCCTTAATTCTGGCCTCGAAAGCTGGACGGAAGTGAGATGTGTTCAAGCAAATATGATGATGTGAAAGAAACAAGAACAATTATTTTAATATGCAAAAACAAAATGTTTGTAAATGAAAAACATTTGAAGAAAAGTGATCAGTTCTGTGATCATCGAAAAATCCTCTCTAGCCGTGTGTATGGTTTGCACATTCCACAGGAAAAGAGTGTCATTCGGTTGCAAGTTTAAGCATGAGTTTAAACGGCTTCTTTTGAGATGCGTTCGTGTGCTTTATTTTGAATCGAAATATTAACCCACACACGCGCACGTTCGTTCGTTAGACATTCAATAATGACGTCAAAACTCGTTTTGTTTGCCCTTCTCACCGATCTAACACATTCCGCCAAACCTTACGCGATATTCTGTGTGCGTGTGTGCGGAGAATTGGAAGTGCATTTTTCAAAATATAAGTGCATTCACTGCAGTCTTCTTTTTGTGTGTTGCAGCTTCAAACCACACAGCACCAGCACCAGCGATGAATAAATGAGGAAAGCGAGCGAACGTTTTTTTGTTTTTCGGGTTTGTGGAAGGGACGTGTGAGCGAGAGAGGAAGAGACGGGGGAGCGAATGGCGAAGAAAGAAGGAGCACGGTGAAGTAAACAACTCAGCGTGAGTAAGTTGGTATGAGTGTGCGTTTTTTTTTCGTGCGTCAGTTTTTTGGCCTGCTACGCTTCCTCACGCTCACGCTCACGCACATGTTTCTGCGGGCACATCTTTAACCTACGCCACGGTTGCTCTTTTTTTTCGGTAAGCTTTTTGCGTGCGTATGTGTGATCATTTTTGCACCGGACGAACAGACGTTTCGTTTCGTCGCTTGCTTTGTTGCTCCCGGTCGCCGTCTCCATCGTTTTTCTTTTCTTTTTTTCGAATGCACTCTGTGCGCGAACGTTTCGTCGTTCCGTTTTGGGGCGTTTGTTTGCTTATTTTTTTTAGTTTCGTTTCGTTTCGTTTCGCTTCTTGCCACGCCACCGGCAAAACCATTCTGTTCTGTTGAGACTTTTTTGACCTACACCAACTGGGGCCGCATTGAGGACCAACTGTGAGACCGTGCAAATGGGGCAGATGGTGTTTCCGAAAACGACAAACCAACACCACCACCATCATTCGTTCGCCAGTTCCGTGTTTTGTTCAGGGCGAATGATTTCATTTTATTTTACTTTCGTTCTTTGTACCCCCGGATGACTGCGGCGCATGTGGGTTTCGGGTCTGGAAAAGATTATAATAATTTAATTTATTCATTTGCAAAGAAGAAAAAAACACGTTCGATTGAAGAACTTCAAATCATAAGCACTGACGGCTACCGGTTTATCATAAACGTCAAAATTTGAAACAATTATGTACAATACGTTTGCTGCAAGAGCGCAAATACACAAGCTACACTTGTTGCATGTTTTTCGACCCATTTTTCATGCGGAAAATGCAGGGAAAAGTGAGAAAATTTGTTAACATAATCGAACCTGTCCGTTTCGACAGGGTGACCGGTACGGTAAAAGTACCAACAACAAACTAAATCAGAACTAAACCGACGTGCACATGGACGTGCACCCCACCACCCATGGCCCACTACCAACAGGAGCATAGTGGGAAAAGGGGACACGGGAAAGGGACACCTAAAAGCAGAGGAAAAAGCGGAAGGTGCTGAAATTCAATTTACGTGACTTCCTTACCGGTGCCTACTTGTGGTATGGGGGTTTGTTGGTGTATCGTGTGTTGCCTGCCTGCCCATCATCCGTTGTTGGGCGATATTTGTTGAACCTTGCCACTGGCTTGTGCCTGGCCGTCAATCAAAATCAACTCGTTAGAATCCTTCCGTGTGCTTTGGCCAGGGGCGTTCGATCGGGGTGTGGTCGAACTTTATCGGTTAGGATAAGTGTTGTAGAAGCGGTTCTAGTTTGATAAGGTGGGTTTGCACTACAATTAGGTGTCGTGTTGTGGGATCATGTTTTTGTGCTCTTTTAAATTCCACTACCCTTACGCGGGTTAAAATAATTTTCATTTGTTAAATAACATCACAAAAGAAACGTTAGAAAAGAGAAACGTTTTTAAAAATAAACCCCCCCCCCCACACATACACACAAGCAAACTGTGCTCGTTCTTCCATAGTTCACCAAAAACCGATGCGATAGTGTGCCGCGACCTACACCAAACGCTCAACGCACACGAACGGGCACGTACGCGAACGATCGTGGGGGTCAATGTCTTCTGCTGTTGATGCATTTGGTACTGCAAACGAAAAAAAAACAACAAAAAAAGAATAAAAATTGCGCATTCATTTCGGGAACGGTCGGATGCGGGCGAAAGCATTGTATGGGTGCTGTGCATGGATGCAGAGACTTACGAAAAAAATGAAGCAAAACACAAAAACAACAACAAAACAACCCATTCTTTACCCACCCCCTTGAACACAACCTACCCACTACCCGGTTGCCCACACACGTACGAAAATTGTTGTTACCGTGTGGCAGAACATAAAGCACCAGAACGGGTACGCCGAAACGAAATATATGTGCAGAATATGTAACCGAAACCGAAGCGAAAACGATCATCGACCATGGAAATAAACGGGGCAAACATGAATGTAAAAGAAAAAAACAGAAATAAACGTCAGCCCAGAAGCATCATTGGGCGGAAGGCCGAAAGCGTGGTGCGGTAATTGTGGCAAGGGGGTGAATGATCACCACCCTTTGGGGGGGAAAGGAAACGAATTATTAGAATGCACACACACACGGTCGGTAGCCACACATCGTTTCACACATTCAAAACCAAAACAAAAAAAAAATAACATGGTTACAAAAAAGACGCACACGAAACTGTTGCAGCGTTTCAGCAGTCACACATACAACGGCCTACGCAAACACACGTACGCGTGAAGAGAGTGTAACCATTTTTTCGTTCGCAAATTATCATCACCATCGTCATCATCCGCATTTTCGATGCCGAACGGAATGGGAGACCGACCTGCGGTGAACGATCGCGATCATACTGCATTGCGATGATCATGATGATGATGATGATGATGGCAGCAAATGGCCGAAGCGCAAAAAAATAAGATGACGATAAAAAAGAATTGCAGACGAAACGCTGACTTTAGCCTGGTTCGTTGAGATTCTTAAAAAAAAAGTACGAGAAGAAACAACATTTGTACGATCACGCATCAGCATACCACGTAGAGCATGAGTGATCCCGATCGTGAATGCGTACCGAAAACAGAAACGTTGCTCAATTTTTTATAACAAATTTCGCATGATATGTAACGTAGATGGTAGACGTGAAGGTAATTAACAAAAAAAAAAGAGTAACAAAAGAAAAACCCATCTCCCAAATACCAAACACAAAATGGCTGAACCGTGGAGCTAGAACTGTTGCCATCCTTTAAAAGTTGTTCACACACAAAAAAAAACGAAACACATTCAAAAAAAAAAACGCTTGATAAAACGATAAAGCGAAGAGAAGCAATCGAAGCAGAAAAGGGCAATAACAACAACAAAAAAATAACGCAACGTAGCAACGCGGCTACGAAAAGGAAGAGCTGAAATGCCAAACAAAACTAACCTCGCGCAAGGCAGAATTCGTTGGTTCTTGTGGCACAACAACCATATTTGTGCCATGCTGGGAGCCGCAAATAGCGACGCGCGCCATCGCCCGCCTTTCTTGCGTCGTTCGCTTTTCGTCTTACAATTTTCAGCCCTCCTCTCCCCCCTCTCCCCTTCCCCTCTTCCCTCTCTACCGCCACCTCCCATCTTCCAAAAGTGCTCCAGTGGTCCACCACCACCACGTTGCCGAACCGTCTTCGCAACGCGTCCGATGCACTTTGGTGGCTGCTTTCGTCCATTTGACGCTTGTCGGTTCGTTCTTCCCTGTTTGTTTCCCCCTTTTCCGTTGGTCATCGGGCTGCTGCACTGTGTGTGTGTGTGTGTGTGAGTGTGTGTGTGTGCGCGCTGTTTTTTTGTTCGTTCGTTCATTTTCCGTCCTTCATCTCCTTTGGGGCCAGCTTGCACTGGAGCTGAAGGGGTTTTTCCCCGCAACATCACTCCCCATCACACCCCCCCCCCCTCAATTCTCTCTTCCTCCCTTATTCCTTCTCCTGTCCCCATTCCTCCGTGTGCCATGTACGAGCAAAAGCAGCATTTTTTTGCCTTCACATTCTCCATATTAATTTCTTCCATCCGTTCGTTCTGATGGATGGTTTCTTGAAGCTGGTACTCCTCGTACGATCGCACACACACACACGCACACAAACACATCTATTATAGACACACACACACATGCAGTCGCGCGCGCGTATTATCGGATCGGGTGGATGAAATGGGATGCCGAGGGGTGCATTTCTGATGTGCCATTTGGTGACTTTGTCATCAACCGGATTTTGGTTCGCGACCGTGAGGCTTTGCCGTCTTCATACCGCTCTACCTCTACCGCTGCACCACCCTTTTACTTCCCCTTCACCGCACGCACCGGTGCAGCAGCTAATGGGGTAGACGGGGTCGGGGCTGGTCGCCAGGCAGGCAGTTGGCCTGGCCGTGGCTGCATTTGGGCAGACGGGAACAGGGGAACACGTTTCTTTGGTTCGGGCTCGTTTTGCGAAAACGGGAATTCAACTTGCTTTTTTTTTTGTTTTGCTTTGTTTAGCCCTTTTCCTTTGCCACGAACCGGCCCTGCACTCGGTTTTGTTGCGCATCCTCTCGAACCGCTTTTATCACGGTTTAATTGCCAAAGATAGTAATCCGTCGCTGCATGATGATGATAATGGTTGGTGCTGGTGCGGTCGAGGTGTAATTATCGTCTTCCATCCGCACGGTACACAGACGGGCACGGGCACCACCGTGTATCCTTGTTCTTGCATCCATGCCACTTGAGTGAGTTATGTCTTTTAGTATTCTTACGCTCGGTGTTTTCACAGTCGAAAACTCGTGTGCTAAATTTGTGTGAAATTACCAAAATAGATTTGGGTTCAGGAACTTAAATGTTGCAATCACAATGCACATACATTTGAAATAACTGGGAATGTTCTGACCAGTATATGGACATTGCAAAGTGAAGCTGTAACGAATTCTAATTAATTCGTTGAATCATGTATTACTCGAAAGCCTAAAGTATTCGTCATTAAGACTTTGACGACATCTGGATGGTGCTCAGTAAATTTTGCTACGATGCAGACCTGGGCCTTGTATCTTCGAATGTCTAAGAATTCTGGACTTAGCAGATAACAAGTTCAAGAATATAGAAGGTAACAAGAATTCATTTGCCCGATTCAGTTTTCTGATAGTGTATCATACAAATATTGGATCACCTCTAGCCTATATATCAACTGTAGAACGGAAATGTTACTAATGACTATTCTTCTTATATTTCATAGATCAATTAACTACACCGAGTTTTCAAGCAATGTGTGTCATTTAACTTATTCTTCGATTTAAGTAATAAACCTGAGTCACGCAACAGATGTAGTCTTCGAGGTATCCGGAAGATTCAATAACATTTTCGTGAATGTTTCCTGTGTCAAACTACTCCAAAATGTCATGTTAACTCTAGAATTGTCGAGTATAAACGATATTGAACATGACAAACATATTTGACAGGAGCGGTTGAGATGTGGGATTTGAGGATCTTCGCAGATCTCCACAGTCTCCTCTTTAAGGAGACTACATTTAGTTCGTGAGCAGTTGCTTGTACGTGTTTGTGTCGTTATCGAATTTTGAACGCACCAAATATTCAAAACTATCCAGCACGTTGTAATCTCTAGTACTCCTCACGTTTCATGAGGAACTCCTGACGCGCTGATGAATAGACGAGAATTGATGAGCTGTCCAATGTTGGCCTTAACTAACCAAATACAGACATCTTACCTCTACAGCTTTCGACGTGATATATCTTTAATTCCATCCAATCTCCAACTATTTTTAGTTTTTTCGTTTGTTCGTTGTTTAGACATCATCCAAATTAATTAATTGTAATTACAATTAGAAAAAAGATTATGTAGTTAGGAGTATCGAGAATATCATTAGCAAACGTTCAAGCATGAGTGCGCTTCAAACGTGCGGCGAAACCTTGGCAGTATCGGTTGTCGCACCTCTTATTCTTAACACATTCAATAGCACCGAAAGCACTGGAATGCGTCCATGCCGAACACGTTGCAACCACTTGATATTACTTTGATGGTAGAGCAGTACGTGTACTGCCGTCGTCGTGGTCGTCGTCGTCGTCGTCGTCGTCGTCGATATGCAATATGTCGACATATGTGTATATTATCGAATCATTGAAGGAGCGATGGGCCGAACAACACCAAGCACATCACCGTACTCCGTATGAGACTGTATGAGACGACACTTCATTTTGCACGAAAAGCGTGTAGCTCATCTGTTGGATCGGTTCCTTTTCGTGCCACTCTTTATCCACATGCTGTCGAGCGCTGCCGTGTGTGCGTGTGTGTGTGTGTGGTTAGAAATAATCGCAGATGGATGATGTTTCCGTCTTTTACCGGAAGTCGAGGCATTTTTGTTTGCAACACACGCGTAGATAGATAGATGGTTGATACACAATTTTCCTCCACGTGATCATGTGAACGTTCGTTCGGCATTCGGCGTTTCCATTGCACGCAAATCAATTGCACCACACTGTGTGTATCGTGTGCCGTGCGCCGTGTATGTCTTACTGTTGTCTCTGGCCGTTAGCATAACGATGCCCTCGTAAGGCTCGTCGACTAAGGATTACGACAGCAGCGTTGCTGAAGTTTTGCGACACCGATGACGACGATGCTCGATGGATAGGCGAAAGATAAAAGGGAAAATAATCGGAAAAAAGTGTCAGAAAATTACGTGCCTCACTGTGTGTGTGTGTCCTTGTTTTCGGTCCAATGCAGCGTACGGTTTGCAGAACCGCCAACGACCTGCTGGACGGTCCTCCTACAGCAAGTGGGGGTGGGGGGGGGGGGGGGTGTTTTTCTTCCCAGGCAATGCAATGGTGAAAAGATTCACCAATGGCTGCTGGGAAGAACGATGGCCGGCAGGAAAACCGTCGTATCCGGTTGGCCACGGGTGAAGGATTCGGGTTTTGAAGTGTAATCAAATGTTGGGTACGTACCGTGTGTACGCTTTGTATCGATACGTATAGCAAAGTGCAGCGAACGAGAAGGATAAGCTCGGCGTGCAATAGCCGTGTACCGTCGATACAAGTACGGCCCCAACAAGTACGTACCGGTGTACGCAGGACTCATGCAGAAGTGCAAGAAGGCACGCGCTGTACGCCCGTTCTGGAACGTGAACGGAACCCGTCCTTTTGAAGGTGTTGGGTGGTTGGTTGGGATATTTTTAGGTGTCGTTTAGGTTTTGGGAAGCGATCGGCTATATCGTCGGCTATATCGCCGGTCTCCGGCGGTATGCACCTAATTGCATTAAACGGTGCAAATGAAGCGAGCGATTTGGGTTTTCCCGATAAGCCCCAGGGTGTGTAATAGGTTTAGCAAGGAGCATCGTGTACGTGCACCCGATGCCCTGTGAATAGAATCCATGTGTGTGTGTGTGTGTGATTGGAGGTGTGAATAAACGGTGTTTGCACAACGATTAGGAATGTTTTTGCTGGAACAGAGCGCTTTGATAACATGACGCTGCTGCTGCTGCTGCTGCTACACATCGATGATTCAGGAAGGAAAGCTTCACACCGGTGAAAGGTGTTGGATTGGGAGGGAATTAAAATAATAATGAAATACTATAAGGGAAAGGATTAGATGCTAGGGAAAGAAAGGGATTTGCCAGCTGGATGGATGAATTTCACACATTTAATGATTTATTTTATGACACATTTGATTATTATCCATTGGCGGAAAGAAAGAAGTAAGAAGAAACCGGTTACCTTCAAAGAAGCCAGCAATTGTACGTCCCCAATTGGGTGTTAATGGACGGGGTAGGACAACCAACCACATCCACACGTACATGTAGCGGATCGAACAATTTTTTCGCGGTCAATCCTCCTTTCTCAGGGTTGGCACACAAAGCGCTGTACGATCGTAAGATTGGTTCCCTGCCTTACCCTTAGCTCTTTGGGCTTTCCGGAAGGCAAAATAATAATCATAAAAAAAGGCATCTTTTTTACGTATGCGGTAGGCAACGACGTCCCCACAGCCGACCAGCGGCGAATCGTTTCGTCTGGTCGCATAAATTCACCAACACATTCCGACAGCAGACGCATTGTCCGAAATGGGACGAAAATGGGTTGTCGCACCGCAACGCCGCTCGGTGCATTGTGCAACGTGCAACTACAAGACCGACCATACAACTAACAAAACAAAAAAATAGACACACACACACACGAAATGCAGAGGAAATAACATACGAAAAGAAGAAAAGAAAAAGAGCCCCCACAGCTCACTGTTCTAGTAAATTCCCACAAACACACATCACAAACAGTGCGTTTTTTTGTTTGTTTGTTTGTGTATAAATTTGCCGAAGGCAGAACTTGCATAGGTCCCGAATTTTTCGGTCTCTTTCCTTCGTTCTCTCTCTCTCTTTCTCGCTCTCTCTCTCTCTCTCGTGCGAGGCAGCCCAACTGCTGGAGAATTGGTTTGATATTGTTCTGTACGCGCGGCTGTACGCTGTAGTGGTGTGTGCAACGCTGCAACTGCACCGAAATGCAACGCCCTCCCCATCTCCCCATCCCCGTTCGCCCTCCGTACAGGCCTGTTGTGTTTCGTCGCTAGTTTTCTTTTTTCTTTCTTCTTCTTCCTTTTTTTTGCCGTCCAAAACCAAGTCCGCCCGAGTGCAGCGGGGCGACGAGTGTACAAGCTGCAATTGCAACTGCATCGAGCTGCGGCGACCGGAGACCTTGAGATGCAGTTGAATGAGTTCCTCCCTTCCCCTCTTCTACCGGTTCCCTCCACCTTCCCCCTTCTTCCCCCCTTTCCCCTTCTCCCCCTCACCCTCTCCAGCCCTTTTTGCCGCACGCTGCGCACACTAAGTTGTCCCCTTTTTTTCCATTTTTTCGTTGCCTCGCGCGCTTTTACTATCTGTGTTCGGTTCGGATTCGCTCGAAACGTTCCTTCGGTTTGGCCGTTTCGGTTCGGTTCGCTAACAGCAAGCTCTGCTGTTGCTGCTGCTGCTGCTGTTATTGTTAATTTATTTTTCGAGTCGTTCGACTTCCCGCACCAAACCAAGCCGACGGCTACACATACACATCCGTACCGTGTGTGCGTTTCGGCGATCATTTCGAGGCCGGTCGAACCGATCCGGTTGTGGATGACGGGTAGGAAAGGGTGGGAAAAGGGGGTGTAAAGGGGTTGACGGCGAGTCAAGTGACGAACTCGCGATGCGAAGAAGGAAGCTTTGGTGGTGTGGTTCAAAAATTTTGCGCCACACATCGGCGCTGGCGAGTGAGAAGAAAGTACTGTGCGGTAAGATGAGGACCGTATTCTTCTGCCGCTTTGCATCTTCCAACGCTTCTTCTGCCATTTTTCAACCCTCGTTTGCAAGGAGTGCGCGAGTACGCACATTTTTATCCTTCTTGTGTGTTGGGCAGCCAGTCGTAGTATAAATAAAGAAGGAAATATGGTTTATGCATGTTGGTGCGTTACGCATGCATCGGCGGATTTGCGTGCGTTTTGCTGCGTTGGCCTTTACATTTTTTGACGAGGGCCAAACAATGGCCGCGATGAATATGAACGTTTTTAAATCGCACTCACAGCGGTCAGATAAAATTTTGTAGCAGATAGGAACATGGTAGATCATTCCCTTGATCTACCGGTTTGAGCCAATAATTAAATTGGTGATAAAACTTGGGACAGTTTTCAAATTTCACAACATTCCCAGATAAGACGATGCAAAGTCTTATCCAAATCAGCAGCTGTTTTGCACACTGCTTCTCGGAGGGGGAAAAAAAGTAATATAAAATGCAAACAAATAAGGAAGTCTTTCTAATTTCATCTCATCGTATTTCACGTTCTTCGAATTTTGCCCACAGTCAATCGCATCGTGATGCACTGTGGTCGTTTTACGATGAACATGTTTGCAAATGCAACGCGATTGATAAGCAGCGCCAGTGCGTGATGGAAGCGAAACGATGCTTCCGCAATGTTACAACGCACACTGGCTGCGTCGATCGGTGATGTTCCAAATAACCGATCGAATGCAAAACGGTGCGTAATCTTATCAATCGGTTAAATCATCACCCGGCCGGGGAACTGTGTGCCCTTTTTAGTTTTGAGTTATGCGCACAAAACAATNGCACTGTGGTCGTTTTACGATGAACATGTTTGCAAATGCAACGCGATTGATAAGCAGCGCCAGTGCGTGATGGAAGCGAAACGATGCTTCCGCAATGTTACAACGCACACTGGCTGCGTCGATCGGTGATGTTCCAAATAACCGATCGAATGCAAAACGGTGCGTAATCTTATCAATCGGTTAAATCATCACCCGGCCGGGGAACTGTGTGCCCTTTTTAGTTTTGAGTTATGCGCACAAAACAATAGCGAAGGTTCTCGTTGCGCCTGGGCATGATAACTCGCCGGCTCATGTTTCCACGCGAATCAAGCAGTTTTGTGAGCCGAGTTTTGATGTGACCTCCCATGTGCCCATTGATTGAGGGAGAATGCGCTAGACGGAGAAATTAGGAAGACCGAGGTGCTGGTGGGCAATATATATATATATATATTTCTACGTACAGCTCATCATTACGCCGATGAGCGAGCGATATAGTGTCGGCATCGATTCGAAAGCACTGGCACTTGGTGGCTTTGGTGGCCGTATAAAGGGTTTGTTCCTTGTAATGCATCAGGGCAAGCCGGTTTTTTGTCTTCGTGTGGTGCCACCGCGACGCATTCAAATCATCACCGGGCGCTCCGGCACACGGATGCATCCGTCCATCCACTCGCACACACTTGTCTATTCGCGCCACAGGACAAAGCGAGCCAAACAATCGTGACAAAACCGGTGCCCGAGCGGGATGCGGCTGGAACCGAACGGAAAAGGTGTGAGCGAGAAAGGATGCGCACTGGTTGCGTTTCATCGCATCACAACATGCGTTGAGATGCATCTCACGATGCACGTGCATTTTAGCTGCACCGACGAAGATGCCGGCTGTGAGTGAGCGCCCGTGAAAATGCATTGTGTGCCGCTGGGTGCGAATGTATGGGTGCAGTAGAACGTACGGTGGTAGTGTGCGTGTTCGGTTGGACCGCTCACCGATCAACCAATTTTTCCCCTGGCTGTCTGTTCACACCCATTGTGAGCGACTGCGATGACGTTTGTGTGTGTGTAAGAGAGTGTTTGAATGCGTGTGGGGGGAATCGATGGGAAGCTTTTCTGAGTTACCTGCATGCAGCGATCGCGCTGGAGTGTTTGGCGCGCGCGATCATGCACGATCATGAGCGAATGCAGCATGGTTTCGTTGTGTTGGTGTCCATTTGCCGTACGCGACGGTTCAATGTTGACTGGGTCAGTTCATCGCTCAAGGATGCTTAATCTTTCATCCTTCAGACAAGCATTGCTACGCAACGGAACGCAGTAAACCGAGGAAGATTTGTTTAAACATTAAAAAATTGTGAGTGTCGGAGACAAAAGGGAGCATTCGGAGTAGGTAGTTGTCATAACAAAAAAAAAAAAACGGCCGATTCCCCACGTGATACCGGCGTTCTCATCGATCGATCACACAAGTGGCCATTAGCGAAAACGGAAACCCGGCAAGTGCAAAAGTGCGACGTTTATCCGGGTGGTAAGTTCTGTGCCCTAGCGTTCAGTCGGTCGCGTTCGGCAGCACCGAAAAGGGCTTGCTTTCAGGGCCGATCATTTTTACCATTTCGGAGATTGTGGCAGTCAAGCCGTTCAATCGTTCACGGTCCCCTTACCATAATGCGGTCGCTGCGTACGTATTGGTGCTGGTGCATGTTGGCGCGTTTCTTTGGCGCGTTCAACCACCAAACAGCCGTGCGCCGCACGAAAGCCTTGACTGTCGGGTACGGTTTACGAAGGGGAGCAGTGTTTGGGGCCGCGCATGCAACCACCGTGAGTGTCGTGCAGTGGTGTGCAGTGGTGCACAATCGCACGCATTAGCAAACAAGTGAGTCACCAGCGAGCCACTCACGCGATGAGACGGCAAACACTGTTTTGCCGCTGTTCTCTTTCGCGTACCAGGCGACTCCATCGGCGCTCTCACGGCGCTCACTGTCTCGCTCTGGCACGCACAGTAGTCGACGGGATCGGCACTCACCGAGATGAGTTGAATTGACGGGACGCGTTTTACGAGTGAGTTCGCTGTTCGATGCACATCTCGCTTGCTTGGTGTGTGTGTGTGTGTGTGTGTGTACGTAAAGCGTTTTGCACTTTTTTTTGGTTTGTTTGTTCGCTTGTGTTTGACCTTACGCTAGTGCGCTAGTAGTAGGTTTGCCTGTAAGTAGGAAATCGTGTGCAACGGATGGGGTGAAGCAAAACACGGCACGGGATGGCGTCTGTCGCTGCGTCTGGAGTGCCAACCCATCCTCCGTGTTTCGTGTCTCCTCCGGCACTGTTGGCCGTCCACGAAACGAGCCAGCGTAGCTTTGAAGCTTTACGTGCGAGGGATGGGGTGGGGCGCAGGGTGGTAGGGGCAAGGGTTCGCGACGACGGTCGACCACGACCGGGGGCAGATAGGTAAGGGTTGTCGGTTGTTGTTTCGGTTGTACGACGCTGCAGCAGCCTGCACTAAAACAGTTGTGGCGAAGTTTCCGAAACGCCGAGAAGTGTAGTGAGTACGGTTTTTTCTCGTGCGCCCGCTGCCGCCAATTTGTTGCCGCTTCGTTTAACCATTTTCGTGTATGTGTGCGATTGTGTGTGTGTGTGTGTGGGTGTGTTTTTGTTTTGTTTTAATTGTACACATTTGTTGCATGCTTGCGATCCGCAAGGGCAAGGGTCGCAACAACACAGCCAGCCAGAGCCTACTATCCTAGTTTCAAACGTTCTTTCTCTATCTCGCTCTCTGTCTCGCACTCTCCCTCTCACGTTTTATGCACTATGTGCGTCTCGCTCTCTTTCGTTACTTTGTTTTTCTTTTCTCTTACCTATCGCAAATGATCGAGCTATCGGTAAACAAGGAAACAAAACTAAATTAAGCAAAACAAAACAAAACGATAAACAAAAAAAAAAACGCCCCATCACAACATTTAAGCCTGCCATCGAACGTAGTGCATCCTTCACGGTCACGTCCATGCGGCTGGTTTTGGAGCAAATAAGGTCACAGAAAATCTGTCCGCGAGACAAAAGGAAACTGAAACACGAAGGAAAACATCGCCAGTGAACAGTGCACCGCCTGTGTCTGTGCTCACGGTGCAGCATGCCAATATGGGGCTCGATTAGTGTACCGCATTCGCTTGACCGTACCGGTTGACAGTCGATTGTCGGCGTGTGTTCGCCCGTTCGTACCGATTCCAAGCCAACCTGTTGTTGGTGCATCCGATGATTTAAGTCCGAATGTGTGTGTGTGTGTGTGTTGGAGTGGTTTGTTGATGATATTGTTACCTCATCTCATCTGCTCCATGGCTTGCTAAGTACCGCAACAGTGTATGTGTGTGTGGTGGTGGTGGTGATGAAGTGTATGTTGTGTATGCGTGTGAGCAGTGTGAAGGTGTGTTGGTGCGATGTGTAGATCGTGCTTTTGTACATCCGTTTCCGGCATTCAAGCGAGTGTAACTGCAAGCTGATATTCGTTTGTCGAACAGTTGTTTTGTCCTTTTTGCCTTGCAGATATTTCCTACAGCTGTACTCTCACGCATACACCTTCACCGGTTACACCGTAAAGGGGAGATGCAATCGGTCGCACACCACTACACCGATACCGTGTATAGGAAAGCCGAGTGGCAATAGGGTTTGTCGGACCTGAGGGGGGGATTCTCCTTGAAAGAAGTGAGTGCATTTAACAAACAAANTGCATCCTTCACGGTCACGTTCATGCGGCTGGTTTTGGAGCAAATAAGATCACAGAAAATCTGTCCGCGAGACAAAAGGAAACTGAAACACGAAGGAAAACATCGCCAGTGAACAGTGCACCGCCTGTGTCTGTGCTCACGGTGCAGCATGCCAATATGGGGCTCGATTAGTGTACCGCATTCGCTTGACCGTACCGGTTGACAGTCGATTGTCGGCGTGTGTTCGCCCGTTCGTACCGATTCCAAGCCAACCTGTTGTTGGTGCATCCGATGATTTAAGTCCGAATGTGTGTGTCTATGAGTGTGTGTGTGTGTGTGTGTGTTGGAGTGGTTTGTTGATGATATTGTTACCTCATCTCATCTGCTCCATGGCTTGCTAAGTACCGCAACAGTGTATGTGTGTGTGGTGGTGGTGGTGATGAAGTGTATGTTGTGTATGCGTGTGAGCAGTGTGAAGGTGTGTTGGTGCGATGTGTAGATCGTGCTTTTGTACATCCGTTTCCGGCATTCAAGCGAGTGTAACTGCAAGCTGATATTCGTTTGTCGAACAGTTGTTTTGTCCTTTTTGCCTTGCAGATATTTCCTACAGCTGTACTCTCACGCATACACCTTCACCGGTTACACCGTAAAGGGGAGATGCAATCGGTCGCACACCACTACACCGATACCGTGTATAGGAAAGCCGAGTGGCAATAGGGTTTGTCGGACCTGAGGGGGGGATTCTCCTTGAAAGAAGTGAGTGCATTTAACAAACAAAAAAGTATGCAACTTGTGCTTCGTTCACACACCCATCACCCAACACCCTCAACACCCTGTGATGCATTTAGCATTGTGGTCGATTTTTTCATCGATCGGACAAACAAAAACATCATGATCAAACCTGAAGCAACATGAATGGCATGAACAAGAGCAACATAATTTCATTGTGGGAAGCATTTTTTTGGTGCTAACATCGCGCTACGAACAACTTTTTCCTAACGCTAAACCTTTGCTTACAGAAGGTATATTACATCGCACGAAGAAGAATTACAGTCAGCGATCGTTCTGTGAGAAGTAACATAAACAAAAATAAAAACGATTTCGGTGCCTTTGTTCACTGTTCAACCCCAGTAACTAGTCCAATTTTTAGTGTGCGTGCGTGGTTGTGTATGTGTGTGTGTGTGTGTGTAGTGGCTAGTATTGCGCTCCCTTGACCTCGGCCGCAATGGCGCCAATGGCGGGCGCGTACAGTGTGCCGAACGTTACCCATTTTCGAAGGAGCCCAAGGCGTGCACGTTTGCAAACGGCACCATGATGCACTTGGTGCAGTTGGGTCGCCCCACAGCGGTGTGTTAGTGCAAGTGGTTGTGGCACAGTGTGGCGGTGTTAGTGAGCCTGCTGCTATTGCATAAGACGCACACGCAAGTGAAAAGAAAAGGGAACAAAACGCTCCCACCCATATGGAGCCGAGCCGAGAAGCTTGAGTGCGGAAGAAAATAGACAAACAACACGCGGCCAACACGCTCTGTACGGTGGCATTTGCCGGTGATCTTTGGCATCGTAGCAGGTGCTGGCGTGCTGGTGAGGCAATGTTGTGGCCCATGTGGACGGACCCATCCATGACCTTCGACATTTCGCTCCAGAGGTAAGTCGCATTGGGGAATGTCTATTTCTATGCCGACGTGTAGCTCGTAATGTAATATCGCACTCACATTGATTGAGTGATTCGGTGAGACTGTTGTTGCTAGGTATCGAAAATGCACCAACCCCAACCCCCATCCCCTTCTTGGGGTTGGGAGCTCGAGCAATTGCATCACCGGGCAATCTTGGGCTGGCCTCCGAAAAACACATCGGTCACATCGAACGATCGTCACGGGCCGGTCAGCGATAGGTGAGAGTGAGCGCTTGCAAGAGGGCACTTTATCGCTGAACAACGGCAGCAACAGCAGCAACAAAAAGAGGTCCATCGTTAGGTTAGTTTCGTGGGGCGTGGCTAACGGGCTAGCTGCCAAATAAAAAAAGTTCAAATGCGCCCAACCAACCAACGCACGGCGGCATCACCTTCGCCACCGACACGGTTTTGACGGTCCGTAAGGCTGCGGATGGCTCTGTTCTACTTGAACGCACACGCGCCACGACACACTTACAGCCAACGCTGCGATGCCGTACGCACGTCAAATCGCAACGCACCATTCGGTTGGAGCCGAATTTGGATGGTGGAGGGCATAAGAAAATTAAAATGAGAGTATGTGTGTGTGAGAGAGACAGAGAGAGAGAGAGCCAGTGAGAGAGAGAAAGAGAGAAAAGAAAAATACACAATCTAATAACCATGCCGTCCCGCTTTGGCCACTGCGCTAATGTCAAAAATGGAACCGAAAGTGTACGATCACAATGATAATGATGATGATGACGGTGATTAGATGGTGATGGCGGCCAGTCGCTGTGGTATAGCTTTTTGGTAACGATCTAATGGCGGTGCTACGGATCGTCCATTGGACAATCGGACAAAAGCAAACAACAAAAGAATGGCGGGCATAAATTATAATTATGCCTGCTTCGCGAAGCTAATACACGATGCACGATTCGTGGGAAAGTAAGTCAAAATGAATTGAACCGAATGAGGATAAAGTTAGTGTTTCAAGGGTACGTTTTATTTACAGGGTTTTAACCGGCCTATCGTTTACTGTCAAACTGTTAACTGTCTTGGGGAAACCTCTCCATGGAGTCGTAAACCCTTAATACGTCATTGTGAATAGTGGCGCTTGATATGGGAAGATACCTTCGGTTAGTTTTTCGGTTATCGTTTTGAGGTCTTTCGCCACCACAGATAGGAAAATCTGCTTAATTTAACAAAAATCGATATTATTTACCAGGTTATCGAAATGGCAATTAAAAGTCGTTAATTTAGTTATTTGACAGATCTGTTCATATTTGTGATAAGAGATATGATTAAAAAGTTTCCCGAATAAATATGAAAATAAATGTTGTAATCATTCTCTACTTCATAAAATTCATAATATTGATTCTCCTCATCGTTGCCTTGTCGAACCGCTGTCAAAATAGCTTTGAAGCGAATGACACATGCTTGACGTTTAAGTGTGACGCAGAGAACTACTTGATTGAGTAATTTTAATGATCGGTGTGCGAATTTTCCTATACTAGCATTCCATACTAACATTCGAACAAAGCTTAGACCATGTTTCACATATATTTGACTAATTTGATAATGCATTTCTTTGATAAGTTTGTTTCACAAAAGGTTAGATAACATTTTTGTGCAGTTCTAAAGCATGATTCGAAGATGATTATGGTTTTGGGTTGAATCGATCATCGAGTTTCTTGACATTCGATGCAAACAGCTAAAATATATCGGTGTTGGTTGCACTAGAACAGTATAAACAATGACGGTTAAGGGTTCATGACGCTACCGAGAGACAATATAAAAATATTAAACGATATGATAATAAACAATTGACCATTGAAAGCTAATAATGAGAATAGCAGCTTGAGTTCGTGCTTGCTTAAAACGCCATTTCTGATGTTACAAAAATGTTTGTAACACATGGANTTTTTGAGCAGTTTTAAAGCATGATTCAAAGATGATTATGGTTTTGGGTTGAATCGATCATCGAGAGTCTTGACATTCGATGCAAACAGCTAAAATATATCGGTGTTGGTTGCACTAGAACAGTATAAACAATGACGGTTAAGGGTTCATGACGCTACCGAGAGACAATATAAAAATATTAAACGATATGATAATAAACAATTGACCATTGAAAGCTAATAATGAGAATAGCAGCTTGAGTTCGTGCTTGCTTAAAACGCCATTTCTGATGTTACAAAAATGTTTGTAACACATGGATTCGTCTTCGTAAAAGTGCAGTTTTATTGTGATCGTCACCGAAAAAAAGGACCTAGCTCCTAGTGAGCAGAACCTTTTGCTCGCATAAATCGCTCCACCACGGTTTTAGTCACGACCGCATATCGTCCACGTGTAGCATGTCACACCGCACTGTCATTTGCACTCCCTTCGGGTAGACCTTGGAGGAGAAGATAGACCTTGGGCCGCGAACCAGCCCTTCGATGGTGACGATATGGGGCCCAAACGAAACAAAAACGAAAGCATAAAGTAAGTAAGAGAAGAAGTAGAAGAAGAAGAAGCAAAAGCAAAAAAACACGACACACACTCGAACCGGTTGCACGATGTGTGAGTGCGCACACTGGCGCGACTGTAGCATATAGTTTTGCGCGCCTTCCTTATCCTCTTATACAATCAAGCCTCATGCTTCCGTTCTCCCTCCCTATCTATCTCCCCTCCACCCCCCCCCCCTCCCCGCCTCCACCCACCCACGACGTGGGGAGTGTTACTGCACTGTCCTATTTCATGCATGTTGCATTCGAACTTGCTCCCTTCGACTCGCGTCCAAAGTGTCACGCAAATGGTTCACCAGCTAAAAGGAGAAGAGGGGAAAAAAAGCAAACAACAGCAAACAAAAATGGACAACGATTGTCACACATGCAGACACACACGTACATACACACACACACACATTATGGGCGACATTTTGAGGACGGTATTTGATGAAAATTCGAACGAAACCGTTCATAGACCGTTGCCGTAAAAATAGTTTTCGAAAGAAAAAAATGTCCACCCTTCTGTGTGAGCACACACACATACACACAGTTACAGAATGGCCCAGCCTAACACATTGCATGCACCTTTGTTGTCGTTGTTGTTGTGATAGTTGTTTTGTGCCGTATCATTTTGATACGGCGACATGTTGTTGTTCCGTTTTCTTTGTTGATTTTGCAGATCCTCTCTATGGGTGTCACTCCAACCACCAGGCATCCGGGTTGTGCCTTGTGCTCCACACAATCAATTCATGACCGTTATCCTATTTGGGACAAAACCAACAACGGGCACTGGTCCACTGTTGTTGCATGGCCAATGGGAATGGGGGAAAAAATAATTTTCCAAAACCTTTTACATCGTGGACAGAAAGCCCTCACCTCCCACGGTGCCCGTTTCTAAAAACTCACCAACGGGGTTTGAGGCTCGTGCTGGCCGGTACAGGCAATCGGCTTCGTTTCTTCGTACGTCTGGATCATTCGGTTCGTTTGTTATCAAAAATCAAACATTACAGTTGTTATTTTTCTTTTCCATACTCCTATCATATAAAACACATCCGTGCACACACACACACGCACACACATATACGCACACACATGCACAGAACGGGCTGCCTCCCCAACTACTGTAACTGGCAGTCAGCGAACTGGTGAGCGACACGGCACAAGAGGGTGGCTGCTCCAGGGCATGTCAGAAGGGTCATAAGGTTCAGTGAACAGTTTATGGGGACGTTGGGACAGGACGGGAGGACGGGCTAGTTGAATCAGTGCGGTTGGGTAAGGAAGGACACACACGCTCATGTGCTGGCAACGTTTGGATTATCATTCGCCCAACGAGTCCGAAAGCTCCGAAACGCGCCTGTAGCTTGTAGCTGGGACGCCACGAGAAATATGGGGAATTTTTAGGAACTTTCCAGAGCCCCACACACGGAACGGTAAGGGTTAGACTGTGTCAGCGTCCCACTGATGATAGGGAAGCGGGCAATGAGGCAAGATAGTAAATTAGTTTGGGAAGCGGGTGTGTGGCGCGTACGAAAAGGGAGTGCAAAGGGACTAGTTTTTCGAGTTGATGGCAATTAGTCGATCGCTCGTTATTTGGTCGTGGTCTGTGCTGGTGGTGGTGGTGGTGGTCGTGGAAATAGTAGTAAAGGGAGGGGAGAGGAGGAACAAAATGTGCCCGAGACGTGGCGGGAAAGTGACGCACGATGGGAATTTTCGAGAGGGTTAACAACGATTGACGCCGCAGGCAGCCATGGATAGTTGGTGGTTTGGTTTGCAATTGAAGGTTCCGAAGGCAGCAAAATGACGGCTGTGTGACGGTTGTGCACTTGATCTCGAAAAAATGCACCGAACCGGTTTTTTGGAGCGCCTGTTTGGCCGTTTCTATCCCCCACCCACTGTCCGGGACCGGATCCGTTCGGTGGAGGTTTGAAGGGTGGTGTGAAGGTTTGAAACTGGCGGGTTTCACCGGTGGGGTTAGGTGTGTGTGTGTGTGGCTGATTTTTTTTTCTACTTCGTTCACATTTTTGCTTCCTGCTACTTTATTTCAAAGTAAGTTGTTTTCGTAAACCGATCGGTGATGCAGTGGACGTGGACGCGTGCATGAATAATTGTTATTCTAGGTATTGTTTGGTTGTTTGTTGATTAAAGAGGAATACATTCTCGAAGGAAACTTTTGCAAAGTAAATAATTAATAATCTAGCGGACATGGTTGTTTGATGGGACATAATATTAAGACATTTTAATCAAAGCTTTGCATGCGTAGAACAATATTATTAGTATAAACATTATCATATCATCGGACATTGGACACTCATATTTTTTAATACATTTTTTCTTCTTTTATAGTCACATATTTAAGAAATCTTTATCAAAAACCGCTTGCTTTTTCAACAGCATTGAAGCGTTCTTTATTTTGCAATGGATGGAAAGTGACATGGTACAACACGGTCCAGTATTAAACTGTTTAGTTTTCTGCCTAAAAACTGTTGGTAAATTCTCTGAATGGTAGCCCTTTTTCAAAGAATGCTGAAACAAGTTATGCAAAATGATGCAAGTGTTGTGTGACTATCACGGTCTTTTCAATGTCTATAGGAATTGAGATGCTCCGGTGTACAATAGTTCGATTGCTGATGACTCCATTTATTTTCGAATTTATCATTACAACGAACCACCAATTATTCGTGTTTACCTTGTTTCCCTTGGCCTTGGAAAACGTGTATAATGTTTATATTAGTGGACATAGTATTTTATTCTTATAGTAAGTTTTTAAATGAACAGTTTTATGTTTTGTTTTGAGAACAAATTTAAATTTAATTATTCAATATTGAACCATTCATATTTTGTTGTCATCTGGTTGGTAGTAAATATGTCAAATCTCCTATGCAATTGACACTTTTGACAGCTGTACGGATAATCCGACACACGGTTAGGGTGACACTCGGATTCGACTGTATAAATACAAAACAAAGATTTTTTTGAAAAGAAGATAAAACTAAACCGAATTCAACACAGACGAGAGGGTAATAACAATTTCAAACAATTTGTTCAATTAACAAATATTTTCACGATGGCACACGTTCCACAGTGTTCTGCCCTGTCGCACGTTATTGCTTTTAAAAGCTAATGGTCCATGCAAAACAGCTTAATCGAAGCCACGAGCTGTTTGGGCGCAGGGCTGATGTAATTGAATTCCTGTATCCTGCCCGATTTTGCCCGAGCACTCGGCTTTATTCGTTCCCTAATGTGTCTCGGGGAGACTCGGGCCCCCGCATTGACCACGGCTCGCTATCGAATTTTATCGATACAACAGTTGCGGCAGACACGTTGAATCCGAGGTGAGCGAGGTGCTGACGGTGCAGCAAGATGATGATCGGAGAAAAGCTTAATTTTATTATCGATGTAAGCCCAACCGGAGTTAATCGATGTGAAATCGCTCCCGGATTGTATTTCGCACTGAACGGCCGAGGAGGTTTAGTTTATTCGGACACATGATGTTGCATTCTCTGGGGTGAGCTGAATGTGGTTGTGGGATCGTTGGCCGAAAATAAAGCAACGCTGAAATGGACGTGGAAGAGCAGCACTATGGTTCAATGGAGTAGAGCAAATGTTGCTATTTTATGGGCTATCGGTGCAACAAGCATCCTTCCTTCAAACGGCTTGGAAACGGTTAATGCTTGATCGAAAAAAAAGGCTTCCGTTGAAACAACTTTCGATGGTCTGGTTTGGTTGGTTTACAGCCGAGCAAGAATGATTTTAAAGCAACAAGTGTTTTGGTCGATACCATGCCTTCGGTATAACACACTGGCTTGAAAGGTGCAGACAAGTGCTTTGTTTAGCTGATTGATTATTAAATTTGTTTTCTATGCAACAAAGAAATATTCTTTCCATGGTTAACTTTATCGTTTAATCAAACTTCGTATGCAATTTGCGGGACTTTCTGTGAAACAAAAATGCTTTAAACCGCATATAAACGTAATAGCATTCATTTTCGCAATTAACGCTTTCTTGGACATGTCCGTTAAGCGGATCGAGCGCAAAACACGGACTGCACCAAGTGATCACAACAAAAAAAAAAAAGCATAGTGAGTCAGCTTCGGTTAAATGCAGAAGGATGGGAATTAAAATTATGAAAAACGACGCAAACATCGTCCAAATATAAAAATCATGTTCGAAGTACTATAAAAAACTTGAGAATAGCAATAAGAAGAGAACGTAGACATAAAGAGAGAGAAAGAGAGTACCCAGAAGCAGGACAAACTGGAAGAACAATAGAAGCGCTGTAGTGTTTGATAGGAGAAGGAAAGAGCCAGTGAAAATGAGAAACATCCCCCCCCCCCTATAGACCCGGATAAACTAAAGGAACTAGAAAAAAAGTGGAAGTGGAAAAAATGGTTAAAATTAAAAAAATACATCCCAAAAATGCAAGCAAAGTAGAGAGAGGAAAAGAGAAAAAATAACGCAGGCAGAGACGAGCGTGGCGGTGGTTCGATCTTAGCAGCAGCAAAATAAGGATGCAGCAATGCACCCCAGCACACCAGAGGATAAGATGACAAGCGCTGGAACGAGCGTACCGGGTGGAATAATGGGAAGAAGGGGGATAGAGGGATAGGTTGGGGGACGATAAGGGTGAGAAAAAATGAACTTAAATTATATTAAAAATTCTCGTCTCATCTTGCGAGTGGTCGTTGTTTTTTTTTTGTTAGTTGTTGCCTTGGAGCACACTTTTCATTTTCCAACGACTAAACCCCACCCCTGCCCCCGCTCTCCCTCGGAATCTTCCGACCACGACTAACCGCTGGACTATCTGTGCAACTCGCCCCAAGTAATACCCGTACGCCTAGAAGTGTGTCCGCCAAACTGACGGCACGGATGTCACGCAGAAAGCTATGCACAAGAGGAGTGAACTCAGCAAAGGAGAGAAGGGAGAGAAAGAGAGAGAGAGAAGAAGGGGTGAAAAAATTGGTAATGCAGAAAGATGCAACGTAGTGGTCGTTTCTTGAGCGCAGCCATTTTTTTCCTTCTTTCAAACATTTTTCTCCACTCTGTGCCTTAATGCTGTTTTCCATTTTCACTATTAAGGATCTTCAGCCGGGACACCGAATAGGGGGGGAGGGGGGGGGGGGGCAGTGTAGTTCACGAACGGAGGAATTGTTTTTTATCATTCTTTCTTGCTTTTTTTTGGCTTCAATGTGGACGAGCAAAAAAAAGCCACACACACACACTCACAAGCTACCGAAAAGCGGAATGGAATTACAAAAACCAAAAGGAGAGAAACACACGCGCGATCCAAATCCTTGAGCGAGGGAGCGAAAGGAAGCTGAGGCTGTCAAAATGGGTGTTTCTCGCGGACCGGAATAGGAAAAACTAAAAATAAAAAATAAAAAAAAACCTAAAGAAAGAAAAAAAAACGAAAGAAGGAAGTCCAAAGTAAGGCAAAAACAACACCTCGGAAAAGAAAGAATTAATTTCCTCTCGTGGTGCATCCCGTGGGTGTCTTTCCGCGGTACACTTTCATATTTAAGGGTGAAGCTGTGTGTGCTGGAGTGTTGGAGTGTTGGGGTTGGGGCATTTTTTTGTTGATGCAATCAACCCCCGCCTAGCCATCGTTCAATTCCTCCAAAACGCTACACAGTGTAACGGGGCAAAATGGCCCCGAGTTGCAGCGGAAAACATTGCAACAGGCGTGGGTTGTAGTGGA
>CM032177.1:4784156-4803685 GCA_018908115.1 Anopheles rivulorum
AAGCGAATGTTGAGATCAACAGTACAGAAGCTAGAAATTATTAGACTTTTGAAAATGATTTGCCCATCGTCCAACCCCTATTTCACCGATCCCACAACCGATTCCCTGCTCCCATTGTGTAACATGTCAAGGTTATGGTTGGCTTGCTGTTTGTTTTTCTTCTCATCCAGCCCACGATTAAGATATCTTCCGGGGCGCAACCAGCGAATAGCAAGTGCAAAGAAGAGCCTGAAAGAGACTGAAAACAGTGAAGGCTCAGGGCGAAGGACAGCAGCCAAGGCTTTGTGGGGCTCGGACTCGGTAAAAGTCATCGATCGCGTACGACACCTATCGGGACTAATTTCCGTCGCCTGCTTCTGTCGCTTCTGTCGCTGGAATCGATTTGTGCCGTGCTTCCCGCACGCCCCATGTCGACTGGTGGCCGGCCCATGTCGACGGCGCGAGATAACGGGCTGCTCGTCTCTTTCCGAGCATCGTAGACACGACATCGAACATGGCCCGATGCAATGATGCTGGGCAGCCCACACCGTTGATACCATCTTTCATCGTTAATGGAATCCGGCTTGCTTCATCTTCGTCGTGCCCAAAGCCAAAGCCCAGGCTCAGTCACAGCCCGTGCCCATAGCCCAACGACGTCCGTGCACTTGATCTCCGTGCCGGGACGGGATGGTTTGATCCCAAACTTCCAACCAACCGTCATTGCCGGGATCGAACTGCTACCGAACTGATTGTTGGGTTTGGTGGCCCATACCCAGACCGCGTGTGTGTGTGTGTTTGTGTGTGCGAAAAGTCATCTTTTCCGCCTGCCTAGCCTTGTCCAGCGTCTGTAATCGATTTCCTCTTGCCATTGCACTACCACTGCCACTGCCATCCACCAGCGGCCACAAGCCCTTTGTTGTGTCTTTTTAAAAGGGCCCATAAAGGGTTGATGAACGGGTGGGAGAGAGGGAGGAAGGGAGGAAGAGAGGGAGGAAGTAGTTGAATAGTTTAATCGTTGGTTGTCTTACGATCGCGCCACCATCGACGTGTGGATGGAAGAATGGAGAGAAAAACTGGTCCTAACCGAATCAGATTGAATCTATCAGTTGTTAGCTTCGCTGTTCGCTGCCGTTCGCTGGATTGCCATCGCTTACGGACCCAAAGATGTGGGGATCTTATTTTGTAGCCTCAATGCCGCATCACGCTAAGATCTTCTACCTTTTTTTGTATGTGTGTTGGTAAAATAGAATCTCTGAGGAAGCAGTAAACTTCGACATTGCTTTTTAGACTATTTAATCCGACAAGTTGCACCAAAACTAACCCAATATTTTAAATGTAAAATTCAAATTTCCTATTTTCTGCAACAAATTTCACCCTTCAGCGCTTAACCAGAAGCTTCAATGTTGCCGTTTACGATAGTGATGGCACCGCAGCAGAAGTAGAAGTAGTACATGTCGTGTGTGTGTGTACCGAAGAAGAAGGACGCAAAAACGAACAAACACAAATAGACAACATCTGAAGCAAGAAGCAGCTGCCGCCACAAGCACAAGCGATTGCACATAATTTGATCGATATACAATATATCTATTATTAAATTGCGCCTCTTTTATCTACCATCTGAGGCCTACGGGGCCCTTCGCCCTACTTGGGCCCCTTTTATCCACCCCGCTACTCCCGCTCTCTTTCTCTCTCATTCTCTCTCGTATGTAATGTTTCTGTGTCACCAAGACGCACTTCGCTTCCGAGGGCTCTAGGTTTCGATTGAGTTTGTGGAAATGTTTCAGTCGATCTTGGACGGAGCTCGCCGACAGAGTTCTTGGCAAATTCTTCGAGCAAAGGCCCAGCGAACATTGCGCTGGATCGGATCAATTCCACTCTCTAACTTTATTCGCGCTCACACTGAGACGGACTATGCTTTCCACGAACGGATGAAGGTGTGCGAACAACCTGTTTCTCCCTGAGCTTACAAGCGTACAGACGAAATAGACAAAACGCTCGCAATTGGCCAGCGAGCAGCGAGGAGTAAAGTACGGAACGGTTGCCGTTGGAACGACAACGCGATCCATAAGGTGACCAATAAATTAGCATACACTTGTCTTACCGGTAGGTTCAACCGTACAGTGAGATCGTGTGCGGCAGAAAGGCAGATCGCGTTTAGCGATTGTGCACGAATTATTCCTGCAGTCGAGATGCTGGGCTGGTGGGTTCATGAAGGGAGATGGAGGAGGGGAGGGGAGGGAGGGAGTGACCTTCATAAAATTCGATCGTGAGAAATCCCGGTCGCTGGAATTAAGCTCATTCAGCTAATAGGTTATGTTGAAAACTAGCAATCGCACATACATGCATTAACTCCCAGTAAGCGAAAAAGCATGTTAGAAGTGATCATGAAGCAAATTTGTAAAGGTGCCTTTGTTTTGAATAAGGGAAATGTGTTTCTTTTCTAAAGGAAATGTTGCTCAAATATTTAGCAATAACGTTGATATTTTAAACACAGTTTAATGTTATCAAATTGCACACATTAAAACAAAAGTCCTTTGGAGAATTAGTCACTAAAAACTTTAAAAATATAGACACCAAATATGGTTGTAAAAATGAATTAGTCGACAAAACGTGAACTTATTCGTATTGCTTGCGAATTAATGTTTAACAACTCGTTCTGCCTGGAATATAGACAACTAATGTATTCCGGTACCATTCCACCGAAGGTTATGCTCTTAGTTGACTCACCAAAAGTAGATGTGCTTGCTTTAACTACACGTGGTATCAACTGGGTTGCTAAGACATGATATTGTTATTAGGCACAATCAACTCCACCTGCATTAATGGCAGGATGTTGTTAGCTCATGTAAATGAAATCAATAATACCGCTACAGGTATCGATAATCACGATGGGAGGCTGGCAAAGGGCGTACGAAGGTGGATGTGGAAAAGAAAAGGGAAGCATAATAAAAGGGAGGCTGTGTGTGTGGTTGTGAATCACAGTGTAGAGACAAAGGCGAAGCAAAGACCGTCCTTCGGTGCGATCGTCCATCGCCGAGCGAAACAGGAACTTCTCCCGTTATTGAACATCGTTAAGAATTACGGTTAGATTTCTTAAAAGTGGATAAAACATGAAACATGCGTACGAGCAGCACGATGGTACGTGTGGATTGATGGGGATGGATCCTCGTCGTTACGCCATTCATTGAGGCCGCTTCGGTTTCCTTTTCTTTCCCTGTATATTTTTTGTTTGCTGCTGCTTACTCCTTCAAGGGTCTTCTCCGGGTGGCTCTTGATCTTACTCTGTAATCATTCAACAACCAGCCGGTCCACTGGTCGGTCGGTCGATCTAGCTACTAACTTCGACACACACACACACACACACACACACACACACACTACAATATGGCCAGCAAGTTGGAGTTTCTCGAGGAAAACAAAAAACTGCCGTGAAGTGTAGCAATCTGGTGGGTTTTGGAAAATTCTTGCCTTGCAAAAAGGCCCACAACGGAACGGGAATACGGAATGGCGAATGCTAGTTGCCACTTAATTTCGAACCAATTTCAATCATCTCCATACGCATTGCTCGCCGGCATGCGTGTGTTTCCCTTTCGTGAGCACTGTGGAGAGCTTCAATTCATTGATTCATTCCATCCGCATCTGCTGATGGAGTTGGTAAAGGGATTCAGTTTTCCCTCTTACCTTTCGGGCGCGTAACGGAATGCTACAGTGTACAAGACTTTTGCTCGGACGACTACTGCTCCAGCTGGATACTGGCGATGATGATGATGATGATGATGAGAACTGATGGGGCAGTTGACCGTGGTCAGTATCTATGATTAGAGTTTTTTGTTGTTGTTGTTATGCCAAGAAAACCCGTTGTGCTTCTTCTTTTTTCACCCATCAGTCTTGTTATCGACCTCCGGTGGTCAATTGAATAGAATGGTTGGGTCGTTTTTCATGCAACATAAAACGGCATTCGAAGGCGAAATCGATGCTATAATTTCAACAGGAAGCCGCTTTAACGTTGAAATGGTTTCTTCCGGTAGGCCGAAGTTAGGGATGTTGTTAAAAATGATGAATTTATTTACTTGACTTTTTTAATTGGTAAACAGAGGATATTGAGATATGTAAAAATTGTTAAATGAAATCTAGTGTTGCGAACGCAACTTGTCGGCTCCTCGATAACCACGAATTTTAACCGTTTTTAGAACATGTATTGAATTGAGCCTCTATATTTGCCACTTATTGCTTGAAATTTACAGAGATTATCGTTTCACGAGTTTAGAAAAACGCGGTCTTCCTATCGCGGGATAGTGATTTACAAGAGAGCGAGCTTGCCCTAAACGCGTCCTTATATCGCCTCTTTCCCGCGATGGCCGTTGGGTCAACCAGTGTCGTTGTCCTTATTTCATTTTCGAAAACCTGTCCGAATGTCACGTTGACAGTCAAGATCACTAAAGGTGTTTACATGTAATCCTACGCTGCTGTCAAAGTTGTTTTGGCTCTTGCTATAAACTATTATTTCCACGCGGTTTGTCGGCACGGTTACGCATTACCATCTAAATAATGAATTCTTGTAAAAGTTAAACAAATTTACTTCTTGAGGTTTTCTTTGTGAAAAAATAAAGACAATTATTACGAAAGGCATCGTTAATAAGTATCAAAAATTTCCCATGATTTATGTACTAAAGAACATAAAAATGTTTACTGAACTAAGACGTAGTTCTTTAAAAAAAATGGAGGAATTTTCAAGAGACAATTTATACTTTTTTATAAGTTTTCGCGGTTGTAAGCACACTAAAATATTGATTCATTCTATAGCGCTTAAGAACTCGCTGTCTAAAGCATGACTTTTCTAATAAAAATAAAAAAGGTCTTCGTAAAACAGACTTTCATTTATATCTTCATCTGAAAGACACGAATGTTCTTCCCAGCAGGTATTTATCCTTCTTAAAAAAGGCTTTAAATTTTCATGTAAAGACTAATATTTCTTATTTAAACGTGTGGTGCATAAACATAGTGCAGGGTTTAACAAAACAGAGACAAAAAAACCGATAGAACAAATTCTCCATCTATCCCCATTTCCAACTCGCTCACCTCCCTCGTCTATCCCCTCATTCCACTCGTTCCGGAGAAGTAACACGTGCCGGAATCGCAGCGTGCTATTTCCTACTGATATGTCCAATACCGTGTCCACCCGCCCTGGGCTTTGATTGTGGCGCTGCACGGGCCCAACATGCCGACGGCTGGGTACAAGGTGGCAAAAACACCTGTTTTCTCGCAAAACCGCACAAGTTGGCCCGGTCGCTCGATAACCCGATAGCCCGAGACGTGTTCCGTGACTGCAAACGTAAACATCGACAGTCCACCGACGCAAAGCGCCACATGCCACCAACGGCCGACGCTTGGTTTTGCAGCACACGAACATCCGTGCACACGGATTGGTATGTGACCGAGATAAGCTCCGTGCCGACTTGGCCGGTGCGAGAGCCGCTCAGTGCCGCACCATCGCAAACACCTGTTGCCTCGTTAGCTGGTCGTTCGGGGACAGCAAGCGGTCGGGCAAATCGTTCTTTTAGCGAGACAACCGACCGATCTGTCATGTGCAACAATCGCTTTGGCCATTGTTGCCGGATAGTCTGATAGACGGTTTTTCGGAACGAAACAAAGCAACAGACGGTGTCTTCTACATTTTTTTTCTTTCTTTCTTTTTTGTTCGCTGGCCAACGAAAAACACGTGTGGTTTGCCAGCAACCATGCTTTGAGTGCATTGCTACGTTGTTTAATGGGGAAACAAAAAAAAATGCCCTTGTGTAGTAAACAATTATACATATAAAATGGAGGTAAAATAAATTTATTCCCCAACACGTGTTGACTAAATCAGTACAATTGTTCTCAATGTTTAAAGAACCATTTAATGTAATTACACGTCACACATATTTGAGAATGACGATATGATTGTTTACAATAAAGATATTTGGTGGGCGAGTTTGACAACAGATGGCGCTGTCTGCATACTACTCGCCTGTTTCATTCTGGCAACACTGACATTTGAAATGTTATCAAAATGCTTTTTCCGCTATTGTTAACTGTTTTTCTGCTTAGATGTTGACATAAAACATTTGTGATGGCCATAGCACAACTCACAAACACATAGTCATGAGACACAAAGCTTCTGTAATTGGTATAAGTTCAAACTAACGAATTTCCCCAAAAAAAAACGGATTCAACCAGTGAAGTTAGCCTGGCCAACTAATGATATAATTGTACAAGAATTGAGACGGCTAAAATAATGAAAATGCAGGGATTTCATACACATTTCTAGATATAATTATTCCTGTAACGCTAAGAAAACATACAGAAGTAATTTGAGATAAAACGCTCCCGGAGTGTACATAAATTGAAGATGATTCCGGCAAGATTCCACAAAAGTTGTCATTCGCTTTCACTTATTCGCTTCACGTACCACATACATGGAACTTCCTTTTCTAAAATCCAAAATGTTATTGGTACCTTATTACAAAATCAATGCCAATTGTCACCATCAGCACGAGCTAATCGAATTCAATTTGAACTTCACACCATACTCCTGAATGGGAATTCACTGATGGCGTTGCACTGTACCAACCATCGGCTGTGGCAGAATGTATGATTGATCCCGAAGCGCTTGCTCTAATTATGCTTTCAATTCAGAACAGTCGGGCTAATGTAAATCACTCATTGCTAAAACCGCGAACGATGTTTCACTGCTCCAACCACCGCATGTGTCCACATTTTCGTAGGTGCACTGATTTATGCATAATTTTTGATTGATCATTTAACTATTAACTCTCATCTGCACCATGCAAATTACCAGCTCCCCAAAAAAAAAAAAAANTCACTGATGGCGTTGCACTGTACCAACCATCGGCTGTGGCAGAATGTATGATTGATCCCGAAGCGCTTGCTCTAATTATGCTTTCAATTCAGAACAGTCGGGCTAATGTAAATCACTCATTGCTAAAACCGCGAACGATGTTTCACTGCTCCAACCACCGCATGTGTCCACATTTTCGTAGGTGCACTGATTTATGCATAATTTTTGATTGATCATTTAACTATTAACTCTCATCTGCACCATGCAAATTACCAGCTCCCCAAAAAAAAAAAAAAGAAAAACCGCCCTGGTCCAATCGTCAGCTGATAGAACGAACGAACGACCTATTTGACAAGCGTCGACCTATTCCTATTGCCAGGTCGATTATTGGATTAAAATTGCCAGCCCCGAAAGTAATGGAGCAAACGTTCGATTCAGCTGACGGTCGTTCGCGTTCCGGCTTCAGTCTTCGAACCTGGATTTTGGACCCAGCTGGGTAGGGTGACCAATTAAAGACAACCACGTGTAGCCAGACCCGAGCCCCGAACGAGCCAACATTTGCACGGCGAGGATGTAGAGTTATGCGATCCGGCCACGATGCAGGGACTGCGCCAGTAGTCTGACGCTCGATTGCTAATTATGCAATCTGTTGCTGGGTGCACCATGCCAACTGCCAGCATAGGGTGGCCGAGCGACACACACACACACACACATACACAGAGGGAGAGCCACCTCTAACCTAACCTCTCATCAATTCATTCATTTTCGGAAGGATCCCCATTTCGGTGTCGGGCTTGAGGAAATCCCTTTTCGATTTTCGTGTTTCCTTCCGTTGTCATTACGATCCGAACGTGGATGCCCGTGCGAACGGATGGAGATGTACCAGTGTACCAGTGTACCATTTATCCACCCTTGGCTGGTAAGCCGTACAGTGTAGCTTGCCCATATTCCAACCGGTACGATGCCGATCCAAACGACCCAAACGACTAAGCGAACGAACGAATGATCCCCGTTTGCTGCAGCTATTTGCAAAACAAAACCAAAAACGAAAAAAAAAACGGAGAAAGAATTGCTTCCCAATCCCGTCACCTCGCAGGTGGTGCAGGTGGGTTGCATTTGATATCCGAATGTGCAACAGTACGGCGGTCCCTGTACGGTGCACACCCGACTAAAGCACTCGTTAGGCGATGCGAGTCAACTTCACCCGGCACCATTTGGTCAATGTAAACCGAAAATTAATACGAATTTAAAAGCTGGCGCTCTGTCCTGCCCCAACACCCGACCGGACCATCGAATCGGAAATCTTTCTCCTGCCCGAGCGGTGTGCATGCGTGGTGTGTAGACTATCGTACTTTGCGTTCTCGGTACTTTCGGTATGCCACATTGCTGAACTTTAACTATGCTCATTCCTGCACCGGCACTCCGACACTCCGAGACTTATGGAACTACCGGTCGTATTAGTCCGTCGGGAATTGGAGTTGGAAGATGGGGAAGTGAGGTTTATCGTGCAAACCAACACTCCATAAAACGGGTCCCAAATCGTTTAACTTCTCGTCTGCCAAACAAAACCAAATTACGGCAGCCGGGAAGCGTTGGTTCCTGGTACGGAACGAAACTGGGCAAAAGTGGTTTGGTGACGTGTAAATTTTCGGCATTTTAACGTAAATATCTCCTCCTTTTGTGTCCTCCCCGAATTCCCGCGTTCGTGGTGAGGGAAACACGTGAATTGCTGTGGCCCGACACACGGCACGGGTCGGGTTCGCAATGTTTGTTAACGAAATCTGCAAGAAGGCCACTTCGTGCGAGGATTGTTCCCTGCGGGCAGGGTACGATAACGAGCTGGTACATTTGGTAATTTTCAAGGGTGCTTTGGGATGGATCGTATTATGTAGACCTGTTGCTACAGGAGGTTTATGTTTCTTTTTGTTTGTGAATGCGATTTATCAACAAAAAAAAGATGTGAAAATATTGCAACGAAAAGATGTAAGGGAGAGACATCCTAAACAACGGATGCAATCACCTTGCAGCATTCATTCGACATACACGCTGAACGAATCAGCGTTGCTGTCATGCCAAAACCTGAGAACATTTGTTCCATCGTGTGCTCTCCAACGTTTTCGAAAACTGTTGCTTCAACACGATGATGATGATGGTGCGCCAAGTGGTTGCACTCGAGTGTTAGTTTGCAACGGAAGTTTGCTTCCGCCCGGTTTTGCAAAAGCGTCGAATAGTTTTTCGTCTCCGGCACCGAGTGGATGTTTGGGATGATGATGGAGATTATAGTAAAACCTGTTGCATGTTTAACTGACACACTTGCATTGTACGCCGTATTGATCCACCGCTTTTGGTCATGGTGGTTGAATGTGCGTTTGAATCTAATGCATACCAAACCTCTTTACTCTTTCGTACGTACGTACTTGTCATTTGCAGGTTTTTAGCTGCTTTTGCAAGAGTTTTTTTAATGTTTAAACGAGCGGTTTGACAATCCTTTTATTTATTTTATCTTCATAGTCCAGCTTATCTGGTAGAAGAATCAACGCCATCATTCCTCCCAAGTCTCTCTTGTAAATGATAATAAAAGCCTTTACAGAGTGGGTTGTTCGGTGTCATTTTAATGACATTACCAACTTTACAATGGTTTAGGTCATTCCACAACCGTAAGGTCATCGCACAGTTCGTAGAATAGCATTTATATTGCGATGGTGGAACAATTTTGTATATTTTATACACTTTTTATTATTATATAATACTACGATATGCTTCCATCGTACACATATTTGAATGTTTGAATCATGTCAACTTCACTCTGACACCAGTGCTGCCAAACCAGCACATCTTAGTACAGACTGCAGCTTTTTGTTCTTTTAATAAGTGGTTGAAAATCCTTCGAAGAATCGAGAAACAAATTGATACCAGACCGTTATCATGCTAAAGGATATGTTATGTTCGATCTGATCAAATTTCTATTCTATTTGATTACGAGTATAAAAGTGTGGGATACCTTCTGACAGCTAGCAAAACAATGACCGCGATCAAAATCCATCCCATGAGTTTATACTCGCGAGATCGTACTTCACTGATCCCGTCGTACTAGTGTTTATGTTAGGTGCGCTTCGACTTGATTATCATGTGCTTCCATTTGATTATGCGTACTTTCATTAACCCAACCTGTGTTTACCCTAAAATCCAAGTAGGTTAACGAAGATTTTAGGGACAATTAACTAGATTTGCTTGGCTGGGATGCCTCCAAACGTCAAAACGCATACAGGAAAACAGTTGAAGACATAATAGACTCCTTTTATCGGTAGCAAACGAAGAATTGGTATATCAGGATTACGTATAATTATTGACTCCATCTGAGAATTATATTATAATTTAAAAATAAATTAGTAATACTTTCCTGACAAACTGATCTTTTAAGCTTATTCGAGAGTGTGTTTGTGAGTTTGTGTTGGATTAAACTATTTCAACACGACATGATGTCACTAAAACAATTCCTTCCTGTATTATCATTCCAGATACCATTGTGCCGCCATGACGCTAAGCTAACAGGATCATCGCGTTGCTTCAAAACTTCGAATTCATTCCAGAAAAAAGTAAGTACTGCTGGAACTTTGCACCAATTCCCGAAACAACAGCGGGTATTCGTTTGCGTTTATTGTTAGTATAATAATTTCTCTCCAAAGCGTATCTTTCTTTCACTCGCTCCGCCGTGTACCATCGACACTGACGCTCCACAAAAATCGAACCAATTCCTCTCTAAAGGGTTATAATAGGTAACACATACACACACACACACACATACACCAACAAAAAAAACGAAACGAAAGAAAATATTCAGTGGCACAGAAAAAAAAGAAACGAACCAATGCAAGTGCGATAGTAACTAATGCCAGAACGCGAAGGCGTCTTGCTGTCGCCCAGAAAAAAAAAGGAAGCAATTTCTCCATCCCTCCATGTGCATGTCTCCATGCAACTGTCTGCACTGGTAGTGGTGGGTGTCTCCTTTTATAGCAGGCGCTGCGTTTTTTTTGTGTGTGTGTTTATAGCTGTGTGTGTGTGTGTGTGTCAGTGTATTTTCGTACACAGACACACGCCGTAGAAACGCCGTTAAAGTCCCAGGCTAAGTAACTGCAGTATTGCAGCCGTTTAGTGGACGACCGAAGTAGGCGGCGAACGGTGGCCAAGGATTTGCTGCGCGGATGTGTATACCAACCAAGTGTGTGTGTGAGAGGTATCTTCTTTTTTTCTTCTCTCTCTCTCTCTCTCTCTTTCTCTCTCTCACGCGCGCGGTTTTCACCCATCCCAGGGAGATGCATTTTTTCGTCCAGCCATCAGAGTATGTGTGTGTGCCGCGTGTATATGAGCGGAAGTGGCCCTCGTTCTTCCCGATTTTTTTGTTATTTGCACCACTTTTTTGTGAACGATTTCTTTTCATTTCCGGACTTCCAATTCCCTGTGCCAAGTTGCTTAGGAGTTTATGTGGCGCTTCGTGCATTTTTTTTTTCGCTGTCTTCCTGCTTCGTTCCAGGAGTTTGGTGTGTGTGTGTGTGTGTGCTTTTTTTTTCGCTTTCTTCTCGCACTCTCTCTTCATCTTTCTTTTTATTTTCAAACGCCAACATCCATACAAGTTAATGTTGTATATTTCGTTTAGTTTGCCACCCTTCCCGCTTCCATCCATCATCCTTTCCCCACGCTCCAGGGGCGCTTATGTTTTTCTTTGCCGTGTGCAATACCTTCTAGTGCAGCAGCTTTTTGTTGGCGTTTTGTTTCGTAAAATGTATATAATTTTTTCCCGGCACCTAGCATTTCCGAGTTTTGTGTTGTGCGTGCAAGTGTGCACCACCATTTGCAGCAGAAGTGCAGCAGGAAGGACAGTGTTTGGACCGAGTTCCGGACCTTTCTTTGCACCGGCCTTTCTCGTGTTCGTTCAGGGTGCGTTCCTTTTCCTGCGGGGGTGGTTTTATTTTTTTTTTTGTTTCAGTCCGTCCCACTTTCATTTTGCGCAAACACCAAACGGGTATATTTGTACGCTGCTGTTTTTTTTTTGTCGGAGAAAAAACAATCTCAACCACTTGTTGTTGCTAGTATTCGTCTAAAATATTTTCCCATTATCTTATTTTTTCGTTTTTGGGGTGCTGTTCGTTTCGTTTATATTTTTGCTTTCTTCTTTCTTCTACTTTCAGCCCACCCACCGACGAACACCGGAACACATCCAGCAGTTGCATCAGTAGTTGTAGCCAGTTGTATTCGAGCCATATAGGTCGAGTGCGCGCGTGTTGTTGTGTACGCTTTAGTGAGTGGGTGATACTCTTGTGAGTTTTTTTTTGTTTGCATTCCATTTCCGGCCCGGAATCACTGTAACGTGCAAGCCGAACGTGTGTTCCAAAGGGTGGCTGAAGAAGTCACCCTGCACCCTGCACCGCACACGTGCAAGAAAAGAACCGTCGATAACCGAACCGTACGGAAAAGAATACAACAAACACATACAGTACAGCAGCAGAAGTCGGTTCCAGAACATTGCAACAGGTGTGATTGCGTTGGTGCCATTACCATTTCCACGTGTACGTGTGTGTACGTGTGTTTTGTTGTTTCAACTAAACCTATTTTAGTGAATAGTGAATGTTCGTTGAGAGCGCGAATGTGCAGCAAAGATTGTCCACGGCACAACAATTTGCCAAGCCGGTAGCCACCTGTGGCTTCTTGGGACAGGTCGTCGTGTCCTTCGCTCACCCGTTCCGTGCTGCCGTCTGTAAGAGGAACGTTCCACACGGTTCGTGTGTTTGGCGGCCACACGATGGCAGACTGTTCGTACGCTCGCTGTGTCCAGGAGCGGCGCTACATAAGACGCGAGCTGACCAAGTGGACGAAAAATATGGTGCACATAGTCGGTAAGTGTATTTAATGTTTTCTTCTTTCTTTTAAATCGTCCCTCGAATGGCGTGTGTATTGCGGAAGATGATATTTAATCACTTTTCCAACTAATAAACGCGAATTGAGTATACCAATGCACACATTTTGTCATTCGCACCTTTACGGACGGAACTTTACGGTGCAAAATTAAACCATTTTCGTCTTTTGTTGCCAAGCCCGAAACAAAGTACTTGTTGTTGTTGTTGTTGTTGTTGTTACTAGTCATGTCTTGACTGGCGACCTGATGCCAGACACACCTCGACCAACAAAACCAAAAAAAAAAACAAAGAAAAAGGGCAGTCAGCTTCTCACCGAGTCGCTTTCGTAGTGTTAGTGGTGATGGTGCATCCGCACGTTGGACGCGCGCAACAAGTGAAATGTTCCTATATTTTCGAGCTGCTTTCTGACGTTTTTACCGACCACCAGCCCCATCTTCCTTCTCACCCTTTTGCTGTTGGTGGGTGTGAGTGCATCCCTGCCCGGGATGGATGGGGGATCGGGTGAGGCGCACGCAGCCAGGCGAGCCAGAGCCATGGGAAACTTGTTGTTAGCGGCACGTACCAGTTCGTACTGTGTGTTTCAGGGGGGTATTTTTTTGTTATTTTTATTTTTACATTCTTTTTCGCTAACGCGCCCACCATCCCCATCCCCATCAGCCATCAGCAACCCTCTTGACCCAGCTGTGTGTAGAAGTCCTTTTGGTGTGGATGCGATAGTGTGTATATGTCTTGCAGGCGCACCCTGCAGCCAAGGCTTTGTTCGTAGCGTTGTGCGAGAGAGAGAGAGAGAGAGTGTGAGAGAGAAATAGGGAGAAAGAGAGAGAGAAGAGCACAAACGTGCTTCCCTTTTGGCTGGATGGTAGGTAGCCGAAGTGCACTCGCCGTGGCTGGATGGATCGTACACACAGAAAGAAAGTCGTTGTATATAAAACCGAAACTCACCGTCTGGGTCTGGGTTGGTTGCTAGGGCCGGGACTAGCCAGGACCAGGAGGTGCCAGGACACACCGTCGTGGCAGGAAATATAATCAGGTTTCTGCGCTTGTGTGTCAGTCGTTTCCGCTTTTCGTTATAGTTCCGCTCCTCAGGACCCAGCGGGTGGGGGTGGGTTGGGGAGGGGGGGACGGTGTGGGGGGAGGGTGGGACTTTTTAACTGTGAGTTGCTGCTTTCGGTGTGGCCTTCCTTGGGCTTCCTGTGCAAACACGAAAATACACACCAACCCGCCGGGAGGGACCGTTTTTCCTGTGCCCGTTCGTGCCCATTCCTGTCCGATGGGGTTTGGTTCGACTAATTCGAGCTGGTGCTTGTGCATCGATGGAACCAACCGTCGGTTGCATAGGGAAAGCGATCAATTTTGTGTTGTATAACGCGGCCTGTGTATCAAACCCAGCCCCAAAGCCCAGGATTCTTGTCTTATCCTTAACCGAAAATGGTTGTGGGTGGGAGGTTGGATGCTTCAAGGAGCGACCACCGCATCCCTGTAAAGCGTCCTGCTGCATCTATCTCACTCTCAGAGACACACACAGTCGCACACAAAAAAGTGAAGCAACACAAGAAAAAAAGTCTCTCTTTCTCCTTGAGATTGGTACATTTTCGACCGAGAACGGTTGCACTTTTCTTTATCGCCTTGCCGTCGCCTCACTCGCTCACTCGCTTACCGTCTGACCTGGCCAGGCACCTAGCACACATACACCGTAACAGCCGGCAGTCTTTCCGAATGTGGATCGAACGGAAAACTTCTTCCCAGGAGCATCGCATCGCCTTACCCCAAAAAAGGCCACACAAAAAAAAAAAGCTGCAAGACGCACCAGAAAGGAACGGAAATGTCACTTCCCTCAGTGAACTTCCATACTTGCCATTCATCTCACCTCACCCCATTCCAACCCCCCATTTTGGGACGATCGAATTTTTCGTCCGTGCTGCAGCTTTCGGTGGACGTCGTTTGCTCGGCATCCTGTGCATCCTTATCTCGCTTTCGTGCCGATGATTTCGTTGGCTGCGTCTTCCGGGTTTGCACAGCAAAATGGAGCAAAACACGTGACCGTGTGGTGGAACCGGGCTTCCTTCCTTCGCCGGGTTTCGTAAGCAAGGGGAAGAAGGGAGCAAAGGGAAGTTGGGGAGGTGGGCGCAACCGTTTCCCGACGTTGGTCTTGGTGCGACAGCACACACACACACACAGCAACGGTTGGTACGGTTGCAACAGGTTTCCGTTGCAAAACAACATCGACCGAAAACAGCGACAAACGCCGACAAGCACGATATGGGCGAAATATGGGCGAAAAGCTTTGCTGTCCTTTGCTGCACCAAATTGCACGACGCCTGGATCCGGTGGGTGGACGGGGGTGGGGGGGGGGATGAGAGGGGGGAAGGTGGACGTGTACCATCGGCTGGCACCAGATGGTAGCGCCCAGGGCTTTTCACACAAAAATAAATCAATGAAGCATTTTCCAATATATTCCGGCACCGGGTTGGCTCAATGGATGGATAGATGGCAAGGTGGATAATGCGTTATTCATTTCGGTTTTTACACAATCGATACCACTTTATCACGAAACACCGGGACCACACCAGCTTTCTTCTTTGATTAGTTAGAAAAAAAATGCTGATTTTTGGGCATCACAATTCCGGCGAGACTTCACGAATGTTTGACGACACTCTGTGACTCTGAAAATTTCGTCCATCGCGTTAGGCGTCGGGTACGGTAGCAGTCTGACTTTTAATTCGTTACCGAGCTATTAATTGGCAGGAAACATGCTAATCTTTTACATAAACATAGACACACACGGACAAAGACAAACAAGCCCAAACCAAGGACAAGCAACTGGTGGTTACTGGTGGGCCAAACAAGTGTCTCCTTAACCTCCACTGTTATTGCAGTTCGGTCCGGCCCAACTCCGTGTACCGTTCGCGTCATGAACGAACGCACGAACGAATCACTTAATAGCTTAATCCCCTTAACCGACGGTAACTGACGAGCGGCCAAAAACATTTGCCCAAACAACCGAAAACATGTCCCGACCGAGCAGCAGGGATACCTACCGACCGTACATCGTCCCACGCTCGTGCACATATGTGTGGCCAACCGTTCTGCATCCACACACACACACACACACACGCCAGCTGGCACACTGGCTAGGCCGAAAGTTAAATGGCACCGAAATTTGCAACGATCAACTTTTTCAAACTCGAGATTGAGCTGGTTGAAATTGAGATAGAACCCGACCGAGACGGTTCGGTGGGAATGCTAACCATTCCGAAAATTGTCCGTTTTGGCCATCACCCTTCAACGCTGTTACGAGACCAAAGCGATAAGGATGCATTCCTTCCTTTTGGGTTTGGTAGATAAACGATTGAAACGGCTGTCGTCCAAAAGGGAAAGGTTGTCTTTCGTCCGGACGGCTACTAAACTAAATGCCACAGTCTGTTCACAGACCACAGGCTGTGAATATTCGGACAAGTGGGCAACTTTTTGTATCCATTGAGCAATCGTCAAGTGTGAGCTGTAGCCATCGAGAAGCCCGTCCGAAAGCAATAACGATGCAAAACGAGCCGCCGTGGCTGAGGTTGGACGGTTTGCTCTCGGTAGGCTACGATGCAACGACAAAAGCCGGTGGCCGACCAGTCGTGTGTCTGTGTGATTTTGGCCTTTAGCTTTTTTTTGCGTTCCAGACACTCGAAACCATAACCATAAACCAACAGAGTTGACCATTTTCGGGGGTAAATCTGTTCAACCTGAAGCTGAACGTACCATGGGTGAATTCGGTACGAATGCAGGACAAAGCCACCTCAGACACGAACAGCCAAACAGACGACGAATAGCCTGTTGCACATCTCAAAACAAAACGAAAAAAAAATGAAACGAAAAAGATACAAAAATGAGATTGTATGCGGCAACAGGGGCAGAGAATTGGTTGGAAAGTGCTGACGGTCTGTGCCGACTAAAGCGGAAGCCAATTTTCCCATCACCCACAACTCGTACGGGTCAGCCGGGTTTTTGGTCTAGGTCTCTGTTGGTCTGTTTTCTGTTGCCTTTATTTTCGGGTACACACCGGGACAGCCCACAAAATCCCACAAAATCCAGACATGAAACCTGCCGGCATGGCAGACTGTTGCATGTGACCAAAACGGGTGGGCTGGCTGGGTGGTTCGGTTCGGTTCGGTTACGATATTGCTCGGATTGCATCCTTTCAGCTGTGCCGTCAGTGCATCCGTGCAACTCGTTGGGTTGGGGCAGCGAGTTGGAGGGGGGGGGGGGACTTGAACAACTTTATCCGTATGAAAAGGGTGCTTAAGTACCTGTTGGGAAAACGTTGTTTCGGCCTACTTTCATTTTCGTCTCGGCCATTTGTATCGTGCTCATTTAATACAGTTACCTCAAGCGGTTGTGTGTTTCTTTTATTTTGCATTGGTTTTGCTACCATTTGCTCACTAAACGATGTAAAAAAAAGGAGTCGTTTAAGCTGTGTTTAGCCTATGAATGAGCTACTTTACATTGCCTATGATTATTTCCACCAGGCGCCTCCATTATCCTTGGCGGCGTCCTACGTCCTAGAACATAAGTTGATACGAAATGGATGGCTTTAACCTACGCCAGGAACGACGGTCGAGTCGACAAAATGGTACGAACGTTGATGATGTGGTGCACCATTTTAACCAAACATCCAAACCAACAGTCAACATGCCAGACAGTCAACTTCCCGGAAGGAGACATTTTATCGGAAGTGTCTTTGCGCCTCGGCCGTTCGCATTTTTTGGACGCCCATCGACATTTTCGTGCCACAGCAAAACGGATATTGTTTGTTTATCGGCCACGAACCAAGCGCATCCAATGCAGGAAAAGCTCGCGACCGAACGGCAGCAGATGGAACATGAGACGAAGATAATTTCATCCCGTCGTGTCCCGTTCGAGGAGCACTTAGAAGCTTTCGCCACCTACGTCATACGCGAACGAATACACACTAAGCGCATCAAGTGCACCATTGGCACGTGGTGGTTTGGGCGCTTTTTGGGTTTGACGATGGCAAATAAAATGCGGCGTGACGCCGCAACAGTACGGACCATCGGCTTTGGCAGCATGCCCAACGGCGACCGTGTGCTTCGGTTGGTTTTTGCTCGAGCGGAAACACTTGTTGATGGGCCGATCTGTATGCCGTGTGCCGTACTGTCTACCAGCAGCAACAGCAGCAGTAGCAGCAGCTGGCAGCGAACGAACGGAAGGCCTACTCAATGCGACCCTTACCTCGAGCAGTGGCGAACAGTGCGCCACTGTGTGCAGGAGATAGTGTCGTTGCTGGCTGGCCGGATGAATGGAATGTTGGCAAAAGTTTATGTCTTTCTGGTGCCATTGTTGTTGTTGTTGTTGTTGTTTGTGTGTTGTCGCTTCCGGTCGGGCGCGCGAATTGGCCCACCACGGGGTGAATGGGAACGGTGTGTCCATGCTATGGGAAAGTTATGGTTCGTTCCTAAACAGCTAATCGACTCTCGTCATTATTGCTTCAAATGTTTCAACATAAAATGCACGAAATGTGTTAAAATTATCTGATTGCTGTGACTTTATGGCGTTACAACCTAAACCTTCTCATATTAATGGAGTGAGATATCAGTGTCTAAGGCTGATGATAGATTGTAAGAATTGATTTCAATTTTTGATTCGAGAAACTCATTTTGTTTAATAAAAAAATGCAGTTCATAATTTTGAACAGTATCTGACGATGCTTTTGGCTCTTTTTTGTTATATTATTCTTAAGCAACTCATAATTACAACAAAACGCGATTAATTTGTTAAAAGTTTAAACAATTAATTTTCAGTAATTATAAAAATTATAATTCTAAAATTAAAATAAATAATTATAGAAAAAAGGAAAACCATTAAAATCCCAACACAAACACGCCTTTCTGGCGATCGTTTAGTCAAACGACTGTCCAAAACGCAGCGGAAGTCAATTTTTGTTTCCCTCCCAAATAGTGTCCTGTTTAGTCTGGACATTTGCACCGTTCAGGCCGAAGGTAATACGATGGAACTTTCAGCAGCCAGCACTGGCATGCTTCGGTCCCATTCGGCCCCAATGCGTTGGTGAAACTTCTGCTGAAAAGTTGCTTCCTTGCGCTGCTAGTTTTGATCTGGGACGACGGGGATTTTTTTTACTTTCCATCACTTTGCTCGTTCATTTCCGTTCTTTGTTCAATTGCAAAGCCAATCCACGCACAGTTTTGCTTGCCAGGACAGGCAAGGGGGGGTGGGGGGGGGATAGCCGGACACATACCCACGGGTACGGAGGATTTTTTTTAGGTGAAAAACACAGACACAGACGAAGAAGAAGAAAAAAGAACAAACAAAAAAATACTCTCCCTGCTCATCCCATCCCACTTTTGGAGCGTTTCTTCATTAGAAAGTCCCCAGTTGGCTAGCGATGGCCCAGGTTCGTCGGTGGCCAGCGCGAGAGCAAAAGAGAGCAGCTCAAGCAAAAACAGTGCAAAGCAATACGTCCAGCTTAAAATATACTCACACTCGGACAACGCAGTCTAGATACACCCTTCCCCTCCCCTTCTCCTCTATTCTCCCCCCTTTTCCTTCATCACCCCCCCCCCCCCCCCCCCCCCCCCCCCCCCCCCCCCCCGCCCACAATGCCTGATGGGAGAAAAGGGAAGCAAAAATTAATGATTTTTTTTTCGCTTCTTCACAGCACATCCTTGCACTTCCGACAGCTTTCCTGTCCTTGTTTTATATCCCTTTCGCGGCATTCGGTTTCGGGCAAGGATCTAATTTTTTTCCTCGCCACCTTCTCCCATCCAACCACCCAC
>CM032177.1:4818237-4847686 GCA_018908115.1 Anopheles rivulorum
CGCTGGGCGATTTGTGAATGAAACGTGTACCACGCGACTCACCACCAACCCATCGGCCTTTAAGATGCATCGTAAGATATGCATCACCGGTCCTTCCACAGTGCCTCCGAGCACCCAGAGGAAAATGGAGGGATGAGTGTGCAGCAAATCGGCAAATCGAACGCGACGCGCGACGGCACGGTTACGTGGTTTCCCCGGTAGGTGAAGCGACACGACAACCGGGGGTTTGGAAAATCTGCTGTCTCCGATCTGTTGCTACTGGTGCCTGCTACCCCTTAACCATTGACTTTGTCCGCTTTGCAGTTGCATAATCACAGCCGCAGCTCACAACAGACAACACAAACCGGCTTTCACGCGACGACGAATGGTAATGGTTTTCCGTGAAGGTCGGCATCCCATCCCCGAGGGGGGAGGGGGAGAAAGAGTGGGGGGGGGAGGGGCGCGGAAGAGTGAACGCGGAAGGGTCAAGGGTTCGTGGCGGTTCGAGGACACGATGCTCAGATGCACCTTTATAAATACGTCACGGTCTCGGCGGACTCTCGCTCACTCTCTATCTCTCTCTCTCTTGTTCTGTGTGTGTGTGTGTGCACTTACCGGAGGGAATTGGAGCAACAATCTCACGACGAGTTTTCCAGACGCCGTCGGTCCAGACAGCAGCAGCAGCAGCACATCGTGGTGGCGGATTTTCTTGCGTTCAACGCCGTAAGTTCGCCCCGATTGTATCGATTGCTTGCCGGGTGTGCAAGTAAATGCAATGCAACTGGTGCCTATCCCACCTTTTACCAGTGCTTACCTCATCCCCCGTCTCACTTCCCTCCTGGTTCCTCCGGTGTGGTTTGTGGATGCAGACGTTCTACAACCGGCGGTGGTCAGTCAGTCAGTCAGTCAGTCATCTGCACCTTGGCGGGATCGGTGACGCTCGGGTTTACCTTTTACAGTGCACAAAACCTTCCGTCCAAACAGAGTCCGTGTTTGGAGCGGAATCCGGTTGATGCGACCTAGTGACGGCAGCAGACGTTCGGCACTGTCCGACCGATCCGGCAAAACCCGGGATGGCACGTGCTTCGTCGACTCGCTTTTGCGAAAAGCTGATGCATGTCGTGCACCCTGCCAAACGGCCAAAACGTTTCGGGGAGATTGCGCTTAGAATGCGCTTCCTCTCACCCAAAACAAACACACACACACGCGCGTGTTGTGACGTTGGAAAATTGGGTAACATTTTGAACTGGGAACCTCATCTACTCCCAAGCATGTGTGTGTGTGTGTGTTTGTGAGTGGTTCAGCACATTTTAGCTCTGCAACCGATTTGTATCGTCTTGCTGCGGAACTCCCATCGGTTCCTTCGCCAGTCGTGTGAGTGCATCAGTGCCCCATTTAGCCGAAAAAACTGGAAATCGAGCTCGTGCCCATGTGTGTGGCACAGGCAGATGCAACAGATGGAGCAGTGTTTAGAAAAGTTTGGCTCCGCATAGAGCAGCACACGCACAGCTGGGCACAAACAAACCCCAACGCAAAACCCGAACCGTGTACACCAAACCGGGACGGAAACAACTGCCATTGCCTGTCCGTCCCCTTTTTTTTGCTGGCTGGATGGAAATAGATTTAGAAGCAAAAAAGCAACCTCGACGCACCGGTACAGCCTAAGCGTGCACAGACGGCCAGCTAGACGAGGACGAAACGATGATGCATTTGCAGCTCGCTGCAGTTACGTTTTTCTAATGCCACTTCTGGGCGATTGGATGGGATGGGATGGGATGAGTGTGCCTGTACCAGTGCCGGGTTGGTGCACAGAGGTGCATAGAAAAACCGGATTTCGGCCCCTCGTCATTGGTTAGGCCGGTTTTGGGTGATTGAATGGATGGTTTTGAAGAATAAGCAACGAACGTACATTATCGAACCGGCCGCGACAACACGGTTTGCGAAATGCTTCGGAAACTTCGATGCTATTTCGTGTTTGATGCACATTTGCTGACAAGTGTTTTCACACTATTTTAATGCAAATTCAGTTACTTAAAAGAATGGTTATTTATGAGAAAATATGTCGAAGTTGAAAATGAGAAGATGAAAAATGTATAAATTAAAGCTTTACTTTCAAAGACAATCGCATAACATAAGTGCCAAATTTGGCAAGTCTTAAACCATTAGTTATTTACATTTGAAATGGAATAGACCGGACTCAACCACTTGATAAAGTGCTCAGTTACTATAAAAACATAAATCGCATTTGTTGTAGGCAGACGGATTGTCGTTACCGCTGAATGAATTCGACGCGAATGTTTACTTTTATTGGTTGTGATGCGATAAGCAAACCGCAGCATAGTTAACGTCTGACAACAAAATTAGCAAACTTTTCAGTCCCAACGCAACTTTTTTCTATCTAACTCCTGTTTTTTGGTTTTTGCAAGCTCGTTTTATACGGTATGACCGCAGCAGCATCGAAACTGATCGCATTAAATCTGCACCGACGCATACGGCAAATACACTTGACCATCGGCACATTCTTGACCTTAATGAGTCGCCGGTCGTGGACCATTTTAATGAGATTTTGATTTGAACTATATCGCCGGTTAACGATTTCTCTAAACGGATCAGAGAAATGGCCGGGTTTTGGTGCCCCGTTTGGTTCACTTTAAACCAATAAATAAATAAAAACAACGCACTGCCAGCAGCGAGCGCAGCGAAGTGGCGCAATAACTCAATAAAAAGCATTTTTCGGTCTAAACCCATAACACGGCGTCTTTATTTGATAATGAGGGCCGTTTCGGTGCTGCAAGTGCTTGAAGTTAATGTGTGATGTGCGATTGATTTTGTCTATTTGCACACGTGCCCTTTGCTAATGACCAAATTTGTCTCTTTAGCTGCGTTTTTGTTTTGTTTCATTGCTAGCTCGGTTGATGGCCGCTTTGCGAGATAGATTCGCCACTAACTGCTGCGCGTCTCGAAGCCGCCAGTGACTAAGAAAAACGCCACAACACTTTGTGCCAAATGGACGACGTGGTTAATTCACATTTCCTTTCACGTGCAGCGCCTGGCTAGTGTAATGGGCACCGATCAGCCGTTCCGATCCGCACTTGGTTTAAGACACCGTTGGAAGAACAAAAAAAAACCGCTGGAAAATAGGTTATGACATGTGAGTGCGCTCAATGCCAAACGAATCGCCACGACGTACGTACACGTTGCAGAACAAAAAATAAAAACCGGACGAACCAAATGCTGGGAGCACCTACCGACGTTCCGCGTTTAGAACCGCGCTTCGAGAACGGGTTCGTGTTTTACGCCACATACGCCAATTCAAGATTCAAATCGTGCGCCCTCGAAAGGCCAAACCCTCGAAACAGCCATTTTTAACGCTTTGCCGTGTCACGAGACAGCTTCGTAGGTGCCTGTCGAGCTGCCCTTCATCCCTACCAAACCGCGACCAAACCGTGGAACCCCGATAGCTGCAACCATACATTTGCAAATAACACAAATCCACCATCAACTGCCTGCTCCTGCTGCCTTCCCTCCCAACCACCCTTCCACCCCACCATAATGCTTAATTCGATAAATTTAAATAAATCTAAACTTGAAATTCCACCATCGCTGGTAGTAAGACCTCGAAGTGGCTTTACGGCTGCAACGGTCCAACTGCATTAAGTTCAAGTTTTTCGCCATTACCTGCTAGCTGCTGGCCACACTTCACACTGCCTCCAAACCGACCGTTGCATCTCCGTGCAATGCATCCTCCCATCACTCCCACCTCACCAACCACGCGGACCGACCGACCGACCGACCGATCGGTGTCCTTCATCGTTTCAGTTCCTCGATCATTGATCGTTTGGAAGTGCAATATGGCGACCCCCAGCACAAATGGTTCGCATCGTAGCAGCGGGCGCTCGAACGTGCGTAATTAGCGCCTAACGAGTGGTCACTAGATACTCCCCAAGCAGCAGCAGCAGCAGCAGCACCATGCAATAAGAGTGCCGGTTTTTTTTTTTTGTTGTTTTTTTGCACCCGTGTGTATATGTGTATGTGAAACGAACAAGTTCGACTAGCTCAAACTAGATGGCTCGATTAAGTCTCGGAAAGAATGAGATGGCCGTTCGTACACCGTCCAAGAATTCGAGATCATTAACGATCCGATCGGATACTCGCTGTTTTTGTTGCTGCACTGGTGCAGGTTGCATTCGCAGCTGGCGAACCGGTTGCACTTCCTTGAGCGCGGGAGGCCAACAGCCAACATTGCCCCGTTTTGCAATCATTTTGGCATTAAAAAGAGCAAAACGATCAAAACGATCATGCAGCTAAATGGCGCTGTAGAAAAAAAAATGGCACAAACGATGGCGTTTCCACGTTTCGGGCCGTGCGACAGAACGAAGAGCCGATACTTTTTATCTGCCCCATTGGACGGTTTTACTCTTGCTGCAAAAAGGGAACGTGAGTTAAAGCACCAGCCGGAACCGACCATCCACTACGGATTCGCTTATCTGTCACATAATGCCAAACAGAAGCCACCCGCAACCCCGTTTGGGCTTTGTTTTGGTACACGGTAGATCGGAATAGCTCACGTCCACCGCACGTGCAACTGCTGATTCGCCGTCCACAAGTCGGCCAAATCGGCCGCGTTTAGATTGTAGCACACTTTTGCCTTATTTTGTGTGTTGCCTGCCTTAAGAACCCGCCGCATTAGCTGATTGTATACTGTACCTTGTAAGAATGTCTATTCGACATGGGCAACCGATCACTAATTACCTTGTGGTTTATGCTTCCAAAAGAAAGCTATCAGTTTTGTACGAACTGTACGAATATGTTCATTGTATTGTATTCACTATAAAATTCTTCACTTCTTGCGTCATCAGTTTGACAGTAAATATGTTAAATCGCCGATGGAACTGTCATTTCCGAGCTGCACGGATAATCCGATGCTCGATTGTAAAGTACCCGAATAGTAGTGGTTTTCACCTTAATTTGTTGTTTAGAGTACACGAATTAACACCATTTTCCTTGGTGTATTTATTAGCATAGTTGCAATAGAAAAAGTAAGTGTTATTATTGAATTTAATTGAAATTAGCATAAACTTTGCTCTATTTATTCTTCCTTCACTCGAATTTATTGTTTATCTGTCAGCCTTGTTTGTGTCAGCCCTTCGTTCCCAGTTGCCTCATTAGTTATCATCAAAAGTGTGGCAAATGTGTGCATTTATGTGGGGATTTCAGATGATGGGGAAGGTATGAGGAAGGGGGTGTAACACGAGCCAGGGTTGAACGTGAGTTAGGACGCATTTTTCTAAGTGCGACTCATCGTTTCGAACCCTTCATTGTTCGTATGAATCTGTCGCACGCGCTCGACTTGCGCTTGTTGTTTGCTTCATTTGCTCGGCATTTTAGGCGCCTTATGGATCATTAAAGGGAGTTTTTAAATTTGCTGGAAGACTCGATTGTTCAAGAACCTGCATGAATTCAAACCCCTCGGCAGCAGATGTTATGCAGTATGCAGTAGCAGATAACCTATTACTAAAATTATGGACGAAATCGTTTGTTTCGAAATATGTTTCTTAAAATTAACTCTAGTCATAATGGTGTTGCATTCAACCACATTTAAAGACCATCTTTTATTGTTGTTTTAACACTACAACGGTATAGTGTTCGGTTTACGAAGCCACTTTATCGCTTTGTCATGGTTTTCTACGGAACGTCATCGATACCCGCATTCGACCGCACGTCCGATGCGCGCGGCATGCGATCTATCTATCAAGTGCATTCCAAAAATGCAATAACAAAGAAACACACCCCAACCGGCACCGACACCGACACCGGCCCCAACACAACAAGAAAGATCCTCACTTTCGCTTTCGTGTGAATCACTTCCATCTCTCGCCCCAATGCGCCGTGCAGAAAGAAAGAAACAAAAACGGCACTGGCTGTGGCCTCATTTCGGGCTTGCATCTTACCGAAAATGCATGTCAGCGAAAAAGCGAATGCAGCGCGAATCAAATTGCACGCGAAAACAAGGGAAAGAAAGAGAGAGAGAGAGAGAGAGAACATGGGTAGTGCAGCAGCGTGCCGAATCGAGACTTCCGTTTTGCTGCCATCGAAAAAAAGGGGGCCATCTGCCATCCAAGGGTGGAGAAATGCGATCCACTCTCGACATGGCGAGATAAACACAAAGCGAACACTCGGCTCAAGGTCTTTCCGTCCGTACGTGGCGACACGGTGGACTCCACACCACACACAGACCACAAGATCGGCGTCGAAATTCGATTCGATTTCGGCACATTTTGGCGCGTTTGCCGAACAGTTTGCCAAGCACACGCATGCGGCTGCAGCCGAAACTGCAGCCGAAATCAAGCACGCCGCCCGAATCTTGCCGAAGTGTGTCGGTGTGTGTCGGTGTGTGCCGCCTATGCACTTTTGGCATGTGAGCATGCACCCGGCCTGCACCGGCTTATAGCGAAGGTTGCGAACCGCGTGGTATGCCCGAAATTTTCGGCCCAACCGTAGTGCGTAGGCGCCGGTGAGCGGATATCCCTCCGTGGTGGCCCCCCGTGTCTCGTATACACTGACGAAAAGAGCACACAAGGCGTCCGGTGCTTCCTGCTACGTAACGTGCACTCTCCCGCATTTTTGCGCCAATGCTCGTCCACGACCACGACCGTGAAAGAGGGCGGCTTTGGATCGTTTTCATTTATTTTTGGGGTGCTCGTGAATGCGATTTTGCGACTGCTGCTGCTGCTACTGCTGCTTCTTGTTTTGTTTGTCTCTTTGCCCCTTGCCCTACTTTCCAGCCAGACGGACAGACGGTACGGTACGGATCGGGACCGGTTAATGATGATGCTCGCGACGCAAACGATAACGTAAAGGTTTTGTTTTTTTTTTGTTTTCGTTGGACGTTTTTTTGGCCAGTTCTTTTTACTGCGAAGCACTATCTGATTACGGGTGGGGGTTTTTGCGTTGGAGTCCAGTTTTATGAACGTTGCTTCAGTCACAGCTTGACACACAACGTGCATCACGGAGCCTGTGCATTTGAGGGGTTTTTTTTGTGGTTCGTTTTGTATTTCTTTTGCGACCGACGCGTGTCTGTCTGTGTTTCTGGCACAAAAGCTGGTATTGACTTGTGCTGGATTCGGGTGTAATCGAGCCGAGTGGACGTTGGGAACCACCACCACGACAACCACGACGACCGGCACCGCAGACTGTTTGCGCTTACACGTACATTTAGGGTAGGTCATGGTCGTTGTCAGTACACGGGTGACACACCACCGTTGACGCACCCTTTCTTGGTTTCTTGGTGTCTTTGTGTCGACGGCAATATGTAAGAAAGACGTCGTTGCATCGTGTGCCGATTTATCGCTTTCATTCAATTTTAACACTAAATCTTTCGACAATCTCTTGTAAGTGAAAATGATTTACGTTTAATTGGGTTATAGGAAAAGAAGGTTAAGCATTCTTCTGTTCGTTTGGTTGCGTAAATTGTAATTGTGAAAATTAGAAGTAACTTCCGCACAATTCTTCGATAACAGAGGATAAATCCACTCCGGTAAACAACAATTTTAAATGATTTTTGTGACCCTTTTTCTATCTCTATATCCAAGGTGTTTAACAATTTGTTCGAGCACTTTCCGAACAGTTTGCACAAGGCGCTACAATTGGCAAGAATTTTCAACAGAAATTCAATATTAGATAAGCTCCTTCAGCTGATAACATTGCTTTAATCTTAAAAAGATAAGCATAAAGCTGATGTAATGTAATGTGCCATCAAACATGCTTTACTGTTTTCCACTACATGATAGAACATTTTAAATCATTACGATGGTAAAATAATTTTTAAAGCAAATTTAAAAAAAACTTCAATAACAAAAATGGCCAAAGGGAGGAAACATAATGATGGTTCGAACCAAAATTCCTGTTAATGTGAATGATTTACAAAAAAAAGCTACAAAAGAACAGAACCCTCACCCTTACCTGTTCCCTTCCGCTCTAGACGTTTTTTTTTTTTGGGTTGGGGGTGGTGTTGGGGGGTTGTGAGCCGTTTGCTGCATCTGCCCAAAACCCGAACGCGTACCAATGTGTGTATGTGGGTGTATGTGCGCCTGTATGGACGGATTTATATACGAAAATTGAACATGTTGCAATCCGCGCATGTATGTTTTGCTGTTTGCAGAACTGGCAGGAGTATTTAAAAAAAAACTCCCCGTACATCCCATACACTGTACGTTTGCCAGCGACCCCAGTACGAAAAATAAAGTATAATTTTTTTATTTTTGTTTCGCATCCCCCATGGGCGTCCGGCGTCGAAATTTTTGCACACACACACCTCTGTCCAGCTTTTCCGAATCCCTAAAAACGCATTTTATCCCACTTTTCTGTGCTCTTTTTCTCTCTGCCTCTCTTTGTTTTTCTCTCTCTTTTTTTGCACTTGTATACATTTATATATATAAATTTTCCAACTTCACCTTGTGTGTCACCCATTTGCCCATTTGGTGTGTTCCGTGCCCAGTTTTGCAGCACAATGTACCTCCGAGCATAGCCATCACCACCGATTAAAAATTCATTTTTAACGCTACACCATGAAGGTTTATTCGCTTTTTTTTCCGGCGATACGTTCTGTTTCCCCCTACTTCTCTGTGTGTGTGCGTTTTTTTTTCTCTCTCTCTCATTCTTTCGTGAACGGCTGCACTTTTCCACAGGCGAATGGCATTCCGTCCCAAATCATTTCCCCAATACTGCATCAACCTTTGCAATGAGCAAGGACTAACTTCCATTTGGTAACTACAGCGACGCCGCCAATCATGATGATGATGATGATGATGATGATGAGGATGATGATGATGATGATGATGAGGATGATGATGAGGATGACGATGATGGGTTAATGAGAATATAAATGTATGCGTGCGAGGTGCATTGTAATGGTTTTATTGGGAACCACCCCACGCGGGTGCATTCGGCGTTTTCTTTTTGCGCAAAACATTCGATGATTCGCCAGCTCATTTTTGCCTTCCTTTTTTTCTTGCTGTTTTTGGTTTTATTTTTGTACACCATAGTAAAAATATTTGAAAACTGCAGCAGCATCACCCTCACAACGAAAATGCACTTATGTATGCAAACCTGTGTTGCCTGTTTGCGGTGGGGGGACCTTTTTGGGATACTGGAGCATTAAACATAATGTCGATTTTTGAACCAGCGCAGCCTCTTTCCGATTCCGTCATTGGGTGTGAGCGATTCAGCGTTGTATGGCGATTGCATTTTTATATAAATAAACAAAAAACACATTCTCACACACACACACACACTCTTTTTTTGTTGTTTTTTCAACTCAGTTGGGAAAAATAGCCAACGCACACACACACACATTAATGCGTTGTGGCTTGGCGCACACCAACACACACGCACAGGAAAAAAACAGGTTGGTTTGAAGTTGGGAGGGATACAGGATGCATTTTTATTTGCATCGGTGCCTGGTGGTTCTTGTTTTATTTCATTTTTTCCGTCCGAAACCCATTTCGTCTGTTCCGTGGCTGCTGTCGGAAAAATTCGAGCACGGGCAGGAGCTAAAAAACCAAATAACAAAACAAAAAAAACCACGCCAAATGGCGTCCTCGACCTTGCGAGCGATGCAAAAAGGCAAACAAAACCGCACTGGGCCGGCACACAAATCGTTGAACCCGTGTGCCGAAAAATAAACTAGATAAAATTTGTCTTGCTCCACTTGGGGTTGGATGCAAATGGCCTTGGGACTGCATTGCGCCGACTTTCATTGGTACGAGCTTTTTTTAACTCGTTTTTGTTTTATCCACTGGTGTGGATTGGTGAGTGTTGTGTCTGATCTTTTTCAATTTTTATTTGTGCACTTGAGCATTAAAGTCTTGCTTTCATGTGGAGATGCGCGTTTTGCAGATAAACGAGATGAATGTTGCGATTGAAAGTTAGGAAGCTCTGTATGGGAACGGAACCATTACAGCATTTGCATTTGCAGGGATTTTAATCAACTTATTTCTCTAAATTGAGCTTTAGCAAAAATAAATGTAACGATGCATTTAGAATTTTTTTATTATTTCCCAACCAAATTGTTGGACTTTTGCGTTGTACAGCACAACAAAATGCATGCCCAAACCAGCGGCAGCCATCGCTCATCTGCTGCTGCAGCTGGACGGTGTGTCGGGCCAACCGTGGCAGGAGACAGGCACGAAGCTGGCCTCGATGTGTGATGGGAAATGAATAAATTATGTTGATTTTTGAACAAGAAACATACATCGCACGCCGTCCAGTGTGTTGTACTGGGGCAGCACACGCATGATTGTGCACTGATCAGGTACATAAAATGGGGGAAAGAAAAAATAAATAAACACCTCGACAAACGAAACAAAAAAACAAACACACACACACACACACACACACACACACACACACACACACACACGCTGGACAGTGGAAAATGACCAACCAAAACGTTGGGGGAGAAAAAAAGGAGAGAAAAATCTGCCTCTCATACACACAAATGCTGGTCGACCAAAAATATTGATTTTTTGTGATGGTTTACTGGAGGGAAAAAAACAACAACAGCGACGAGAGGAATGCAAAAATGCAATACACACACGCACGCACACGCACATACGAAGTGTAGCGACACACACACATTCATTTCAAAACAATCCTTTACAAGTGCAGCGTGTGGACAAACAGCAAAATAGAAAAGAAAGAGAGAGAGGGGAGAGAGAGAGAGAGAAAGAGAAAGTGAGAGAGAAGAAGAAAAAAACACATACCGATAATAATTGTACATAATTTCCCCGTTTCGTCCGTGTTCCGTCATTTCACCGCCGTCGTCATCCACATCATCATCATCGGCTGCGTCGTCTCCGCACGTTGAAGGTGTCAAAATTATTATCCTAAACTTTGCTTTCGGCTGTGTCCAAGTAGCTGTGCAGAAAGCGCACCGAAACAACAACAAGAAACAAAGGCGCGTTTGTGTTGGGGACGCGATCACAAAGTCGCCCTTCGCCGTCTATGCACACGCACGCACACACACACACCCTTTGATGGCCATTTAGCGATTGGCGTCGCGGCTACCTTAGCGTCGCCGCTGATCATCGCCATTGTGACACATACACGTGTGAATCATCTTCTTTCCCTATCTGCGTCATGGCTTACTGTCGTCCCGTCTGGCTGATTGTTGCTGTTGCTGCCTTTGCAAAGAACGAGTCTTTGTTGCGACCGAAATGAGTCCGGGTTTTGATGGTACGCCATCGCCATCGCACACAATGATCGTTGTTTCGCGTCCTAACCTTGCATTTGTATCGTTCTGTTAGAGCGAGCGTGACTTTATTGCAGAATAAATTAAAAGAAGGAAAAACAAAACAAAAACACGTACACACACTAACAATCTAGCATCCATTGGTCGGCATTGAACAAATTATTGTGAATACGGTGCGTCCGTGTGTGTGTTCCGTTCAAGGTAACGGTACAATTACTGAAGGATAGCAAATGCATTGGAATTTAATTTATTGTTCATGATGTGCTTTTTTCCTTCTTTGTTTGTCAAATCATCTCTTCGCTTATCGAAGCGAACATTTTAAATCTTGTTCGCGTAACTCGCTCTCTCTCTCTCTCTCTCTTTCTGTCGCTTTTAGCACCTTATAGGCTTGGCCCCGAAAATAAACCATATTATGTGGCACAACCGTACAAAGAACCATTTCACTAAACGCACACACAGACACACACACATGTGCACTAGGTCACAACACGAAGCAAGCAAGCAAGTGGTAGCCATTTAACGGCTAATGGTATTATTACATCTCGCCCTGGTCGGTGCCGGCTAGCAAATGGGTAGCTGCAGCCCGGCGTTACAGAAAGAAAACTGTGTCAATAATGCAGAAAATGACATTTTAAAACGAATAAAAATAAGCTGCATTTAGAATGGCTTCGCTGTTTTCGTTTCCTGGTTGCCACACAATCGTCACACAATGGGGGGTAGAATGGGAAACACCCAACACGGTGGATAAGATTTTTCCGCCTTGTGATGGTGGTGGTAATTGTGGGTTCTTTTTGGTTTTCCATGGCCTACCTGTCTGTTTCTGAAGGTGCGATACACGTCTGGAAGAAAAGTCTGCCTGCTTACCAACCAAGCCTACTGTGTTCGGCTGTATTCTGGTTGCTTCTTGGTTTGTGTTCGAAATATCCTGACCGATGTACATTTACCGGTGCATGAGATATTTATGCTTTTATATTTGCATGCGTTAAGTACGGGTGCCGCCACATTTGGGGGTTCCCCCCCCCCCCCCCCCCACGTTGTAATGCCATATCCTGGCGTGTAGACTTGAACGTGTTCCAGAGTGTGCGGTATCACTTTTGCAATAATGCTTCCGGCAAAGAAACCTTCATCCACTTCTCGATGGTACTATTGGTGCGCGGCTCAAAAGCACAAGTCACAACAAATACGCACGGATAAGTTATTAGCAATAGAGGAGCGTACAACGATAAAGTGAAGCAAGGAGCTGAAAAATCCGTTTTCCCTTCATCGAGCCATTTGGCAGACGTTTTACGATTGCCGAAGAAAAGGGATACCACCCGCGTGTTCTAGTTTTGCAAAAGTCACCACACAATTTGCAACAACATTCTATCCTCCCCAGACCACCGGAACCACCGGGACGATAGACAACCATGCGCCTCCATTGTTATTTACTTCGTTTCCGTTTTCCGGCCAAACACTATGTGTGTGTGTTTGTGTGTTTGTGTGATGTTTTAGGACGCCGAAATAGTACCTTCAACCTTCAACCTATTGCAAACCGTGCTACGCGTTGAGGAAGGTTGTGGTTTTGTGCTGCTAATCAAATAAACTACTCACACTAGCTCACAACCGAAACGATGACGTGCGCGCTTGTGTTGTTTGCAACACAACAGTTGCAGTTGCAGCTGGGTGTTTTGCGTGAGTGTTTGTGTGTGTGTGTGAATGAAAGTATTTCTTTCCCACCTGCCACATACCAAATATTGCATTTAATATTATTTATGCGCTTCAACACAAACTCGGAGCTTGTATTAGCGTGGTCGTATTATGGTAATACAAACCATCGCCAGATATCACAAAACAGCTCATTTTGCATCAATCAATATATCCGCGTAAATTGTGTTGCGGTTTCTGCCTGTACCGAGTAGTGTACGTGAATCGATACACAAAAATTCTTCCCAAATCGTGGATTTCCCTGCTGGGTTTTTTTATCTCTCCTTTTTTATGTTTCTCACTTCTGCCGAGGGTTGTGAGTAGGGGGGGCCACATCAACCGATTGATGATTACCGCCCAGTACCGTGCTCATGGTTTATGAAGCGTATGTTGTTGCATTGCGAGACGGCCTAAACGACTGCCCAAACCATTGGCCCCCCGTGTGTGGTGCACGGGAATCAAAACAAAATACAGGAGATATAGGGGGAAGGGGAGGGGGGCGGGTAAGGTGAGTGGGTGGCTGAACATGCAAACAGGGTAGAAAACATAACACGAAACAGGGAAGAAGGGGAGAAATAACGAGCGAATTGGGGGAGTGGGTGAGCCAAAACGGAAGGATAAATAAGCAAGGGAAAGCAAGGAAGCACCCCGCGGGGAGGTCGATGAGGGGGGGGGTGGGGGGTGGTTACGAGTTTTAATATACGAGTTTTTTTTCTATGTATGCTCAAAAAGTACTCTTTTTTTGTATTGGCCTCTCCTGACAGCCTGACCTCACCCTTCTCCCTTCTCTTCAAACCATTTCATTCCATTAGCCTCACGTCGCAACCACGTTCGACAACCGTTTTTTTGCTCTCTCTTTCTCTCTCTCTCTTCATTCTTTTTCATCACAACTCACATAATTCGACTGCCATTACTGCCGCCATTTCCGTCGCTAGCAAAGAGAAAGGTGGGAGGGAATGTGGGAAACGGTGGTTCGGTGGGTGGTTGGCCCATGCCCACCCATACTCACCCCTTTTTTGGGTTTGGGTAAAGTCGATGCATGCATTGCTGCCTGCCCGCCTGGCCAGCGCTGCATTCTGTTGCGATCGATGCACCTTTTTTTTCGTTCAACTGCAATTGCACCCCAACGACTTTTTTTTTCACCCCTTGTTTCGGTTTGTGTGTGTGTGTGTTTCTGTTTTTTTTTGCTCGTTTACTCATTTTTCTTTTTTGTATTCCTTTTGCCAACAAAATTACCAATACGCACATATTTGTCCACGGTGCCTACGGTAGGGCTGGTGGCAAAGTGGTTAAGGATGGACAGCATAATTATGGCCACCGTCCACCGTCCGGCCGACCTGAAACTGTGCCCGTTGCTCGGATAATCATCATCCGTTGCGGCAAATTGAATTGCAGGACCCGAAAATGAATTTCAGCTTTTCGTAAATTAAAAATGAACATAAATGCATATGGGTGGTTGGGTGGGATGGGAAGGAAGGGGCGGGGGGGAGGGGGTGAATGGAGGAGGGGGTTTGGCTGAGGAATGTATGGAGTAACCCTGGAGCGATGTAGACGGGACGCCGCCTGTACGGTTGAACCGCCAGTGACGGTTCGCTTACTTCTTCAGGCCCGATGGAGACGCCCAGTAGCCATTTGGTAAAGTAACATGCACGGGCACTCACACTCCTGTGTATGTGTGTGTGTGTGCGTGTTAAAACTTTGCTTGGTACGCGATCAGTACGGCAGGAGGTAACAGCGACAAGATATCGCGCGGTGACACTGTGTGTGTGTGTGTGTGTGTGCCGAAGAAGGCTCGCCTACACACGTCACATGCAAACAAGGCATACGGCTACATCCCCAACCCGGGCTGGGGATGGCTGCCCCGTCTTCTAACCCACCTTCCTTATCACACCCACACCCAGTACACGGGACCCTAGTATGGACGATTTACGTGTATTTACGCCCGAACAACCCGATTATATATATATATATACATACACTTTTTTTTTCACCCAACCATACCCACCAAGCCGGGTTTCGTCCCGTCGGCCCGTTCCGGCCAAACCCGGCGAGCTATTATTATCCTATCATTATTTGTAAAAACATTCATGCAAAATTGATATAAATGACAAAGTGAAATATTTATGCATCATCGATGCAGAATCCCCGGGATTTTTAAATCCACCCCGTTGTGTGTGTGTGTGTGTGTGTGTGTGGATGGGGTGGATTTTTTTGTCGTGTGTGTGTGTGCGTGTACCATGTGTCAGTCCCTTTCAGTCTGCAGCCATCTTTGTGTCTATTCGATTCGATAAACTCTAATGCCCTGGACCCCATGCAAATTCGTTTCGTATGATTTATTTTTCATTAGCAATTGTTATTTCATTTCATGCACTAATGTCCTCGCCAATGTCTTGAGCTTCGGGCTCCAACAAGCACAGGTGTTTTACACGTTAAAGAGATGTTTTTTCGTTCAAAAGGAAAATTCCAATCAATCGTAAACATGTGCCACGAATAATATTTATTCGTTTAGTCACAACACAGGCATTTTCCTTCTCAGTTCGATTGAAACCCACTAAAAGTGATTCAAAAAGTGGTAAAAAAANTGTGTGTGTGTGCGTGTTAAAACCTTGCTTGGTACGCGATCAGTACGGCAGGAGGTAACAGCGACAAGATATCGCGCGGTGACACTGTGTGTGTGTGTGTGTGTGTGTGCCGAAGAAGGCTCGCCTACACACGTCACATGCAAACAAGGCATACGGCTACATCCCCAACCCGGGCTGGGGATGGCTGCCCCATCTTCTAACCCACCTTCCTTAGCACACCCACACCCAGTACACGGGACCCCAGTATGGACGATTTACGTGTATTTACGCCCGAACAACCCGATTATATATATATATATATACATACACTTTTTTTTTCACCCAACCATACCCACCATACCCACCAAGCCGGGTTTCGTCCCGTCGGCCCGTTCCGGCCAAACCCGGCGAGCTATTATTATCCTATCATTATTTGTAAAAACATTCATGCAAAATTGATATAAATGACAAAGTGAAATATTTATGCATCATCGATGCAGAATCCCCGGGATTTTTAAATCCACCCCGTTGTGTGTGTGTATGTGTGTGTGGATGGGGTGGATTTTTTTTTCGTGTGTGTGTGTGTGCGTGTACCATGTGTCAGTCCCTTTCAGTCTGCAGCCATCTTTGTGTCTATTCGATTCGATAAACTCTAATGCCCTGGACCCCATGCAAATTCGTTTCGTATGATTTATTTTTCATTAGCAATTGTTATTTCATTTCATGCACTAATGTCCTCGCCAATGTCTTGAGCTTCGGGCTCCAACAAGCACAGGTGTTTTACACGTTGAGATGTTTTTTCGTTCAAAAGGAAAATTCCAATCAATCGTAAACATGTGCCACGAATAATATTTATTCGTTTAGTCACAACACAGGCATTTTCCTTCTCAGTTCGATTGAAACCCACTAAAAGTGATTCAAAAAGTGGTAAAAAAACATCCATTTAGTGACATAATTTGAAGCAAATTTTACCCGCTCACCAGTAAAGAGAGGGACCATGTTTCATGTTCCCATGTAACGGCCACGAGCTGGCTTATGCGCCGTACATTGTGCCGGTGCAGTGAATTTGTGCTACTATTTCCGGTCCTGCACTGCTCGGCACTGGGGAAGAAAAATGTCTCGTCGTCCCAAAACCAACATATGGCCTCGAAAAGAAGTGCACCAATACAGTGCTACGTGCACAACTGTCACGTTCATTCGCACTTCTTTCTTCAGCGCTATCGATCCACGGCACACACCGGGGCCGTTTCGGTCGCGTCATCGTCACTAATTCCTTATCCCAGGCAGTGGGGATACTGGGACTTTACCAAAGCGACCTACGACACGCGGTCAGTAAGGGGAGAAGAGGGGAAGAGGAGGATGAGTGTGGGAGTGTGAGGGTGGGAAAGAAAACGTAAAATAGAATGAACCAAAAAAATGAACCCCCCGTTACAAACACACACACACACACACACACACACGAGACTCCAACACTAACTAACGTTGCCGCGGATTAGCTAACACGAGTGACGAGTTCTCGGTGGCAAAAAAAAGGTGTAAAACGGAAAAAAAACAAAAAAACAGAACTCAGAAATTTTACGACCGCGGACGAACCAAAACGAAGCAGCAGCATTACAGTTGCTGCTTCTTTCCTCTTTTTCTCTCTCTCTCTCTCTTTGTCTCTCTTCCCTTTCAAATCCTACATTACCCCCATCGCCCTTCTCCCCACCCCCCCTGTTTAGTGCACTTTAGTGCCCTTTTCACGCAGAAAAGTGGGTGCGGAAAAATAATCGATAACGATGTCAAGCTTCTTTTTTGTTGCAACCAAGTTCCGGAGTTTCGGGCACTCGCGCTGGGTTAAATTTCTTGTGCGGCACCTTAATTTGAAGTTTGCCACCCAGTTTTTTAATTTATATTTCACGTTTATTTTTCTAACAAAATTATTTTTTTTAAGTGATTTAAAGGAAAGATGCAATGCTTTCTGGGACTCACGCAATACGAAATATGAAATTGGTTTGGTAGAAAATTATTTTCTTCCTACTCGGATGCTCCGTTGCGTTTTGTGCATCGATGCAACGAAGCACTACAATCTGAAAGTCCAAAGCTCTCCGAGATTGGAGAAAATTGTCTATGCTGCTGTTCCCAAAACATAAACCCACCCACACACACACACACACACACACGCAGGTATCAAGTCGGTGGTTTGGCCAGTGGTTATCCTTTCCAGGAATCTTTCCCATTCTACCCGGGAAAGCCCTAGCCCTGGATCTGAGCCCCGGCAAGATGCTTGCACGAAAATTGATGGTAAGAAGTTTGTGTTCGTTTGCTTGATTCGTTCGTTCATTGATTACGTGCGGATAGGAGTGGTGCCCAGTGGCATGTACACGTTCATGGCTCCTTACCGATGCCCGCACCCACCCATATGCATCATGTATGCGTGCACCTTTTGGGGGGAGGGTCAAAGATAAAAGATTATTGCACCGAAGGCATCTTTTTCATCTCACTATCGGGGTTACGGGCTTCCTTTCTTTGGGTGAGAGCTTGGTCAGGTGAGCTCTCCGAGGCACCCGAGATCATAATCTTATCAGGGCAAGAAACAACATTCGCTTCTCGAGAAGAAAACCGAACCCGGTCCGTTCCCTTTTTTGCATCCCAAGGAAGCCAAGAAAAAGGTGACCGAAGGAAGGTGGACCGGACCGAGCGGGTGGATAGTTTAAGAAAATTATTAAGGATTCGATTTCTCCAAGGCAATGGCAGGCATCGATCCATCTGCTTAGGCTCGCATCGAGCGCCTTCAGAGGTTGGGTTGGTTGGGGAATGCAAGGAATTGGCCCTGGCAACCCTGGATGGATGGCGTTCCTTGATGAGCTTCGATGCGTATACATGGGCGTATACTGTATACTGTGCTAGGATATTCAGCATATGGTACACCTGCCGATCGGCATTGCATCGACCGCTCGATGGGTGTGGGGTGTACATAAAATTGGACTCTCCTTCCCGCTACCCCCGTTTTCCCCACCCATGCCGTGCCGTGCCGGAGAACCATTTGCTTTTGTAAGATTTCTGAGACGAAATTTTAGAATCTCCTCGAATTAATCTTAAGCCTAACGACGATGCCCTGATGTTTCCATCGTACATGTTCCGGATGGTTTTCCCATTCTTTCACACGTACACGTACGCACACACGGGCGTACGTGTGTGAGTGGTTTTTTGATGATGTCGTGGTGAAGAAAGAGAAGCCAACGTGGACGATTTTCCACCCCTTTCGTACACGCAGGTGCATACAACCCTTGCCATCACGCTGGAAAGGTCATCCAGTGTGTGAGGATGCGGAAAGAGCCAAGGATGCACTTGGCCGGTGTGAAAACTTACCGAAACCAAAGTCCAAACCGACGGTGGAAGGAATTAGTGGGATCTGGGGGAGATGAGGTGGAAAGATTTTCTTATCGGCGATGATTTTCACAACAACACAAGACACACAAAAGGTAAGGTTGCTGCATCGTTTCGTCGATGTCTGGCAGCGCAGTGCGTAGCCAGATACAGCCTAATTGGAATGAGGTGCCACAGTCGGGGCAAGACACGCCATGCTCGATAGGCATAATATTTTGAAGAATCTTCCCCCCGCTTCACACTGTCTTCCGCTGTAAGATGGTTGTGGACATGGTTGGCCAAGGTGGCAAGAGTGTGTGGGCTGGGACTTGCTCAGGAGAAGGACTTGCTATACTGCTAGCTGCTTCAGATTGCCCTCTCTCTCCAAACCAAATCCCACGATACGGTAGCATAAGGGGGTGGCATGGGAAGGGGGGGAGGTGTGGAATAGGGGGTGATGGTGTCCGGTCCGGTGGCTCTTATGGTAAATATAAATTAAAGGCTGCTTGGGCTGGGCGAGTGCAGTTTGCACTCGTTTGGCCACGAAACAATGTGAATTTATTGAGATGCATGAGATGGACGAAATCTGAAGAATACGATCCCATCCAACCTGGTGAGAAGTGGGAGTGGGAGTGCCAACGGAAAGGAGAAGGGGAAGACAGTGATGGCAGCTTCGAGAAAACTCACAATCAATAAGAAAACCCGAATGCACGGAAGAATTGATTGATGATCGAGTTATGATCGGTATTTATTACACAAGGACTAGCTCCACTGTGTGCCTGACGGTGTGCGTACGTCTTCCACGCACTTCCTTTTATTGTCCTATCCATTTCCATACCTCACGCATCTTGGCATCATGGTAAGGTACGGTAAGGTACGGCTTCCGACTCATCCAAAGCAGGAAGCCAACGCCAAAATGTCTTATCTCATGCACGTTGGCACGTTGTAGATGTAGTCTCAGTATTCGTAATGGTGAACGCACCCGTCCCGTATCCTGGGCGCATCAAGACGCCCCCAAAAGCATTTCTTATGCTTCGTCTTCGATTAGCAAAGACGCCCGGTCCCGGTAGCGACCGGACAGCATGGACTGGAAATTTCATTAATTTTGATTTTAAAAAGACATCCAACCGAACCGAACCGAACCGAAGGTTGGGCTGATAGCTATTTCTTCCGACCAGTGTCTTTCTTTTGGAAGGACTGCTGCGCTAAGATACAGTTTGGTGCAATAATGGGGTCTCGTCTTGCTCGTTTTGGAGACAAGCACACCGAGACACCCACCATGTGTATGTGTGTGTGTATAAAGGCAAATCTAATTGCTGCTTGTAAACTATGCATGCTTCCCGATATCCTTTCGATGAGTTTGGAAGGACTTGAATCTCTCGGTTCGCCTGAAGTTATATCTTGGTGCTTGGTACACACACACACACACAGGAGCACACCATCACCACCGCCAAGCTCCAAACTCAAACCGGGCAAATCTGGCACTGTATCTTATTGCAGGCAGGCGTCAGTACGCCCGGTGCTTCCTAATAGATTGCGAACAGCAGTACAGTACAGTACTGTAAGATTTGCTACCGGCCACATGTTCAAAAGAGCTACCATCCGATGGTCTTCCTTTGGGTGGCACTTCCTTTTCTTATAGACTTGAGCTCCTTCAGCTTGGCCGAAAGAAAGTTTTGCTCCCTGCCCAAGTCGCATGCAAATGACAGAAGAAGAAGTATGGATACGGTCACACACACACACACACACGCAGATATCGAACCGTCCGGCAACGATCCGCTCATTGGCCGAGCATTCAATTTTCGTGTTGAAGAAAAAGCGCCCACCTTTACTTTTGTTGCCCAGGATGGCTGGATGGCTGGTCCTTCTTCGATCCTTGAAATAGCTCCGATAACCTGTGTTATCCAGCATGCATGCCCGGATTCCAATAATCTTCAATCGGGCCCCAACCTCAACCAAGTGCAAGTGCGTAACGTTGCATCCGGAATTTTTGGTACAGACTCACCCACATGTGTTTGCGTATGAGTGTGTGTGTGTGTGTGTGTGGGAGTTCATTCGCACAGGAACACAACACCATACGATGCCATACCGTACCGTGCCATATCCCATCCTAAGACATTGGCTACCGAATACGAAGAAACTCTATTAAAATGCGTTCGAAATGCCAAACCAAGATGCAAATGTGGTTTAAAACCTAAATTTGTATCACTCCTCAGGTCCTTCCCGGGCTTCCCTTCCTGGTCCATCTTTCGATCCCGTTTGGTACGGAAAATGCTAAAACACTGGGACGGTTTGTTGGCCCGTACGGCCGATCCGATAGCAAGAAGACGTTCTCGGAGACGTCGGAAATGTCGCTCGAGTACGGCATAAGATAAACTCCCGGAACCGGTAACGCAGGACGAGGCTCGGAATGTGGGCACAATATGTTGCTCGCACACATGCACATGCCGCCATGTCCACACAATCAGGCTCTGTGTGTGTGCAGGGGGGAGGAAGGGGGAAGCCTCAGGTGGAGAAAGGATACCGTTTGAAGATGTCGAAATGAGTTTCAAGATGACACGTTTTCTGGCAATCGATGGTCAGTTTATTTGATATTTGATCGACATGTATCTTCCAACACAAAGCAACATGTATCCAATGATGTTGCAAAGTTTGAATATTATTATCATGTCACAGCAACAATTTCTTTTCATGATGGCGTTGTCGTGTGGCGCATATTGTTATAAATATTTTGCGAAATTAGTTCCACCAATTAAACAACTAATATCGAAACGAAAAACAGATATTGCCTCTTGAAGCATAACAATCTATTGAAAAGCAATAAACCTAATGCCACATACCTTGATGGGGTTCAAAAGGGCCTTTGGCTCTTTTCTGTTGCAAATACTGTTGTAAACTTTTGCTTCTTTTGCAATCATTAAACCAACAACAAGAAACAGTCCACTTTTCGTCAGCTGCCAAATCGAGTGTCCTCACCCAAGTGCAATCCAATTCCAATTACAACACCCTCCCACCTTCAACACACTACCAGTTTCACTACTTCTTAACGAGTGAACCCTCTCCCGCCGCCTCTCTTCCTCTTCACTACCCATCACACCTTGGATGCAACTTGGCTTCAAAATGATGCCAAAAATTGAAACATTTTATCACAAGCACAAGAAACTGGTTCGTCCGTAAACGGAAAGGCCCTACAAGACATTTGCCGTGTGCAAGCGAGAGAGAGAAAGAGAGAGAGAGAGACAGAAAGGAAAGAGAATCTTGCTCCAGCAGGAAGGATTAAGAAGGGAGACACACGTGGCAGCGGTATGGTAGGGATGCATTTTACTGAAGGGAAAGGGATTTTGATCCACCCGGCAGACGGGATAAGATGGGACCTCCAACACCATCCGTCCTTACAATGCAACATTACATACACACACATACACACCTTCCTTTATAGCCCTTCTCCTTCCCCCTCCCCCCCCCCCCTTATATTGCTAATCACATTTTCGGTGCTACCAGCACGTCGATCGAAGACATGGCCACACGAAATAGCGTTCGATGTTCGCCACACATGTATGGCGCTGGGTGGATCGGCGAAGGGTGGTGTGGGTGCTGGCAACGAAAACCCAACCAAACCCCACCCCCCCGCCTGACCCCCCTAAAAACCACAACTGACCGACTGGATCGACGGGCGTACCCACCCACCCCTACAAAGCACACCTTTTTCGCTAGGGTGGACACCCACCAAACCGTCCCGAAATAGAAATGCCAACCAGCCGGTTGCACCGGGACGGAAACGGTGGTGGACGGTCGGTCAAACGGTGCAGAAACATTCGATTCGACCGAATAATTTATAGCACAATTCGTGTGTGTAAAACCTACGTAAACATGTTATTATGTTTATGATAAGGATTTTCGGTGCTGGAAAGTCACGCACCGGGATGGGATGGGAAGATGTTGCAATTTTTGGGGAGGGGAGTGGAATGGTGAGGGAGAGAAGGAAGAGGGATGAGGGGGTTGGGTGATTGGGGGCGGTCATCCGAAAATTTCTCAGCAAAATGGTCAGTCGAGATAAGGCAAAGGTAAATGGGCTGCTGACCGTTCGATGCATTGTGCAGCAGGCCGACGCACAGTCTTTGTCCTTGTGCGAGTGTGTGTGTGTGTATTAGTGTGAAAGGATTTTGGCAGAACTGGATTCTATTTACAACCGTGGAACGGAAGGACGGACGGTGGAAGACGTTACCGCTGGTGGTGGTGGGGTCTATCGCCCGGTCTAAGACGATGAAATCCATCCGTTTAGTGCATTTCATCCCTGCAGGCCGGTGACGCTGAGCATAGTTTCTTCGACTTTGGAAATCTCGAAGCCCCACCACACACCTTCCACTCCCCCCCCCTCCCCCCCTCCAGTCCCCAGAAGACGGAAAGAACGGGCCGAATAAGTGCTGCTGCTCTGCCGGTAGTAGCCAGAAACCAGAATGACCAGAAGGCTTCAGGTCTACCTAAGCACCAGGGATATAAGCAGCAGGCACATAAGCAACACACATGACGCCGTAAGAACTGGCATGGAATGGGGTTGAAGTTGAAATTTTCTTCAAGGTACATTAGTGCACGCACCGGGCCGGCACACAGCCCAAAGCACCAGTTTTGGGGTCGGTTCGACTCCCTTCCCACAAGCAACCCAATCGGTGGTGCACAAGAATCGTCCAGTTCTTTGGCCATTGGCCGGCCTCCGGACAAGTAGTGCCGGCACTACAACAAGACCTTCCGACACACACACACAAGACATCATCAAGACTTTCGGTCGGAATCCTTGCGTTTGTGCGTGCAAATGAGTGTTACCACCCCCCAGCACCTCACACCCACCCCACCAACACACGGAGAGGGGTACGAATTTTCGGATGCATTTCGGATGCATCAATAATGTAGGAGGCAGTCGAAATTAGATTGTAAAGCGCACAGCGGGCGTCCGATGCAATTCTTCCACTGGGTCTTTGTCCGGACACATTGGGCCGGACGCTAAGAAATGGGAGCTTGGGTGGCAGGTTTGGCACTTCCATTCACCCCATCCCGATCCTCAGGCATGTCTCCGATCTTAGTACAAGGCCGGTGTCACACGCCTTGCCATTTTCTTTCATCATGGAAAGAAAACCCCAAACGAAGCTGGGGATGCTGCACACAAGCACGCACACAAGCACACACACTGCACAATGCGAGCATCTCCTGGAGCTCCTGGAGTGGGTTGTATCGGTCGGAATATTTCCAAACACCTCAACCGTTCCGATCCGCCTTCTTCCTCTTCCCATCCCGCCCCATCCCATCCCAACAGCATCGATGCATCGTTCCTCCAAAAAGGTTCACCATTTTCTTCATTACCACCGAGGCAAACCTGCCCAATCATTCCTCCTCTTTCTCCCCATCTCCCTTCCCACCCTACCTTTCCCCCTTCCTTGACGAAGGGTGGTTGTGGTTTTTCCGGCAGTGCAGCAAGCAGGACACGACACGACCGTTCGAAGACTTCCGGGTTTGCTCTAGATTAGAAGAAGCAGCCTTTCTTATACTTGCAACCCCCCCCCCGCTCCCGCCCCCCCCACCTTCCCAGCCGGACGACGACCTTCTTTCGCCGCTGTACTGTACTGTCCAAGGCAGTGGTAGTGGTAAATTTTGGATCCGATCGAAGATTTGAAATTTCCTTACGGTGAGCGGCTGGTGCATCTTACCGGGGCACGATGATGCTCGGGGGCAAAGTGTACAACCGGCACCGGACCGATGCTGTTATGTGCGTATTTATGCGTGCGTGTTTATATGCATGGATCGGGTAAGATTTCGATCCAACACAAACGAGGCGCTGGGTGGGTGGGGGTGCCGGATGGGTGGGTTCGATTCTCGAAAATTGCATTTTCTGGCCACATCCTAAGGTGCTGTCGTCTCGCCATCCACTTCACCAAACTCCCCCTTTTCCTCCCACCCCATCTGGCCGTGGGTGTGGTAAGGCAGCGGTACCTCATGCATTCATTCTCATTCCTTCCGGCTTTTGTGGCATGGTTGGAGAGACTTTTCGGACCGTGTCTGCCTCAGTTGGTATGTGTGCATGCGTGCGTGTGTGTGTGTGCGGTGTAGGCGTAGACGGTGACCAGTGGGTGGTAAATGGGCACGAACGCTGGAAGGCTGAAGATGAAGAAGTACGTGGTCATTTTCTCCAATTTTCGGTAGGAACTGGTCGAACGTGCGTCCTGGTCCAGATCCTGGTCGTAGAGCCAACCATTCCTTCGTCCGTGCGTGTATTGGTAGCTATTCCTTAGACAGCGTGTCGTATACGAGCTGGTGGCAAAGAAACTTTACCACCGACCAAGACAACCCGCAACGGTGGGCGGATGGATGGGTGGGATTTCTCGTTTTTGGTGATGATGGAATTGCTGTTGGTGTTGATATTTTTGCTATTCTTATGCGTTTGCATCAGTCCCTACCCTACCCTCCCACCGGCACCCTGCAGCTGCAGATGATGCACAACACGTGCGCATACGCGACACCGAGGCACGTACACGTGCAGGCAGGCAGTACCGGTAACGTGTCTTTATAAAGGCACCAGTGTGCAGTGAGCAAGCGACGTAAGGAAAGGGCATACATACATCCATAAGACGCCGTGAGACAAAGCAGGAAGGAGGTGCGGGGGGAGGGGGAGGGTTAGTGTGATAAGGATATATCAAGATTGAGAGCCGAAATACACACACAGACACACACAAACGTACAAATGGCGCAAATACCGACCAAAATGCATGAGGAAAAAAGACGAAAGTCGAGTGAGTGAGAGCGAGAGAGAGAGAGAGTGGTTCGGTGTTGTTGCGATGGCCGCTACGATTCGCTACGTACAGCTTCGTCTTGTGCAACGTCTTGTGGTGCAGGACAGAAATAATAATACTTAATGCAAACTAATATTGAAATAATGAAATGCATTATCGATTTTCTATTTATTACTTATGTATGTGCGTAGGGTCCAGTTTCGGTGCTGAGGCATGTTCGAACCCCACCACCGCGCTCCCTCGACCCCAAAACCCCTCAGCCGGGTTTCACCCCATTCCCCCCTTGTTTTGGTGGCCCACGTGGCCATCACGGCCGAAACATGCGTGATACGTGAGCGCCGCTGGCAGGATGTAAGGCCTGACCTATCCCGCCACACGCCATCCATCCATCCAACCAACCAGCAGCAAAAACCCCTTCTGTGGGTCGGTTGGTGCTGAGATGATGCACCGCGTTTTGCTGCAACAGCAATTTCGTGACCGATGAACCTACCGTGCCACCGTGCTCGGTGGCAGGGCAAGAAAGTTTGGCAAAATGCGTGAAATGCGCTTGGCAATGAGGGGCGAAAATCCCGCAGAACCCGTGTTTCCCGAACGCACTTTGTGCAGCTTGTTACGCATAAATGAAGCCATTCCCGTGTCCCACCTTCTGCAACGCCTGCACGGTTTCCCGGTTTCCACGGCTCGCCAAATTCCCGTGGCTCGAGTATCGTTGCCTAGGATTTTCGCTACTTAAGAACCGAATCCGGCACCGTGCGGCCAGGAGCCTCCATTCCTACCCTCTCTTCTCCCCCCCCCCCCCACGGCACCCCTTCCCACGGGGTTGCTTCCTGGGCGCTAGCAGGTTAAATGATTTCTTGCGATTTGGAGGACGCTTTGACCAGCACCAGGGGGAGCGGGTGTGGAAGGAGAGGGGGGAAAAGGGGGAAAGGAGAAGGGGGGAAGGGGGCCGCTAGTGCAACTGCATTAAGAAAGGGTGCAGCGATACAACGATGCAAGGCACGCGTAAATGACATGCACACACGCACACGCAGTGGATGATGAAAATGAGGCGGGAAGGGTAAGCGAATGGGTGCAGGTGGGTTCATTGCGTCCGGTACTGGCACCGGTGTGTGGGGTGGGGTTGGGGGGAAAGAGGGATGGTTTTTTTTGTTTTTTATTTTGTTTCTTTTTGCCTCTAGCTCGATGCGTGTACAATCGTGGTACCGCATCTACCGGTGTTCCGACCATTTATTGTTGCAGGCGGCAACATTATCCACACGGTCGGTTTTTTTTTGTTTGTATTTGTTGTTGTTTCCTGGCTTGCTTGCTGCCTCAAGCTGGTTCGTTTTCGGTGTACCAAGTACGCGCTGAAAATGCTTCACTTTGTAACCCTGCTTACTTATCTCGCCCCTTACCCTGCTGGGATCGTGGGCGAAGGCCACCTCGAACTGACCGTACGGTTTGCTTTTGAATCATAACCCAAACACAGGTTGCCACCCGAATGCATGCCATGAAGAAGAAGAAGGGCGGAGGAAAAAAAAAGGTAACAAAAAAGTACGCATTTTTAATATGCATTCACCAAGTCGATCGATGACGATGAGTGAAAACGCTGTGAGGGAAAAGGCTGTTGGTTGTGTCGAGCGTTCAGCGTAAGGCAAGGGGGGTTTCCTTAATTATTATCCTTACCGAGCGTTCGCAGTGCTTTGTGGTGTGCTGCGCCTGGTACACGGTCCACCCAACCACCCAGCAATGCACTGCAAGGACTTGATGCAGTTTTAACCGAATAGGTTAAATGGGTCAAAATTGCGTGCGGTTCGAATTCGTCCCTTCCGTTCTCAGCACGCGCCACACTGCCTCACAGTGCGTCTGCCAATGGTAAACAAAGGCATCAGGGGGGAATTAGCCCTTGCCGGTCGGGTTGGTCGGGTTTTGGGGTTTGCCGGGTGAGCCACGGTGGCTACGCATAGACGGAATGGCGGGCGTGAGTGTACGGAAACGGAAAGTAATTAAAATTTGAAAATAGGATCGAACCGAGCCTATCGAAGCCAACCGAGGTGCTCAGAAAACACTGCCAACGTGGGGAGGTTGCTATTTTCTTTTATTTATTTATTTCTTTCTTTCTACTAGCACCACAGCGTGAATAGATAAACCTTGCCTGCTTCTGTCTCGGGGATACGGGGTGATCTAGCAACAAAAAAAACGAAACAAACAAAAAAAAGTTGTTAAAACGGACAACAATCAGGAGCATGGAGAGGCAAAACTCCGACCTACACAACAACGCCTTTAGGGGGGCGAACTCACAAACCAACTGGCAACATTAAAGATCCACTGCTGTGTAACGTTGTGTGCGTGTGTTCATGTGTGGAACCGTACAAAAGTAACAACCTTTAACTTAATGCAGAAGTTGGGTGCAAAAAGAGAGAGAGAGAGAGAGAGAGAGAAAAAAAAATACATATGCCATGTTCATTTGGGTGCCCTTTTTTCCCTCTGGCCTCATTTTGTTTGCCCAAGAGCATGGTTAGGCTATTGTAAGCATTTGAACAACAACAAGATTACTCATACACACACAAGAACACCAACATGTACGTTATAAAGCACACGGCACAACATTAAGCGAGGCGCACTGATGGGAGCCATAGTAAATGATTATTGATTAGCGAAGTTCTTACGGACTCCTTTTCNTTAATGCAGAAGTTGGGTGCAAAAAGAGAGAGAGAGAGAGAGAGAGAAAAAAAAATACATATGCCATGTTCATTTGGGTGCCCTTTTTTCCCTCTGGCCTCATTTTGTTTGCCCAAGAGCATGGTTAGGCTATTGTAAGCATTTGAACAACAACAAGATTACTCATACACACACAAGAACACCAACATGTACGTTATAAAGCACACGGCACAACATTAAGCGAGGCGCACTGATGGGAGCCATAGTAAATGATTATTGATTAGCGAAGTTCTTACGGACTCCTTTTCGTTCGGTTTCAACCGCCCCATCACAATTCTCATTTCAGCCGCTTTTTAGCATGTCTGTCGAAGAAATTAAACACGCACCGTAGGGACCACAGGGAAGCAGGCCGCGGGGAAAAGAGCCGAACAGGAGTGAGGGGGGGGGAGGGTTGGAACAGATTTGTAATTAGTTGATACATTGATTTTGTAACAACACAAGCTTTGGGAATGGGAAACACCGGAAGGATATGTTTCAGTTCTTACAAGTTTCCATCAATTCTTGCAGCACGATTCGTACGTAAAACATTCTGTCTTTTGTGTGTTTCTTTTTTCTCGTTCATTCGGTTGCTTTGGCTATATTCAATTCAGTGTACACTATAGGCTAGTGAAAATAACAAATCGTCTTACAGATTTCTTACTAACTGCGAATTCATAAAATAATCACCCTCGTTGTAACGGAAAGTGAGTACAGTCAACTGATCGTTGGTTCTCGGTTTGTGTTCCCATTTTCAACCCGGTAACAGGACTAGAACGTGTCGCTGAAGAATTGATGGGACGCAGGAAATGGAAACACTATCAGGACGTCCTAACGCGACAACAGTTGAATCTGCTGGATCCCAGTACTACAAACTCTACCGAGGACGATCAGCTGAGCGGCCCGACCGGTGTAGCTGCTGCCGCAGCCGCCGCTGCAGCTGCTGCAGCCGCGGCAGCCCAACTGCAGCAAGGGCAGCTGATGAATACCGCCAGCCCGCTACCGACAACCGCTGCCGCAGCCCTTTCGCTTGCTGGCGGCGGCATGATCGATCAGAAGACCAGTCCCGCCGCCATTGTGGCCGCAGCGAACGCTGCTGCCGTGGCATCCCTCACTACACCTGCCGCAGCCCAGGCTGCCAACACAACTGCCGCGACGGCTATAGGTAAGTC
>CM032177.1:4847709-4974094 GCA_018908115.1 Anopheles rivulorum
CTTTCTTTCCATCTCGCTCGCTCCCAGTCAAGTCGCCCCTAAAACAGCGATTCTTCTCAACACCCAACGCAGTAAGAAACGGCCACTGTCAGCAAGGCGATGTAGATGTCGATCCCAAAATTGCCGCCTCCGCCAGTCCCGACAGTCCGCGTGCCACCAACTGTGTGGCGTCGGAAAAGGTCAGCCCCACTAGTGCCAGTTCGCCACGACACGGCAAGGACGATCGTTCGGTTTCACCGGTGTCGCGCGACTGTCACGTCAATGACAACGGCACCGCGACACCAACGACCGGCACCCCAATGGACGGAACGTCTACGTCGCCCTCGTCGCCGACGGGCACGATCGATGAGGATCCTGCGCGGCCCAAGTCAGCCTCCGGTCCCCAGCAAGTAACTGCCGAGCCAAGAAAATCCAGCACACCCGAACGTCGCGCGTCTTCCGTGACAAGTCCTGATCTCCGCGGAGACCAAACTGCCACCGAACATGAGAATGTGTCCATTGTGAAACAGGAACCCGTAGGTGAGTCATACAAGAAACATACGCAGTTCATACCTTATTCTTTCACCGGCACACATTTATTTGTGGATGCATCGCGTGGATGAATATTTGCAATCATGTCGAAGATTTAGTTCGTACAAACCACAAACATACACAACGTTTCGTAGATGACAGAGTAGTGGAAGCGACTATTATAACAATAGCAGACATGACGTATAAGAAAGGTGTCTAGAACCAAATGGAAGCACATGATAATCAAATCGCATCCGTGAAGTATGAGCTCGCTGTCAGATATCAGTGGAATATCTGCTGACAGCATTCCACGCGTTTATACTCGCGAGATCGAGTACTCAACCGATGCTGTCATACTGGTGTAGTCTGCTTCAATTTGAATATCATGTGCTTCCATTCGGTTATGTCTGCTACCATTTATGTGTCAGCTGAGGCCGTTTCGATGGTTGTTATTGTTATAAGAATCCCTGTATCATTCCGAACGTTTACTATTCCCCAATTGGACGTTGTTTTGCAGAAAATTCAACAGAACAAAATGCAGATACGTCGCTTATAAAATCCGAACAACCAAACCCAGAGCCGGCGGAGGCGACGGCTGTTAAGCTGGGCCTCGTGTCTAAGTTGCCCATCGTTGGGACGAACAACAACAATACCATCAACAGTAACAACAACACAATCCAGCATCGCAGCAACGGGATGGCGACCGAAGATGGGTCCACCGGCAGCACGCTCTTAACGACGGAAACACCGGCAGAACCTGAGGCTGTGACGCCGATCGACTGGAAAGCGCAGGACAAGTGCTATTTCTGTGTCGACGGTAAGCTGCTGACCGTGAATGAGGCTGGCGAGCTGGTACCCGAGTCTGGTCCGGCCCCAACAGAAGGAGACCGTTTTCTTAATCGACGGGTAAGCGCAACGACCAAACGCTCTTTCTGCGGAGCGATCTCTGCTAATGTGGCAATTACTATTTTACAGGCTGTTGCTGCTGCCGCGATGGCCGAATCCGATAGCGATACGAGCGAGAGCAGCGAGCCAGAACTGTTGGCGAATTTGCTGAACGCTGGCGGTGCGGCTGGTGGCATGTCCGCCAAGTCGTTGGTTGCGTTAATACGTGAGGCTGGAGCTTCACAGAATCTGCCCTCGTTACAGGCGCTCTTGGCGCAGTACACAGCGGCCACATCGCTGCAGGGCCTTCAGCCGAATCTTGCCCAGCTCTACAACCGTAAGTCACGGCACTGCGTAGTCAGTCAGCTCACCTCCAACGATCGGCGGTACTAACCACTCTTACTTCCCAACAGCTCTCTGGTATTCGCAACTGCAGCAACAAATGTCGCCGACTACCGTCGAATCGGCCACCGGTGGTGGGACCACATCCGCCGCCATCAGTCCGACAACGGCGGCCAAAATGGCGGCCGAGCTTGGTACGGTCGGTGGGACTGGGGAGCAACCGCTTGATCTCAGCGCGAAACCGGGCACTTCCGGTATGACATCACTGCTGAGCAGTATGTCACATCTGCATCAGAAGCACATCTACAAGTAAGTGACGCATTTTTAACGTTCTTCGGCGCTCTCATCGGTAGGCCGCCATGGAAACTATTTCAATTATGTCATTCTTTGGAACTTGCAAAACCCGGGGACACATGGTTCCCGGGTTCAGCAGGTATGGCCGATCGTAATCGAATCGAACACTTCGGACCCCAACAGGAACAAATTGCTCCACGCGGCCCAAATGGTGTCGCCCATGTCGCCATTTTTTAATTGAATTTTTTCTTACGTTTCCTTGCACTCGTACGCGCCCGGTGCATTGCAGTGGGGAAGAATTGAAATTCGATACTCAGCACTCTGACGACCTATTACCGAGACTGTGCTGGCGTGGTGGATATGTGCAGAGATAATGAAAATATACTAGTTGTCGATTGTTTTCCACATTTTTCCCTCGACCCAACCTCACTGCGTCACTGCTGTCGGTGAGGTAACTTTGCAGTGGGGAAAACACACTTCCTTTCCTATTGGACGAGTTCCACTTGAGCGCGAGCATATCGTGTCAGGGAAAAACAAAAGAGCTTTCATGTCCTTTCCCGATCTCTTGAGGCAATCGAGCGATAGCGATTCGATTGATTGGTTTTGATTCACTCGAGTCCGTTCGCTTGCCCCAGTCGTGCTGTGGGGCTCTCGTCGAGGGGTGGTGCTATTTTGGTCCACTTGGGATTTTCCTTCTTTCCCGGTTTGGACTTTTGTTTTTGCTTTCTGTTGTTTTTGTGTTTTTTTTTTCTGTACATCACGGAAAACCCCGTTCGGACGAACCTTCCAAACCGTCACAATTAACATCGCTTTCTCATTAACACCTTCCCTCCATGCTGGAACTGCTCCCTGTTCCGGTGTTCAATGTTGCCACGTTCTTCGTGCAGGTGCAGGTGATTGGAAAAGAAAATGCGCTTCTGTATCATGTATCACCACCACACCCAGCGTTGGGTGGTGTCGATGTCGATAGCGATTACATCCTCACGGCAAACGGGGAAGCAGACGCGCTACAAAATGCTATTAAAAAAGGAACCGGCCGATATCCATCGTTTGCGCTTACACGATCTCACCCTCGGCTGGGGCTATCGTGAGCGTGATCATTGTTATCGATGGATAAATTTTTAATTAGTAATTTGAACGCTCCCGCAGCGATTGCTGCACAACGCTGTTTGCCAACAGAATTAGAGACGAACACGGCCACCATAACAGCTCTTTGTTTCTGCAGTTTTATCTGCAAACAATAAAACAATTTCGATGAGAAATAAATAAATAAAAGAGCAGCTCAGCTTTAAAAGTATTCTTCACTGCCTCGTCGATTACCGGCACCGGATAATAACCGGTAAACCCCGGAAAAGGTTAATTATATGTTCTTATCTGGTATTTGTCTTTGCAGTTATGAGCAGCCCCGCACGACCATTAATCATTGGTGCAAGTATAGTATGCAAGTCCGCTCGACGCGGTCGATCAATTCTTTCGCCGATCACCGCCTGCCTGTGTTCGCCTTTTAAGGGCGAATGGAAAATGTATCACGTTAACGGCTTCTTCCATAAAACTGACAGCTGGCCGTGATTTGTTTAACACATCGTAACATATCCGCCGACGTTTGCAAACTCCGTTGGCCAGATTTTGTCCGTACTTGGGGGCGCATCATCATTTGTCAGAGCCGTATGTTTTTCGTGATGCTTTTATTGCATTTTGCAAAAACTGCCACACGTGATGCGTTGCATTTGTCTTCAATTTTGCATCCGCAAATGCAAACTCCGTTAACCCCGTTAGCCTCCCTCATTTGCCAGCAGGTTCACTGTGCTGCCCAAAACGCCACACATGCCACAAATGTTCACCATTCGGTACTTGGTACAAGTGGTACGTAAATTAATAAATAAAAAATACACACACACACACACACATTCACGCCAGTAAAAACAACAAACATACGCACAACAACTCGGGCGCACATCTGACGGGCGCTGCGTCACACTATCATTTCATCCCATATGGGATCCCTACCGATCCAAAATACCGCAAAGTTCGTTCACATTGCAGCAGATCGTACGGGAGCTAACGGGGTTGGCGAATCTTTTTTCGAGCAGATTTTGAGGCTTCACTTCCTGTCCCTCCCCTTCCCTTCCCTTTCTTCACTTCCCTTCCCTCCTCTCCCGCCACCCTGCTCCTACCGACTTGCTACCGACCGGGCAGATGCGCGTGTGTGAGGTTAATTTGCCGCCAAAATAATCATCATAAAAACGGCCAATGGTAATAATAATCATGTTGCGAAACATGGGGCCCTTTTGCGATGTGAAGCGCCCCGAAAACAACAACAACCACAAAGGAGGGGCTGGGGGGGGAACTTCTTCATTTGGGTTTGGGCGAAGATGCACTCTCGAATGCAGGCAGCCCTCGACACCCGTTCGTTTACGTTTGCCACGATGACACGCGAGAACGCGACCAAATGTGTCAAAAAAGCGGTATTCTGCATGTTGCCTGCGGCCTTAATGCCAGTTATGCTCTTCCACTTTCACCGTATTGTGTTCTTTACTTCTTGTTTCTTACTGCCTCATCACCCCCATCATCAGTCCCAAAATGGGGCCCCAAAACCGAAAAGATGATGCCCCAAACCCAAAAACACAGCAAACAAAAAAAGGTGAACGACAACAATTTGGCTGGTGGTAAACGAATGCATGTTTTGGGCCGGTGCATCGGATCTCCTGGATGTTTCTTTTTTTTTTGTTTTATTTTGTTGGTGCCCCCCGAAGGCAACCCTTTCGCTTTTTATATCTGCCTGTTCCGCTACATCCCGGGTTTGGGTTTGTGTAATATTTAGCCGTTTTGTTTTGTTGTTTTTCGGTGTTGCTTCATCAAATGTGGCACGACAAGGAAAGGGACCAAAATGCAACAGAAGAATGATGCACCGAAACGGGATTCGAGAACGTGCAACGCTGCGCGACACACACACACACTCGAGTGTGCGGTCCGGGGTCATTGCTCTCGGGCATTTTCTTTTCCCTTCAACTTTCCTTTTCGTTTGCTTCGCTACAGCCAAAAGTGGGGTGTGTGGAGCTGAGCAGCAAAGAATTGCAATATTTATGGTGCTGCTTTGAAATGGATCTCTCCCAATTCAGCACTTCATGTCGTTCTTTTCTTTTCGTGTCGCTTCGCTTTCACTTTATGGTACGGTGCGTTTCACTTTCGGCAACATGTGGTGTGAATTTGTGCAACTTTACATAACGATATTTTTTTATGTTAGAACGGCCTGGCCGTATTAGAATATAACGATATCATTGTCGTGAAATATTAATATTGTAAACTTGGTGAAATTAATCATCAAAAGAAGATCAAACGACAAAATGTAATCTTCAAAACAATTTGTTTCTCATTAATTTCTCCGTCTTGGCCATTGAGCCGAGGAGAAGAAAGCAAATCTTCTCTACTTCCAAAATCAGTCTTTGGACAATCTTTTGTCACGTCAACGGATCAGTTTCTTTTCCTTTTCCTTTAGTGCATTCATTCGCGAAACACTGTGCAGTTTCCCTTGTACGAGATACGCACATTTGCCGCATGACAAATTAGTAGCAACATGTTTTACGGCTGCTAAGTTTGTGATTCTTTGCGTGATGAGCTGCGTGGAAGTGTTAAAAGTATGACAAATTACCCGATTGAATGTGACAGATATTGCTTGTCAGCGGTAAACATTCAATGTCGCACGACTCACACTAACGAGATGAGACATCGCATATGATATTAAATGTGTTGTTAATTTAAGCAAAACTCAAAAGATGGTTAATCATTCGTTTTACGTTTCATAAAGAAGTTTCTTTACTCGATACGCAAAGAAATTTTCCCTTCTGCTGTGATAAAGATGGCATTTGTGTTTGTACTTTCTATATGATTTTAGTAAAGCACACTCTACTAATAGTGTACATTAAAGGGTATTTCTCAGACATTAGTATCATTATCACGATCATTGTCGATCAATCTTGTCATAAAAACTTATGAAAAAGTGCTAAAGGTTAAAATTAAGACTTACAAACGATTTTGGTTTTTACTAAGGCCGATTCAAGTGACTGGTTATTGTTAAAATGTAGTATAATTGAGCCAGAGCCAGAGCCAGATCAAATCCAAATATTTCCACTAAAAATGGTCATATTTTAGTCCCTCTTATACTAACTTGCTTTAATTAATCTATTACAGAAAATTGTATTTCTAAAATTGGAAAATTCAAAATACATGCAGCCCAACTACCACTTGATGCGTAAAATAAGTTAAAAAAAAATGCACATTTCCACGTATCCTATCCTTTTGTCGCGTGGAAATCGACATAATTTTTTCTAAGTATTTATTATCACTATTATGAATCTTCGGCATAGGATTTCTGCAAATATGTACAACATGCCATATGCCCATGGAAATGGATAAGCAAATATTACCGTACTTTGTGTGCCATACGCTGCTCGCATCAAATGTACGCCTCCTGCCAATCGTGGCCCATTCTTTTCGTGCGACATCATTCAACATTGCAACCGCCTGTCCTATCCTATCCCATCGCACATATGCAGTTTTTCCTTTTCCAAGCGCAAAATGCTTAAAACACCAACGGGTCAATAATGTTGTACCATCAAAAGGATTTTTCTATTTCCATTTAAAATAAAAGCGAGCAAAAAAGGCAAACAAAACATAACAACAAAAAAATGTATAAACTCTGAAATCCTTTATCCATTGTTTCTAGCTGTTAATTGAATGATGCACCTGTCGGAATTTCTCTTTTTCCACATTTTATTTCCATTTCATGTCTTTTTTTTCTGCCGCGCCTACCAAACAAGAGCGACAATGGTGTGTGTACGTGTGTGTGTGGGGGGCTTTTTTTACACAATTCCACAATTTCCACTGGACTGGTGACTGGTGAACGGGAACAAAAACAAAAATGTTGTGTTGAAAAAGAATTTCTATGGATTTGCTGCAACCCATATTTTTGCTTGTTTGTTTTTTTTTTCTTTCCAATGCATATATCCTGTCCTCATACATGTGTGTGTGCATTTCAACTTGTTCACAAAAATAATCGTTTCCGTGCGTTAACTCGTTTTTTTTGTCTCTCACTCTATTTTGTTATAAAATTTTCTACTCATCTCTTTTCTCGTAAATCGCTTTTTTATGATTTTTTCCACCTCCGTTTCGAACACACTATTCGCAAACCCATTTTTCATTGGCACCACTTTGGCGGAAGCAATTCGCACCGGATGGACTTCAATGCGTTTGGGTTTGGGAAAATACGTTGAAATAATACAAACAGTCGCTGAGTGACAAGCGCGCGAACGGTACAAGAAAAAAAAGGCTAAACACATATTTATGAACGAGTGTATTCCAATTAGAAGCCGGATTGGATGGGACAGATTTTTTTTGTAGTATATCCATATTTTTATTATGTGTTTTTTTTTTCTTAGTTTAGTTTCATCGTGCATCCGTTGTCCATGGAATCAATCCCAAAACCGGTCATACACACACACATATGCATGTTTTTATCGTTGCAAACCAAACACCAAAATGGAAATATGCATGTATTTCTAGCGTCCTGCTAACAATCTGTAGCTGTTTTCATTTGCAATAATTTTAGACCGCCCAGCGAGCGTAACGAAACCATTTTCCATTTGTTAAAGCACATGCTCAACATGCCCAAAACTGAAGCACTAAACCGTTGCTGATCGGTCGCTTTAATGCATTGAAATGCACACAAAATGGCGTTATGAAAATAATATTTCGAAACAAAAACTCGGGCTCTTTCGCGGGCATCTTGGTCAAACGCTTGGGCACCATTTTTGCATCACATGCGGGATTCCAAGAAATGCAGTCAAAATAATAGCTAAACCGTATCACGTATCCATAAGACGAAAATGGGTCTTTCAGTTTGGGCTGGTAACGGCACGGTTCCGCTCCTCGGTACGACGAGTCTTGACAAATTATTATCGTTTTCAAAATAAGCAGAAGGTAACCCGATGATTGTGGATGCTTGGGTGTCGTTTCACGAACGAATTATCTTCTCTTGCCCATGGCCCCATGTGTGTTTGGACAACAGTTTCTAAACAATCTTCCACAAAAGCGTCACAGCGTCAGCAGCAAACAAGATGATAGCAATGATGATTCCCCAGCCGGTTATGTGACCATTGTCGTATTCACCTTTGATCTCCTTACCAAAGGGAAGCTGTTGAGTGGAGTGGAGGGAATGAGGGAGGGGGAGGGGGAGGGTGGCCCACAAACCACTACGTGGACCCGGTCCGGACTCGCTCGAAAAGAAGCTCGAATAAATTGCTAACGCAGCGAACACCATTGGCACACCAAAACGCCACGCGACACACAACTCCATCACCATCCCGGCCGGATGCGGATCAACCGTTGCCGATCGGCCATCAAATGTCAGCGGGCATTACGAAATGCCACTTGCGTATCGCAACGTTTCGCGCCTTTCGGCCGATGACTGCGATGATGATGATGATGATGATGGAGGGCTTACGTTGCGCGACCTCGCAACTCGTTCGCCGTGTCTTGACCTTTTTCGCGTTGATTCTTTTTTCCCGCAAGGCGATTTGTTTTTTTTTTTATTATTTATTTCAGAACCAGGTTGGGTTGGAGTTTGTTTTTTCTTCTTCCTTTTCCTCTTCTTCTTCTCGGCAACGCTTTATAATACTTGTGCCCCTCCTTAAATCCGTGCTCGAATCCGATGACACGCATGTTTGCCTGCGATGCAACGTTCTGTCCGCGGAACTTTGGACAAAGACTCTGGCAAGGGCGCGAGCGGTACAGCGGCGAAAGAGGAAGATGAAGAAGCAGTAGAGGAGGAAGAAAAAAATCTCCCGAACAGATCGAAAAGGGAAAATCCTGTGATGGAGTGAGACAACAGAGAAAGAGAGACAGAGAGAGAGAGAGAGCACGCATACGACGCTTGTTGCTGCTAACCGTAAGCAATGCATTGGCACTATGTTATGTGCTGGTGCGTTGCATTACTGCAATTTTAATCGAAAATTACCGCCAATGTGCCACCGTGCCGGCCCGTGCCACCGGCTCGACAGCAATCCGATGCTCAAACACGCAGCAACTCCGCAACAGGGGTTTAAAGGGGAGTACGCGAGTTTCATAAATAATAAATCTGACCTTAAAATATTTAATCACATCGATTCGCATTCNAGAGAGAGAGAGAGAGAGAGAGAGAGAGAGCACGCATACGACGCTTGTTGCTGCTAACCGTAAGCAATGCATTGGCACTATGTTATGTGCTGGTGCGTTGCATTACTGCAATTTTAATCGAAAATTACCGCCAATGTGCCACCGTGCCGGTCCGTGCCACCGGCTCGGCAGCAATCCGATGCTCAAACACGCAGCAACTCCGCAACAGGGGTTTAAAGGGGAGTACGCGAGTTTCATAAATAATAAATCTGACCTTAAAATATTTAATCACATCGATTCGCATTCGGCGCAAACTGTGAGTCCAGCATGGGAGAGGCGAAGGGCACCATGTAGCTCGCCAGTCTCTATTTCTCAAGCCCAAGGCAAATGGCTCCGCGAACCAATACCAGGCTACCTTCGTTCGCACTGCCTCCGAGACCGAAGAGAACAGGGCACATGGACATGGATACGATTGATGATACAATCCTGCAACTATGCGCCATGTACTCTCATCCCCCCTGATGAACAAGCTTGAGTGCAGCAAGAAATTTAAAAAAAACGAATTGATAAGAAGGGTCCATCTCAATGTGGATAAGCGACCCAGCAACGGAATGTTTGTGACATCTTACTTTTTCCTCGAGACGAGCTCATTTCGAGCGTCACCGAAAACTAGCAGCTAAACGATGAATTATGGATGTCATCATCAACAAAACAGATAAACTTTCTCGAGGGACAAATTCAGTTTGGGACTCTGGATGCAGAATCCTCTGGGAAAGGATGCAACGTGCACAACGTATGATAGCCTTTTGAGGAAATAGATCTTTTTTCCGAGCTGTTCTTATTAATCGTGGGAGCGAAGGTCTTCTCCAGTTCATTAATTTCCTTCCATGGTGAACAAGTCAACACTCTTATAGCAAATAACCGCTATTCCGAGTTTTTCGCGTAACGACCAAATCAAAATGTGACAAAAACATCTCCTTAAACGAAGGAAATTTCGTACAACGAAAACGAGCAGAATTCCCAACAGTAATTGAAGGATCTTTGGTCGGATGTAGAATGTTCAGACAATGGTGATGTTTTCCAACCGGTGTAGAATTGAGAATAAAAACTATTAAATCGAAGAATTTTCATCAGATCACATGGAATAATTTTCCCCCAACATAACTAATAGAGTCACAGAAATAAAAAAAAATTAAATCTCTAATCATGCGAATACATTCTGAACGGTCTTTAAAGGCATTTGTTTACAAAACTTCTCACGTCGATGCAGTGCATTGACATTTTTCTGTTCAATTGTATGTAAAAGATCCTCCCACCTAACCAGATTTTCTTATAACGACTAAAGCACTAAATTTTGTTAGACATCGTGGTAGAAACGTTTGCCATTACACAAAACATTCACATGGCCATTCGTCACAGTCACCCAAAAATCAATACATTATCCAAAATGTGCACTAGCTCACCCTTGAACACTACCAACGGCATACCACCAACACCACGTGGATAAATGTCATCAAATTTTCATATAAAATAAAACACCTCCCCTAATACATGAACCACCAACATTCCCACTCCCCGCTCCGTCCCACCAGAAGCAGGACATGGGAAAGGTTAATGAACTTGCCGAACTTGTGCGTTCTGTGCCGTGCGCACGAAGAAAAGGAAGCCAAATCTTCAAAAGGTACACCATACGTACGTTGCGACACGTTGCGACACGTAAGTGCAGTAAGCGGACGTACTACACCATCCTACCAAATGCATTTGCACTCGATGCACCGAATTCCTCCCCGGGCATCCTTCCCCCTGTCCTTTTCCCCTTTCCCTTCTCTTCTGTCCCAACTCCCCCCCCCCTTCCTCTTCCTCTTCTACACCCAAAAACCCTTTCACGAACTGTTGGGCCTCGCTCGCTGTGATTGAAAACTGCGGAAGGAACTTCCTTTTGGGAACGGTCCTTCCTTTTATTAGCTAAAAAGAAGTGCTCAGAAAAAAAGCTGCATACACGATGCACGCAGTCTACAAACACACAAGCACACACACACACACACACGCTTACATCATGCTCCCTTCCATGTGGTCCCTTGGTCCTTGCGGTTCCTTGCGATCGAGGATTTCAAATTCACCGTCGTCACCGCCGCCACCACCACCATTGCGAAAAAAACCCTCCCCCCATCTCCCTCTGCCCCCCCCCCACCACCACCCCATCCCCCTTGTATCCGTCTGCACCGCCAACCGGCAATGCACTGTGGAGTGCATTTCACACTGAATTTGCATTTCTGTCACCAACACACATCAACACAACACAAACATGCTTCGGCACGGCACACGTGTGTCCACACATGTGTGTGTTCAAAATTCTACAAAAAAAAAACACACACACACACACACACACACGTATGATTGCCACCAGTGCTGGCACCAGTGTCAACCGCAATGTTTGGATGGAATGGTTTTTTTTAGTTTGATTCATTTTTTTTGTGCTCCTGCCTTTTGGTCGTGGAACATTTTCTAAAAAGGGTTGGAAGAAAAAAGTAAGGCAAGTTCTCATCAAAATTTTAAACTTGCACCCTTGCAACCTTCATCCCAAAACGGGACGACGACGACGATGACGACGACACACCGCATATCGCCGACAATCTATTCGCGGAGTGCATCACATCCCAAACCAAACGGTCGGTGGGTTGGGAGCGGGGAGAGCAGGAAGGAAAGATGGAGAAGTGGTTGCTGCCGGCTGTCATTGCCCTAGGCCCCTCGGCCCCACGGCCACCATCATCGTCGCCGTGGTTGTTGTGCCACCCCGATGGCTGGCTTTATGCCACCGTTCATTAGCCACCGTTCCACCGTCTGACGGCTCGTTTCCGATTTGTGCCTCGGACCCCAAGTGCCCGTTTTGCAGTGGAAAAGTGCATTTCCATCGTCGCTGCCACTGCTGCTGCTGCTGCTGCTGTGGTTGGCTTCCCTTTTTCTTTTCTTTTTTGTTTTTAAGCTGTAGAGCTGCAGTGGATGGAACAAACGAACGAAAAAATCCCCCAAGAAAGGACGAATTGTCGTAGAATGTTGCTGCGTCTTGCTGCCATATGTAACCCACAAAAAAACAACAACCTTTACCTTTATTTCCTACGGTGCAATTTTTGTATGCCAGTTGCATGTACCTCCGCGCGCATTTGGGATTATGCCTTTCTTCTTCCTTTTCACCAATACCACTAACCACCACTACTGCTGCAACCTCCTTCTGCCTCTTTTTCCCCATCCCCTTGTGCATTTATGTGAATGTGTGTGTGTGCGTAAGTGTTGGTGCAGTTTTTTAAAGAACGGCTGGTTTTTTTTTGACGGTAGCATAAATTACACTCCCACACACTGGCACCTTCTCTCAACCCCCCCCCTCCCCCTCGGTGGCCGTCGTGTGCACTGTTACCGTTTCCTATCCGTGCTCACTATCTTTGTCACTCCCGAAGCCACCGTCTCTCATTCCATTTCCTTCACATCCTAAAAAACAGCCTTCACACACACACACATGCTCGCAAGAAGAAAGCAAAAACGAGAGAGAGAGAGAGAGAGAAAGCCTCACCTCGTCAAACGCAAAAATACCATCCCGAAAACAACACAACGAACCAAAACGGCAAGGGCCCGTTGCATGTGCATACAGGACATGATATGTTTGTGCACATATGCATGCATGTTAGAATGCATTTTTCGGTGGCACGAATAAAGATTCGTCCTTCCCCAGCGGTCCCATTCCTGCCGCATGCACAACGGTTGCACATATATAACATATATATGTATGCATATATATATTGCACCGGCGTGCATTTGGATGCACAACCAAAAATGCAACCGAACATGCTCATTACCGGTCGTTTTCAAACCCCCTTTTCGAGTGTGCAAAACCACAAAACCTTGGTTCGAATCTTCGTGCATGCGTGTTTTGGGCCGTTTTTTTTCTGCCCTTTTACCTCCCTTGAAGGTGTTTTGTGTGTGTTTTCTTTCCATTTTTTTTTGTTTTAATTTTTCACTCTTGAGGTGTGTTTTTTTTTTTGTTTTGATGGACTTTTTGGCAACAGCATGAAAAGCATAATTGCGATGCTACATCGTCATCGTCGACACATTTCACACCACGCGTTGTTTTGAAGTAGCACCTATATGTTTAGGCACTCAATTTTCACACATTTTCACTGCTTTAGGAAGAAGAAAAGATACAAAGCAGTAAAGTAGTAAAGGAAAGTAGTAAAAGAACAGGTCAGTTGTCCAAAAACCGATTTGAAAATAAACCATCCGTTCTTCGGTTGGCCGAAAGGGTACCAAAGTGCACCACAAATTACACACATGCACTGGCGAAAAAGAAAAACAAACCGAAATCCATACACATTTTTCGCGTCATGTACCTTTGCATTTTTTTGTGCTCGTTTGTATGTGTGTGTGTAATGGTTGTCCGTGTGCTGTGGGCACGAAGGGATGCAATGTTCGAATGTAGTGAAAATAAACGTTACGGTCCGGTCCCTTGAGCTGGATCATGGTGGCTGATGGCTTCAGCTAGCCCAAAAGATGCCACCCGCCATTCAGGCACACGGCTGCCGTCGTCGTCATCGTCGTCGTCTTGAGCGGATAATGCACCGAATGGTAGGTTGGCAGGAAAAATAGGAAGCGGGACAAGCCCATGGTCAGTCAAGTAATGCCAGCCAGTCGGCTGTGCCGTGGGTGGCACGGGACGGGAATGCACGGGATGTGCCATGTTTGCACTGCTCTTGTGGAAAGGAAAAGGCGACTTGCATGCACCCTTGCAACGTACGCTTGCTATGCACGGCAGAGGTGCATTCAACGGCGGGCCCATGGGACGGACCAAAGGACAAGGATCGGCGGGTGGGTGTTGCATCGCTTTGCTGTAAGGTGGGACGGATTCCACTCGTATTTTTTTTTTCGTTTGTTTTTGTTTGTTTGTGTGTGCGCCTTTCCCGCTACCGAAATGCGGCTTCTCAATGCAAAAACCACCCGACCTACCCACACAACCTCCTTTCCCGCCACCCGTGGGTTGATTGGGAGCGAGAAAATGCAGCTAGATGGTGAGACGATGCACGAAAAAATGCATTCAGAAAATATATATATATATGAGTTCTTTTGCACTTTGCTATTCACACACACAGAGAGAGAGAGAGAGGGAGAGAGAAAGCAACCCACACACATGGACAGTCTTATTCGATGCCGAATGCATCGCGTCCCAAAAACAAAAAAAAACGGTTGGCCGTCGGAACGTCGCAAAGGACAAAAAGAAACCTCCCGCGCCTCGTTCTCCATCATCCCACCCCACCAAAGAGGGAAAGTAGGATGGGAAATCCCATAGAAAGATGCACTTTGGTGTAGTCCCCCGGGGGGTGGGACCACCGTACCAAACATACGTGGTTGCCATTCATTTACGTTAACGTTTGGCACTTGTTTTCCTTTTTTTTCGCTGCATTTAAGTTTCGCGCTTGTAACACACAGCAAGTAAGCTCATTCCACCCAGTTTCGCTTGCACCTCTGGTGCGGAACACTGGTGGAAAAGATTGTCAAAATAAAGGGAGTATTGGGGGGCTCTGCTAGGTTGATCGAAAGAGGATAAGTCGTAGGACTTGCATCGGACAAGTGGTACAATTTTCCGGCACAGTGTGGTATGGTACGCGAACAGCAACATAGCAAACTACTAATGGACTCACGTTACGGTGTGTACACTGATTCCATTCCCTGCCTTCATCGCGCCTTTGTTTTGAGTTAAATAATGCGAAAAAAACGGAACGCATTTAAACATCCGCAACATCTTGTGTGTCATACAAAGGCACAGTTAGTATACAATCTGTTTTAATATAAGACAAAGAATGTGCTTCGGAGCATTCGGCACCGTCTTAGTTCTAGAAAATGACCTCTAAAATCCCACCGGATGAGCTGCTAAATTTCACAGATCGCTGACAAAGTTGCACAACACACGCTGCACTTACGCCGCGGATAGTGTTGCACTGTTGCAAAATCTGTGCCATATTTATCCTTAAACGATAAGCGATAAGCTAACCAGCTCACGGCTTCCAGCGTTGGTTTTATTTTTCTTGTGTTTCCGTTTTGTTTTGTCCACACAGCCCAAACGTTGTGAAGCTGCTAATATAAATTAGCATTTCCATCCAAATTATTTCAACCAGCAGCAACCATCGATGGTCACTGTTTTTGACAACTTGTGCACGTGCATTTTTCTTCATCCCATTGCTTCACACTCGCAAACACTTTGTACGCGAAGTTGCGAGATATTCACTTGAAAACTCAAAAAAGAGACTATTTTGGAGATTCTGAAGATTATGTTGAAATTTCGTCACTAGTTTGCCTATCCAACATAGAAAAAAAAATTATAAATCTTAAATAAATCTGCAACAATTTGTAATATATTGTTTGCATAAAACCTGGTGAACATTTCTAGTCCCTAACAAATTGAAAGTCCCAATTTACAAAGCGTTATTTTGAGACAAATACGTTCCAATATCGAAGATCGGCCATTTTTCCGACATGGTAATCAGTGCAGTTCTTTTAACCATAATTTTGTAGTTTTCAAACGTTAAACTTTGAGAGAATAACATGAAAAAAACCCGACTCGATCGCATTTTAAGCAAATGATCGCATGCTTCAAACGATCGTAATGATTAGAAGAGACCCAATATCTAATCGGTAAACATTTCTAATCCCAAAATCAACATGGCCTCCATCTGCGAAACGAAGGCACAAATTATTGGAAGGCGTTCCTAATTTCGTTGTTTTCGGCCGTTTTGCTTTGGCTGCGTTTCGTAATTTCGTCTAAACCGGCCGCCATGAAGCGAAGACATTATTTTGCGGCAAACACCGCAACAAAAGAGAATCGAAATAAAACCGGTCCATTGTTTGTTTTTAGCCTCAACCCAGCGACCATCATGATATTCGTCGATCTTGTAGGTGTTGGCCGAAACTATGATGCATCTATTTCATGTGTTATGGCGATTTTCTCTCTCTCTCTCTCTCGCTCTCACCAGATGAGCCAGTGCGTGAAGTTTGGCTTGCTTTGTTCGATATGCGCATCTTTAAATCACGTGTTTTAAAGACAAAGATGTTTACTTATTCGAAAGACTAACTAAATGTAATTGAATAACGACTAATCGAACGATCATGCACCACCAAATGAATTGTAAAGAACGAAACAAAAATTCGCTTTACTTGCACTTTCCTTTCGTGCTATCGAATGCAGGTGCGAATGCAACGTAACAGCTCACTGTTTCGAGCGTTTTCTTTTCTCCAACGCTCCGTATCCATGTTTTTTTTTGTGCTTATGCACGAGGTGTAGCGCTTCCCGGAAGAAAGGTGCCGAAAGTGTAAAAAGTCGAACACCTATTGACAAACGAGATTTCGAGGAAATGTTTTGCGCCATTGTCGCCATTAAACGCGACGGGATGCAAATGTTGTTGAACGCAGCTGAATTGTCGCCGCCATATTACACTTGCCACACGGCCACACGTAGCCCGGTAGCCACGTCAACCATTTTTTTTTCTTTTCCTTTTTCTATTTTGTTTTGTTTTCGGTTCCCACCAAACGGTTCCAAACCGAAAACTGCCTGCCAAAGATTTCCCGGAATGACGCGACCACTTGAACCCGATTGCTCCACCGCACCCTCGCTCCCACACGGTCGGCGCATCCCTCACCCGGCACCCCCCCCCCCCCCCTTTTTTTCCGCACACTCTCCGCTCATATCTGCTTCAGAGCGAAGGGGTTTTGTGCGTGCGTGAGGTGGGGAGCCTTTTTTTCGTTTTGTTTTGTTTGTTCGTTGTGTGACTGCTGGAATTTGGGCCAACAGCCGAACAAGAGGCCTCACAAAAATCGACACGTCTAGACATGCTCTCTGTCTCGCTGCTGCTGGTTCCCTTGCACATTCCTTGTGCTCGCCGGAACCTTCCTTCCGGTCGTTCGCCCGGACAACTTTGACACCCCACTACTCGCAAGCGGGATTCTTCTTCGGTAGCCTCTCAAATGTAGCCGCCCCATGCTCCATGGGCGCTTATCTTGCGAGCTTATTCAACAACTTCTCTGACGGCTTTGACACTGTGCCGGGGCGAACGGTTCGTATCGTCGGTTCTTCCCGTCGCAGTCTTTTCTTCCCCTTTTTGTTTTCTTTCGTCCCTGCCTTACGTCGTTACCGTCGATGGGTGTTTTTGTCTGCTCGCAAGTCGTCTTCGTCATTCACCCACCATCCACCGGCATTCCGGGGGTACGCTCCGCTCCGCACACTTTATTCCGACCATCAAACGTCCGGGATTTTGTGAAAGAAGCGTAAAAGCATCCAACAACAGAAAGCACCCGCGAACCGATGCATCCTTGCCTTCGATTCCAGCACCAAGAGTGTAGCGGCGTGTAGGGTGACGGGCACGTAAGGGCATCGAGCCAAATGGCCGTGAGTGTAACCCCAAATGCAACGACATAATCAACACCACGGCCATCGGTTCGCTCGCATCGGTCTGCGATTTCGACCATCGTCATCGCAGTCGGTCGGTCGGGTGGTCTGTCTTCGTATGAATCAAGTGCGAAATGAACCAAACAACGGACGGAACCAAGATAAGAAGATCCTTCGATCCGGCCCCTCAAGCGTGCGAAGGTACATCAACGTCGTCAAGTTGAGCTGGTCAGTAACCTGACGCGGGGCCATCGATACACACACACGCACACATACACTCAAGCAGCGAGAGAGACACACAGAGACGGCTCACCCAACGGCAATGGGGGGAATCGTTTTATGATGCAATTATCGCCTCGATGCATCCCTTCTTCGCTCGTCACAATCATTACGACCGCACTGCACCGTGTGTCATCGCTGCAATGCCATCCAAGTGTTATTTCTTTTCTCCTGTTTTCGTTATTTGTTCTTTCTTTTTTCGCGTTTTTTTTTTTGCCTTCTTCACCCAACTGCCGTACGAGCGAATGGTCGTCGGGCGGATTGATTTAACGTTACATCTATCAGTTTGAATTGGTTTCGGTGCGATTCGGTTGATTGAAGCCGCCCCTTTGAGGTCGCTCTATCGCACTTCGAACCGACCAGCACACCACATGGATGCAGCCAGCAGTGGAGTCCTTCACAGGGACAAAATCTACTCACTTCGATGCATCGACAAACAATCTAACGCACAAGCAGCATTCAAGCAACAGCTTTCCGAAAGGTTGTAAACAAAACAGAAAAAAAAATGACAAGGAATATCGCATCTTGCCGCCGAACTGCTGACTGCAGTCCGTACGTTGTCAGTCAGTGCCATAAAAGTGGATCATGTTTCGTGCCGTGGAGTCACATGTTTGTTTCGTCCCCATGTATTCAGCTCCAGCCCAAATCGACAACTTAGGTAGCGCTCTATTGAGTGATGGAACATGACCAAACCTCATAGAATTACATGGAAGTATTCTTTCAAACAACATAGAACGTCCTTTGGGCGGCCCGGTGGTGTATTTGACAACGGCGCTAGTCCCTAACACGACCGGACCGGGTTCAAATCCCATTCGGACCATCCCCCCGTAGTGAGCACTGACTATGCAACTACGTGGTATCTAATAGTCTAGTAAGCCATTTGATGGCCGGCATGACCGAATAGGTCGTTACGCCAAAGAGAGAGAGAGAGAGAACGTCCTCAGACAAACAAAACATCGAACAAAACGGTTTAATTTTGTGTGCTACGTTTGTGTCACACCTTGAAGCTGCATACACCTTGACAACCAGCAATGGTTTGTTTTGATTTTGAATTGACAGTTACACACGACTGCCGAACTTTCAAGGAACATCTTTACTATTTACAGAGCACGGCCTAACCGTCCATTGAACGGTGAATTCAACGTATGAGTTCGGAAATTCGCAGGAGTTTGCAGGACTTCTGCACATCAAACTCGATCCGCTGGTTTGGCAGGAATTCGCTTGTATACATATATGTTCGCTTTTTCAAGCACATTGGTCTTATCTTCTCTATATTTTTTGTAGCATTGTACCATTTTAGGGACACACGTTTTAAACTACCACACATTGCTTCTGCTACTTCCGTCTTCACGTCGACGTCTTCACTGCACTGTTAAAGCTGTTATTACTGACATTGTTTTACTGGGACGGGGCCACTTGCTTAGACTGCTCGCAAGGCAAGGCAAGGCAGGATTAGATGGGATGAGGACGGTAAATGAGATCCCGCCTCTTCCCATGGAGGTCCCCCGTTTCCCTTAAGCCCTTTTCGTCGGAAACCAACGGCGTGTTTCGTTGCTGACCGAATTAGGGCAAGTGGTTGTGGAAAGTGGCTTCCTTACAGTTCTCGCTCCCACAGCCTGGTTGCTTCTGGTGGAACCGCTGGTGGCAGACACAGGTGGCCACTATCACCTCACAACATTCCCGCAACCCCTTTTGGGCCGATCGTCGCTGGGTAGAGCATCGTGCTTCATTTTCACCACCATTTTTCCCTTTCGTCGTGCGATATTTTTACTTCGTTTTTTTATTGCGCCACATTCGCGCTTTTGTGTGCGGCGAACGGTGCTCTCGTCCTGGCTGCCTTTCTTCCCTGATCCCCATCGCTGGGTGCTGGTATGTGGCGCACCCGGTTGGTGTGCTCACACGTCATATCCATCGTCCATAGCGCACGGGCACGAGTGGCACTTGTTTTCTGACTGGCGAAAATTTTTCACCAAGCCTCACCTCACAAGAGGGAACCACTTATCCGTACGCCCAGTTCGGGTGAAAAGAATACGGCAGTGAAGTGAAGAGGATTCGTGCAACAAAACCAAAAAAAAGAAAGGAAAGAAAAAAAACACATGGATTCCGGGAGCCGGTGGGTTATGGGATGAAACAAGTGTCTGGGAATAGTAAGATGCTAGCGTTAGCGATATGTGTACAGTCAACTACTCTCACACGAAGATGCCCAACGAAAGGCTGGTCCCAACCCGGCCCGTCGTAGGGTGAAAGAAGCGAAATGTAATGCAGGCAAATCTGTGCACTGAACGGCTCCGCACACATACAAAAAAAGTTCCGTGAGTCATGCACCCATACACGTTTAGATGGGTTAGTCTAAATCACGAAGGAGCTGGAGTAGAATCTTCTGTCCACGACAGCAAACTAATGAAAAATCACGTTTGCTGACGTTTTGCTTTCGCGCGCCATTTCCATTGTTTTAACGCTTGCCAACCGAAAGCAGCGTGGACATATTTTCGGCACAGGGATCATTCAATTATTACGTAACGCTGGTCATAACGATGGATACCAAAGGCAGAGTGACCTCAGGAGATTGGAACAAATGGAAATACGGTGAAGCAAAAATCTTTCACATTAAATGAAGTTGAAAGCTTTCAGATTTTCAAACCACGAACTCTCATCTGCTTCTTTTGAGGTTATCCATCAGAAGACTTTTGTCCCTTTGTTCGAGACTGTCCGGGAAAAGGAGATCTGTCATGAAGAACTATATCTAACTGCATACACTTCATATACCAAGAACCAAGAAGAGATGGTCTTGCATAACATAAGCCAAAGATCTCCCTGAAGTACAATCGACATGGAAATCATTAGTCTTACTGGAGCTCCATAAATAATCATAACTAAATGGTATTAGTAATTATTGAGCAACAGTAGTCTACATGGACTGAAGAAAGCCTTCTGATACCGATAAGACGAGAAACATTGCAAATGACACTAGAATTCAATTGTCAGCAAGACTCTTCGATTGCCTGAATGTACAACTCTTGTGACGGAGTTAAATCATTCTGTTAATCATTGCGTTACGTAATGATTGAACGATCCGTGAGTATTTTCTACGCGGAAACCCAAAACATAATCACATTGAAAATCAATTTTCCAAATCCAAACCGTTTTACGAATGTGTTTGGTGCATTGGACTACAATCTCTGCCAAACAACGTTTCACTCACGCACATTTCACACGCTTTCGTTCTAGGACAAAACCACGGCTGTCACCGGTCGGTGGACGCAAAACCTACACAGAGGATGTTTTGCACAATGCCATGCAGGACATCGCAAGCGGGCGGCTCGGTACGCGCAAGGCAGCAATGCTGTACGGCATTCCGCGATCGACGTTACGCAACAAGCTCTACAAGATGGCGCTTGACAGCAAGCGCGGTATGGCGTCGTTGCTGGAGGATGACGACGACAAGGATTCGCAGGACGGCGACATCAAGGATGGCGATCTGTTGGACAAACTACCCCAGAATCTGCTGGCGGATATGCTGCTCAAGATTTACGGCACCGCCGGCACGCCACCCCGCCCGCACGGCACAAACCTCACCCGCACGCCGCCCGCGACCGCTACCCCGCCTGCCCACCGTGCCACACCCGAGCCGGTCGCGCTGGACATAGCCGGCATGAGTCTAAAGCCCCATCCGGCACAGCCGTCGGCAGTGCGTCAGCCGGCTACGGCGACTGGCACGCCACCGGTGACGACGCAGCCACCGCAATCGTCACCACTGGTGGCGGCGGCTGCATCCACGCTGCTCAACCCGAACCTAGTGATGCAGGTCGAGGCGTGCATACTGCAGGCGACGGCGACGGCACAAGTGTCGGGCGAAACACAACAGCAGGCGCTGGCCGAGCTGCCCGAACTCCTCCGTAAGGTTCTCGATCAGCAGCAGCTGCTGGCCGATCAGATCAAGAAGGCAGCGGGCAGCGTACCGGCGGCTGCATCCGTACAACCGTCCGTGGCTGGCAGTGCGGGCTCCAGCCCCACCATTTCCGGCCACCCCGCTGCCACCGGTCCATCCTCCCTGGGTAACTCCTCCGCGCTGGATGCGGCACTGGCGAGGTCTCCGTCGCTCAGTGCAGCACTCAACGCAAATGGGACCGCCACGTCGGCGGTGTCCCTCGATTCCTGCTACCTTCCCTACTTCCAGCAGCTGCAACAGCAACAACAACAGCAGCAGCAGCAGCAGCAGCACGGGAAACTGCGCACGATGTCCGACGGGACACCGGACACGCCCGCGTCAATGTCCTCGATCGAGCTGAATGATGCCGCGAGCGATGACCCGCACGTCATACTGAAGATTCCGTCCTACGGACGAGCGCCCGGCACCTCGCCGGGAGTGGGCGTCCCCGTCAGCAGTAAAAATGGTGACCTGGAACGACACCTGCACCATCACAACATGACCACGCCGTCGCCTCCGACAGCAGCGGCCGCCGTCGTGCTGAGCAGTCTCGTCGCAGCACCAGCACGTGCGCCACACGCATCGGCCAGCCCGCAGGCGAACCTGCTCAACAGTGTCGGTAATGGTGGCACCGGTATTGGAGGCGTTCCGTCAGCACCGACCTCCTCGCAGGTGTCTCTGGCTTCGTCCCTCTCGTCCTCGTCTCCACTATCGTCACTGTCGGTGGCATCGTCAGTGGCCGCACAGCAGGAGCGTGGAGCCAATGTTCCGACGAACCACCTGTCGGTCATATCGCCACCGCTGATGAATCTGCGCGGTGCCGTCAAGGCAGAGTCTGCCATCTCACCGCCAGCCGGTGGACACGTCGGAACGATCACACCGGGCATGGCGGCATCGGCCGGCAAGTCCATGCTTTCCGTGCATGAGGTGATAGCGCGAAGCATCAGCAAAAACTTTCAACAGCATCAGCAGTCCGACATGCTGCACAAGCAGCAGATGGAGCAGATGAAACGGCCCAGCATCTCCGTCATCAAAACGCTCGGCGACATCTCACACTTTGGCAGTGCTGCAGCAGCGGCCGCTGGTCTCGGGTCGGTCGGCAGTGCGGCACAGCTGGCGGCGGCAGCAGCAGCAGCGGCTGCGGCCAACAATACCGGCACCGGCGGCAAAGGCACGCGTCCCAAGCGCGGCAAGTACCGGAACTACGACCGTGACAGCTTAGTGGAGGCGGTGAAGGCGGTGCAACGGGGTGAAATGTCGGTGCATCGTGCGGGGAGCTACTACGGCGTGCCACACTCCACATTGGAGTACAAGGTCAAGGAGCGACACCTGATGCGTCCGAGAAAGCGTGAACCCAAACCCCAGCCCGGATTGGACGATCATCGACTCGGGGGTTCGTCGTCTGCTAAGGGTTCATCGGACGGTTCGTCGTCGCTGCGAGGTCTCGATAAGGGTAAGGGTGGCATGGGTGGTCTGGGCGCTGGTTCGAAAGGTGCCGGCGGTATGAGTGGCCACGGTGCGAAAAACCATCACCATCTGCAGCAGCAGGTGCAACAGGCCCAGCAGGCACAGTTCGCCGCCGGCTCACCCAACGGTGCGCTCGGTGCGAAGATGCCAATGTTTGACGCTTCGGCCATGGCTTACGGTACGTCCTTCTTCTGGCCGCACGCTTCCGGCTTCGGTGGCATGGCGGGCGTGGACTTTGCCCGTGGCCAACCCACCGCCGATGGTGTATTCAACTCCCCGTCACTGATGCAGCGGTTTCAGCAGGAAGCGTCGGCCAGCCCACTGTCGCCAGCCGACACGCGGCACTACGCGGGCGGAAAGTCCGGTGGTCCGGCGACGGCCGCCAGCTTAGCCGCCCTGCCCAAGGGTAGCAGTGTGCGTGAGATGGCCGAGCACCTGTACGACGGCAACGGTCCCAACGGTGGCTCCTTCCTCGACGACATCATCCGGCAGAGTCTCGACAAAAAGTCGGGCGATCTTACCACCCATAATGCGCTGTTTGAACATCTGCTGAAAGGCAAGCTACGCTCGTCAGCAGCAGCAGCCGTCACTGGCACGTCGGAAGATGTCAACACGGCCGCACTGCTGACCAAAGCGGCTACGAAACGTGCGGCCACCAGCCCACCGATAGCATTCCACCCGGAGAGCGTGAAGCGTGAGCGGGCCAGTCCCGGTGCATCGTCCACGTCCTCCACCGGCAGCAGCAACCATCGGCTGGGCAACGACCAACAGCATCACGGGCATGGGCACGGGCACGGTCTTCAGCACCAGCAGCAGAATGCATCACAGTCGGCGTCCACCTGCGTCACCACGCCCGAGCAGCTGCTGGCGAAAAACGTCGAAAACTTCATGAAACTGCACGAGAATCTTTCGTCGATGTCCGTGGCGCACCTACAGCGGACCGCGATGGAAGAACTCAACGGTACACAGGGCACGACCGGCGCCGGTTCATCCCGGGCCGGGTCACTGTTGGCCGACACGATCGACCAGCACGGCTCGGACGGTGACACGGACACGGACTCGATGCGATCGCACAGCAACCATCACGGCGGATCGCACGGTCTGCGCCACAGTCTGCTCCCGCAGCACCATCATCACCAGCACCAGCGAGGCCTGACGGACGACAGCTCATAGGGCCGGTTGCGCGGTGCATCGGCAATGCAACTGCGACGACCCATCTGCTGAACGTGAAATGTAAGTGAAATGATGCTGTGTGCCCCTGGCCGCGTCGAACGGAACGGAAATGGCAACAATGGGCAACGTGCCGGTAGTTTCGTTGCGAAATGGAGAATCCATAGTTCAAATATTATTCTTATATTAATTGTATATCATCGTAGTCAAAGCAGAGTGTAGCAAGAGTGTCCCTTCCCTTGGGGAGAGGGAAAAAAGAAGGGAAGGGAAGAAGGCAAAACCGGGACGATGCAGTAGCACTGTTGCGAAAGGGAGGGACAAACACGACAAGACAAGACAAACAAGCAGAACAAGAGGGCAGATACCGCTAACAGAGAGCACGAAGTGTTAACAATTTTATCCATTTAAGCGAAAACAAAACAATACAAAACAAAAAACACGGGCTGCCGATCGCGGATCGCAGATGTAACTTTATCCCGTCGAACGGAAAGGAAAAGCGCCCAAAAAGTTGGGCAAAAGTAACAAAAGAGCGAAGCATAGTAGGAGAAGGATCTACCGAGAGGCGTAGCGCTAAGAATGTTACAAGAAGCACATATACACAGACAGAGTTGGAGGAGTATGGACGGCACCCACAAAACATGCGGTCATGAGATGGCAAAAGAATACTTTACTATTTTCCTTACACCTTTACACCGTCTATCATCATCAACCAATCTCACCATCACCATCATCAGTAACAACAACATTCTAAACAGCATCATGCGTCAACACCGTCATCCACGGTACATATGAACACACGAATGATCACACGTTTTTCGATCATCCGCCTCTAGAGCTTTGCGGCTTGGTGGCACTCGTAAGGTGAAGATAGATTTAAAAACAAATAATACACTAACACACAGAAGAAGAAAAGAAGAAAAAACCACCCGCATATCTCCACAGCGGGAGAAAGTGAAAAATGGCAGGAAAAAATGCTAACTTTAACTTGAATGGCTACGAAAATCGCGTATCTAACCATCAACGGCAGAGACATCAGAAGTAGCAGCAGCAACAAAGGAAACGTGAAACAGTGGTGCTGCCTAACAAATGCAAACATTTGAAGCACACGAAATGTTTTTTGACAATCGACAAAATAGGCTCCTTGTGTGAAACTTTACACTACGACACTAACGTACACCCAACCCAACCCCGTCTCACAATCGTCTCATCATCACCACCACCACCACCACCACCACCACCACCACCAAAAATAGTAGCAACGAGCAGCGTTACAGCAAGGTTTGAAACGCTGTCCACAACTACCCATCATCGTGAACCCGGCCAAGAATTGGGCTGCGTATAGGAATTAGTGGGCAACATGTGCAACAAGTGCAACACAAATGGGGAGGGAAAAACAAAAATCGCGCGCAAAATTCAACACCCCATTCGATCTAGCACCTGGAGTTGGTATAATAACCGCACCACCATCGCATCCATCAGCAATAGACCAAGAGGTATAAACCGAGTCACTCAAGTCGTCCCCATAGGTATGATTATACAGCCGCGTCTAATACTCAATGCGTTGCGTTGGACACTCACGAGAAGAAGCAACAACAACAACACGAAAAGAAAAACAAAACGTACCAAACACAACACCGAACCGAAATCAATAGAATAATGTCCCACTTTTGTAGCCAGACAGTGCCAGTAGACAAAGACAAACGGCCGTAAGGATTAACATCGGGAGAACAAAAATTACATGGGAAGCGTTGTAATTAGCAAAGTTTTGGAAATCTTTTCTAGACACATTTAGTGAATACCCCGAACATGGGATGGGAGATGAAAAACAACTACTACGCTTTGTTTTCCCACTATTGTTCAGAGCAAAACTAAAAACACAACAAACAAACACACACACATATATGTATACACAGGCAACCATCATCGTGAGTTACCGGTCGTCCACAGTGGGCGAATAATATCAAACGAGACGATCGGCAGAGCATAAGGTGAGCAAAAGTATATTTTCCACAACAAACAAACAAACAAACAAGCAAAAAAACCATTAAAAAAAGTAAATTAATATCTCTAGACGTGTACTGTAATGTTTTCGGCCCCTTGAGTTACAATTGTACTTCATGTGAGAGAACAAAACCCGCGGGAGCAGCAGGCAAAGGCATTTAAAATCTAAGGACAAAACAAATCTAAAAAATACCTAAATGTTGTGGCTATATCGAAATTTTGTAAAAAAAAAACACACACAAGTATTATCGGTACAGTACGTGTACCGTGTCAAAAAAGGGCGAACGTTTAGAAAACGAAAACTTAAAAATTATAGCACGTATTATCGTAATGTGACGCGCCAGGCAATACCGCCTGATATCGCGCGCGAAAAAAAATCTATTTGGTGTTCAAAATTGTATCATCCTACTAAAAAAACAAACAAACAAAACTACTCCCCCAGTGCGATCGCTTCACGGACGTACCAAAAATCCAAACTCGAAGCACAAAACGCAGTGCGTCGGATGGAACCAACAGCTTACCGTCTAGTGACACTTGTGCAAAGCGGGTTCGGTCACATTTATTCCAAATTCTGGCAAACCGCTGTCCAGCATCCGCGTATCGGGTGGCGCAGCAGAATTGCACTGAAGGAAAATGCAAATGAATCGCAAAACATTCAAAAGTATATGAAAATAACAAATCACTCTATGTTTCGACGTTTTTACATTCAACTTTATGCAGCATACCTATCGTAGAAATGGTAAAGGAGAAGGCAAAACATGATGGTGTGCCAGTATAACGATGTTGTGTGAAGTGAACTCTTATCAAAATTTATCTATACAAACAAAATGCATACAAAAATACCGCTAAACTATTACTGGATGTATTTTCTCGTATTTTCTTTTGTACTAAAACAAGTCTAGACATTTGTGGGAAGAATAAGAAAAAGAAGAAAAAGAAGAAGAAAACACACTAACACACATACAAGCAAACACACAGCTCCACAACAGTATAGGGTACGATAAGGAGTTGATAAGTGAGCTAGTAGTATTAGGCAGCAGTAAATGCGCATTCTAAGGGGAAACATGAGGACTGAAACAAAACAAAAACAAGCAAAAGGACGCTGCCCGTGATGATACGCTGGGGCGTGCGTTGAGTGCACATCGCCAACATCCCTTAGCGGCGATCAGCACCATCACGCGGCGTTAGCAAGCGTTATCAAAACTGCGATGCGTCATTCCTATGCTAACGCACCAAGGCTTGCCGGGAGCGATGTATGCGTGTATCGTATCATCCCGTCCAGACAGGAACAGGAACATCCCAACAACCTAGCCTACCCGTAAGAACTCATCTCACTCCCCACAACCTCCCCCCCCCGACTCCCCCCATCACATTTTCCTACCCATTCTCACGTTCTGAACCCCCGGGTCAAAATCCAAACCAGTAGCGAAAAAACAAAAACACAACAACATGAACAAAAAAAACAATTTAGGGGTGGAAAATAAGTAAGAAATATATTATATGTGTGTGTCTTCACGTCGCGTATACCTCAAACGATAAAACAAGAAAAAAAACATATTTAACTGATCAACAGAGAGTGGCAAAACGCACTGTTCGGGAGCACGGAATCGAAAGCGAAATTTGCAAATAGCGATTAAAATGGAAGTGTAAGAAAACAAACCACCATTAATGCCAACCGAGTGGATGAATCGACACACGTTTTTTTGGGAATGCTTTAGTACAGAAAGACTGAAAGGGTCGAGCTGTCTTTGATGCAAAATTACTTTTCCACTGTTCCGGGAACACCATACGCTGGGAAGCAGGAAGCAAGCTTTCGTTGGTTGGTATCGCAATCCTTTTCCCTGGTCCGTTTGTTCCGATGCTTTTGTTTGGCAACTAACTCCCCAACCACCCCCAAAACTAAACTAGCTAGCGTGTGAAATGATATCAAATTACGTGCAATAGAACCAGGTTTTTTTGTTGCGGTACCGCACACGTTCATCCGTTTCTGGGTATGCGGTCACCAAACTGCGATCGTATGCGACTGTACGTACGCGAATGCTTGCGTGGTTTTTTTGTTTGATTTTTTTTTTTATTTTGGCCAAAAAGGAAGCAACACAAGCGAAAGCAAAGAGTCCCAAACTTTGAACATCGATAGCAATGTTCGACAAAACGGCACACGACGGCCGAAGCCGACGACTAGCGTAAATGTTTGGATGATGGGCATGGAATGCAATGGGCAATGAGACGCAGAGAGAGGAAAGGACGAAAAAAATATATATATATTTATACACTATCTGTGATTGATAATCCAAAATTTTGATGTATATTTTTCTCTAATAAACAAAAGAAAGGAAGAAAATTTAAAAACTTTAGGAGCTAATTGCTAGGAGCAAAACCGTTGTTTGATGTATGGCAAGCAGCAAAACGGTACACGGTGGGAGAGCTAAAAGAAAAAAAACACACACACCCATACACACACAATGGTAAAACAATTGTAACACGTAACACGTTAGACGAAGAAGCAGTGCAGGGTTTTATGTGGATTTGTAGCGAATGTTTGACCAAAAACCAACCACACGACGACGATGATGAAACACAAAAACTCGTGTGCTCGTGTGCTTTCGGGCGAACTTGTTTCATATCTTCTTCGGTTTTGTTGTTCTTTCGACCAAACTAAGATTTCGTTAGCAAAATGAGTAAAATGTGGCAGCAAAGTGAGCCGATGGGAGGGTAGCGTAACCAAAATAAGATGACAAACAAAAAAAAAACAAGTAACAAAACACACATATATTAAAAAGCAAAAATCAACAATGCGCGATGCAAACGAGTCGCGACACGAGATGGATTTATTTTAAGTGAAATTTTTCCAAAAGCAAAACATAAAACAAAAAAGCCCCCTGTTTCAAATAGTGCGGTGCTATTTAGTGCACCAGTGTGTCTCAGTGTACGGTGACGCCGCTTGGGTTGGCGGGTAGACGAACGAGGCGGCAACGTATTTGTCCCTCGATTTTAGTGTTTAATGGAAACGGTAAGGTAGGAGCATGTAAAGCCTAGCCCAAGCAACAGGAGAACAAGAATAAAACAAAACAAAACAAGTAAGGTGACGACGAAACGGGGACAAAGCGTGCGCAGACATAGACTGAGAAATGCGCAAGGAATAGATGCATGGTGGTGTAAAGGGATAAACACAATTGAACAGTAATAATATTGAATGGATGGATGTGCGATCGGATGCGGGAAACGGAGACGAGACGTGGAAGTTTGACGACGAAGAAGAATAAGAGAGAAGAAGAAAAAAACAAAAAGTGCAATTAGAACGATGTAAACCGTAACATATTCGTTATTTATATTGACAAAACAAAGAAACAAAACAAAACAAAGCGAAAAAAANATAGATGCATGGTGGTGTAAAGGGATAAACACAATTGAACAGTAATAATATTGAATGGATGGATGTGCGATCGGATGCGGGAAACGGAGACGAGACGTGGAAGTTTGACGACGAAGAAGAATAAGAGAGAAGAAGAAAAAAACAAAAAGTGCAATTAGAACGATGTAAACCGTAACATATTCGTTATTTATATTGACAAAACAAAGAAACAAAACAAAACAAAGCGAAAAAAAACTGAAAAGCTAAACAAACCATACAAAAGCATACAAAAAATATTAATGCGAAAAGATGCGAAAACGTCAAGGAGAGAAAAACACAAAACCCAACCGATTCTAACACATCAGAACAAACTCACAATACACACACACATACACATAAATACACACACACACAAGCGGACATGCGTAAATACAAGTGGTAGGTGTAATAAATTTAAATATATAGGGAAAAATTATTTAATTCTATATTTACAAAGTGAAAAAGAAAAACAAAAACAAACAAATGAAATTGGCAGCAAAGCGTCGCAGGAAAGTTCAATGACTGCGCTGACCAATACGGTGTGCAACGTGTCGCAATTGGCGTAAGAAATGGCGTCCGGCATGGAGGCAGTTCAGCCGGTATAATGGCGACCAGTGTAACGGCGAAGCACTTACACACACACACACTAACACACACACACATGCACATGTATTCAAAATTATGTTCGTCACAAATTGAATCGAAAAACAAAGTATGGAAAAATGCATTTAAAGCAGAGCGGAACGGAGCATACGAAGCAAATGTTGGAAAAGCTTAAAAGCACACAGTGCACCAACACAGAGGCAAATGTTTCGTTCGTTTCTATGTTAGGCTTAAGCAAACGTGTTTGGCATTTGGGAAAGACACGTTTCATCTAAATTGTGTGCCGTGTTCAAGATGTCACACACACCGCGGACAAACAGGATCCGCAAAATCCAAAATCAAAGTCATGTGTCATGTGTCAACCGGTCAGCATTTAAAAACTGCTGGTGCTTCACGCAAAAGCTAAAACCATCTTAGCAAACAGCGCCAAATCGCTTACGTCCGCACGCAATCCGCAGAACAAGTCGTGTAAAAACAAAACTGTTGTTTCAAAACGTTTTATTTTTGTGCTTTTCGAGAGGCTAAAAGAAGGAAGCATTTATCGCGAACGCTACTAACAAAACTGGACGAAATCTCTCTGTAGCGAACGAAACCACCAGCCATTCAAGCGTCCCGTAAGATTTTAACCCGCGTAAGATTCCTTCGCTTCCCTGTGGTTTTATTATTGCGATTGGTTTCTCAGTTTTCATTTAAGTTTTCCTCCCACTTTCCCCACCATCCCTCCCGCCACCTCTTTCACGTTCCATTGAAGTCATGCCCTTATTTTCCCTTGAAAATGTTGCCACAGCGGTCCTTTTAAGCAAGGACAAGATCAACCTGTGGCAGCAGAACGATCGTTACCGATGCGATTGTCAATCGGTTCTATTAACCAGGCGATTTAAAGCTACCCCCTCCAATACGGTGGAAGAAAACTCAAAACAAATAGCTAGTGCAATGTTTTTTTTTAATATATATTATTGTTTTACTAATGCGAAATAATATGAGCGAACCTTCCATGTTTTCCTTTTATCTGTGCTTTAAGTGAACGAAATCAAAAATAACTTTTAAGATGTAAACTATGCGTGCGCAAGGAGTAATTAGCAAACGATCGTAGAATGGAATGTAGGGAAAATGCGCAGCAGAAGAAAGAAGTGAAACCGAAATCGAACAACAAAAAACAATCCTTTCGAAGCGAAATTGTTTCATTGAAGAAGAAAAAACCAGAAAAACGTAAACAGAAAACACTAGAGACAAAAATGGAAAATGTTTGGCGGCTACCAAAGTAAATCTGTAAACAGTGAAAACAAACAAAAGAAACAGCAAAGCGCCAACAAAACGATGCGTATCAACTGTGGAAGAAAAGCGAACAAAATCAACCCTCTTCGAATCGCAAACCTGTATGTTAACGATCCAGATCCATGATTTTAATGCATTACAAACGATTGATTTGCGTGTTTGTTTTTTTTCTCATTCTATTGTGTTCTAAGTTTTTTTTAAAGCAATAACAACTTTACTTTTGGTTTCAACGAACGGACCAACAGTAACAGAGAGAAAGTATCTTATACAGCGCGAGCGCCAAATATGGTGCCGTCGACTGTAACCAATAGGTAGTAAAGTTCGAAGCTCTTTGTTTCGGCGCAAATTTCACAAGTAAAACAAACAAAACACCGGATTTTGGCCACCAAACCACCACGAAATCAATTTCAAACTATAAACGCAATAAGACAGCAACTAGCAACACAATACAGAGTATTTGCAAAGCAACAGATTCATTCGCATAAAGAAACAACTAACACACACAAACACACACACACACGCACAAGCCACACAGAAGAAATAAAATGGTCAACTGTTTGTCGTACGTTTAAACACTAAACATATTTGTTCACTTTGGGAAATGTGACATTTGAACGATCGAAACGCGTTTGGCAAATGTTTTTAAACCGTTCGTAAAATGCAACAAACAAAGCGATCTGCAGAAAACAAACAAACAGCAAACAGGAATATGATTGGAATATGTAGCACGGTTATGCAGTGAAACTAGTGACATGCAAACAGTAGCAATTGAGCAAAAATCGAAGGTCCATCATTTACGAGAAAACCGCAAATAGCAAAGAAAAACTGTCTCACCAGCAAAACAAATAACAGCAGCAACAGATAAAGAACGCATCAAGTCGTAGATTTGATGCCAGATACATGCAAGAGGAAAAGAGAAAAGAAACACTAATAGCACCACCATCATCATCACTACCAACCACCTCTTATCAGCAGCAGGATAACGCCACCACCACACACCATTCATCATCCCAGCAACCACACACACCTCCTTTCCCGTGAAACAACAACCACTACCGATACATTACTACAAACTTCCCTGAAAACTAGCCTACGCCAACAGTCGATTGGCACTGGGATACATCGCGGTCAAAGTTGAAACGTGATCCGTCTCAGATCACGTTTCCACTTGCGCGATGGCGTCCTGCCGCGATGTATCACAGTGTACCACACACAAACAGCAATGTAAACTGACACACACACAAAATAGACCAACCGAATAGCAACAAACAACAACAACCATCAAACCAGCAAAGTAAAGTAACAATAGCCATTACAATAGAACTCATTGACAACAACAACAACAACCACGCATATACACATACACACACACCATACATACAAAAACCGCAAAGTCCCTAATATGGGCAGACAATAGTAAAGTAAAATGGATAAAATACCACTGCAACAACAACAACAACAACAACAACTAACACTTCAAACTCCCAGTTACGGTTATAATTATTATTGCTACAGTCCGTGGGGAACCAAGTCAAGTTCAGTCACAAGAAATCAATAGACTCCATATCAATCTCACTCACTCACTCACTCACTCTCTTTCTCTATTACAAACAGACATACTTACAGTTTCAATAACTACTCTAAAAACACACACACACTCTCGGTTTAGTAATACAATAGCCCGGAGATACTGTGGCTACCAACCGACAGTGATTGTTGGTTCACGTCACGACTTTAACAGCATTTATCTTTATTGTACAATAGCCAGGATATTAATCGATAAGCACCGACTTATCTCTTGTTCACATCAACACACATACACACTCACAAACACACACAATACCCACATATACAGCCACAACCATATTACAATAATACAGCCGCGGCGCAGTATCGCACCAAGCCGATACTTGTGCGCAATTAATGTTTAAATTTTGTTACAGTTCTCTTACTAAGCAGTAATAATAACCGTAATGAACAGCAAAAAAACATGCAAATAATAGTAGATGGAATACCGCAAAGAAAATACACAAAAAAAAAGTAATATCTCCCCAGTTTTCCCCCAACCCCCACACCCACCTACCATTTTCCTTCACTGCGTCGTACAGGATATAAATAGCAGACAAACAAAGAAACAAAACGTAAAGCAAACAACTCTCCCCACCCCCCCCTCAAACAGCTGATGATGATCCTCTATAAATGACCAGTAAAAGACACAGCAACTCTCAGCAAACTACAGCGATCACAATTCAATTCCAACAATTCACCGCAGTACTTACAATAGTTACAATAGTTACAACAATAAGAGCAAATCGAACCTGTAAAACCAATGTAAAGAAGCAAAGCAGCACTGCAACTACTACTGCAGTACGCAGTCACAACACAAATATATCAAATCGGATGTTCCCCCGTGGGCATAAATGTCAACCATCCCTGTACTGCCGTGTACCCAGTTTTCCGCCAGGTGATTTATCAACCATCAATCACCAGCAAGAGGTGGAAAATGTGAAGCGGAGAATGGAAGTACAGATGGAAGGGACGGAACAAGTAAAGGAAAAGAAACAACAACAACAAAACCGCGCTACCAACTGTCTGCGGAGGACCATTCGATGCCAATAGAAACAATAGACCTTATCATTCAAGCAGCAGGATAGAATTAAATCACACTCAATTTCAACACACACACACATATACACACCCAAAACACACACATACACGCGTACAACATACATTAACACTTGGAACACTCTTGAGCAGAAAAGAAACATGTAATAGTTGTGCTGAATGTGTAAAATGCGCATGAAAATAGAACTCAAACCATAGTAATAAAGCCGGATGCAAATACACACACACACACACACATGAACAAACACCCAAAGAAGAAGAAAACAAAGCAAAATAAAAAATAAATAAACCATCCTTTCTTTATCATATTGCAAGCGAACACACAATACAATTTCTTCAACAGTTTACACTGCATTAGCCAAACACAAAGGGTAAACGAATGAATGCAAAAGGAAAGCAATGCGACAAGAAAAAAGTCACATTTAAACAAGATATAGAACAAAACAAAACAATAGAAAACAACAACAGTGAACAAAGCAACCAATCGGATTCATTCGTACCGAAACAATAACGATTGACAAAATGCAGATTTAGCGAGCACATTTGCCAGAAAGCAGCAACAGACAATGCGAACAAACAACATCAAGATGTGGATGCAAAGCGAGTCCCATGTTATGCAAAATTGTCAGACCAAGTTTAGTTTAACCGAATGAAACGGGACAGGAATGCGATGAAATCGATCAATCGAAGAGGAAAAATAAGGACGAACAAATGAAGTTTCACAAGTGCAGATCCAAAGAAGAACAAACTTTTCAAACTTTCTGTTTGTTTTCCCCTCCGTTTTTTTTTTTTTTGCGATTGCAAACAAATGCAAAGTTTTCGACAGTTTGTCTTCACTTATGGAGGGGAGAAACATAAACAAAACAACAACTACAAAAACACAATCATGATCAACCTTGATCATGATGCGCCGCCCGGTAGGTGACTCGGGCAGTAGAAGCTTTTTTAATTCCGCCTGTTTCGAACAGAGGTGTGTTTTTCTTTGTTTATTTACTTCTTAGTGATAAACGCTTAGCTATTAAACTGCGTAGCACGCTTTTAGTAAGCAGTAAGGATGGCGAAACAGCCGAAAGCTACACTTATTTTACACAACCAGATAGGTTTTATGATGCGCGTCTACAAAAGTTGCTCGCAACGAGTTAGGACAGAACTCAACAAACAGACAAACAAGCTGCAGTTAAACGGTTACACAAGAATGGAACCAATCGAAACAGGCCAGACGTTTCAATGGAGCAGAGAGAGAAAGACAGAGATAGAAGCTATCTCTCCTGCTCTCTGTTTAGCGTAAGAGACTAGTTAAATAGTGTATAACTCGAACAACAAAAAAGGGGAAAAAAGGGAAAGAATTATCCAAACGTAAGAAATACGCCGGGCGAATACCACCAGCAATGAGATATGAATGTTATTTGCATGAGGCGCACGTCACACCGATTTCGGTTGTGCTCGGTGCACACGATGCAGTTGTTGTATAGTGCGTTTTACTCTTAATTTAATTAAGTTTTGTTTTCACAAGTGTATACCACCTATGGGATGCTTGTTTGCGCGTTTGCAAAGCGTTCCATCCTAAGCATAATTGGTTGAGTTGTATCTGTCATGTTCGAGGGAAACCCGGTCAAAGTCAAATCATCAACCAACAGGAGAGAAATAATGTCGGTTTTCTGTGTACAATAAGCATAACAATAATGTGAGAAATCATACACACACACACATACACATACAAACCAACACATTTAACATACAACAAACAAACAAACCAAGCCCAACAAAACACAATATAGTCTTATTGTAAAATTAACAACAGTAAAATGAACAGGATAAACGGATAAGAACACTTATAAAATGGCTGCCTAGAAAATAGAACTATACATAACAAAAAACTAGTATACTTGCAAGCAAAAAGCAACACACACGCATCAAAACACAAATTCATTTGATTAGTGCTAGCGCTTAAGTAAACAGTGAACAAAGACATGTGCGTTTGGTTTTAAGTTGGCGACAGTTGGCACAATAATACTTTACGTTATGTTTTTTTTTATACATACATATATAGATATACATAAACATAGATATACATATACAATCGGAATACTGTGCGTGTCAATGTCAGAATGTATTGCCGAAAATGTCGAAACATTGTCTTTTATTTACCCTCAATAAACACACCGGAATACGACACAAAAACTCTCTCAGTCTCTCACACATACAAACAAAAAACACATTTCCTGAATTGTCTGGAAAGAATCACAATAATTCGCGATCAGGCTTTTTAATTTCATCGCTGCAGCAGCAAATGCAAATCACATGCTTCTGCGTTCAATGCTGAACGGGGATATTCGAAAAAAAGAGCAGATGCTCGAGTCAACTGAATTTAATATAAGAGCTACGTGATGGCATCGATTTCAGTTTCTACGTTCTATTCGTGCTCGTGCGCTAACTGGTTTCGAATTATATGTTTCGATACATTTCGTTGTAATCATAATGTTTATATAGATAAAAAGAGAACATTACACAAACACACATACAAAAACACAAACACACAAAGGAAGAATTAAACAACACAACAACAAAAAATGAAAAACAAAAACAAAGCATGTTAAGAAATCAACTACTAAGTATTTACCACCAAAAATGTGCCAGAAACAAAATGGAGATGGAAAAGCAGAAATGTAAGTGCACGGCGGCGCTATTGTAACATAAGTACGCGCCCAGCACCTATACAATTGTGAACGATTCCGGGTTTTAAACTAGAGTTTACATGTTTTAATTTGTGACCTTTGTTTAAGAAACACACACACACTGAAGAAAAATGCAAAAAAAAGTAACAATAACAACAATGTATTTCTATCAAAATTATCCACAATCCACACAACAGCCGAAATGAGTTTAATTAGTACATCACCGTTCAAAAGTCAAAATTTTTGTCTTAATTTTTCTGCTCCGACAGCAAATCCGGCAGAACGGAAATCAAATCTGCAAAGTACAGAATGCACATAGTATAGTAGTGAACTAAATTGTATCTTTGTATAAACAAAATCAATGCCTTACAGCGGAACGCAAAAAAACGGAATGGGAGGAAGAAAAACGAGAAAATATTAATTAATTATTTGAATTTGTACGTAAAGCAAAACGAAAATATCATGCGGCCCAAAAACGGGACAAATGTTCGCGGTTCGGTTAAATCTGTAGTCCCAAACGCGCTACACAAATCGTGAGCTGGGACAAAGCCAAAGGCCAAGAGGGTTGCTTTGCAACTGACGATAAAACAAAAACAAAAACCAAACTTTAAATCAATGTGAACACTTTGGAGCGCATCAAATAGAAATTGTATTGAAATTGTACTTTTTTTTCAAAAATAATTTATCATCGCNAGAAACAAAATGGAGATGGAAAAGCAGAAATGTAAGTGCACGGCGGCGCTATTGTAACATAAGTACGCGCCCAGCACCTATACAATTGTGAACGATTCCGGGTTTTAAACTAGAGTTTACATGTTTTAATTTGTGACCTTTGTTTAAGAAACACACACACACTGAAGAAAAATGCAAAAAAAAGTAACAATAACAACAATGTATTTCTATCAAAATTATCCACAATCCACACAACAGCCGAAATGAGTTTAATTAGTACATCACCGTTTAATTAGTACATCAAAAGTCAAAATTTTTGTCTTAATTTTTCTGCTCCGACAGCAAATCCGGCAGAACGGAAATCAAATCTGCAAAGTACAGAATGCACATAGTATAGTAGTGAACTAAATTGTATCTTTGTATAAACAAAATCAATGCCTTACAGCGGAACGCAAAAAAACGGAATGGGAGGAAGAAAAACGAGAAAATATTAATTAATTATTTGAATTTGTACGTAAAGCAAAACGAAAATATCATGCGGCCCAAAAACGGGACAAATGTTCGCGGTTCGGTTAAATCTGTAGTCCCAAACGCGCTACACAAATCGTGAGCTGGGACAAAGCCAAAGGCCAAGAGGGTTGCTTTGCAACTGACGATAAAACAAAAACAAAAACCAAACTTTAAATCAATGTGAACACTTTGGAGCGCATCAAATAGAAATTGTATTGAAATTGTACTTTTTTTTCAAAAATAATTTATCATCGCATTGTAATGGAAATAACCCGTAGAGAGGGTATATCTGTGTAATACATGTTCGTGTTTGTCGGAAGTAACTTTTGGTTGTTTTCCACTGCAGGGTGTACAAATTTTGCATAACAAAGAAGGTATTTCATTTTGTGCCACTGTAGAGTATTGATCCTTTAATCCCTGTATATTCGTAAACAAAACATTACAAGCAAATTCATGAAAAGCGGAAAAAGATAAAACATGGTTTCAAGGCTATAACATTATACCTTGTTGCTGAGCAGAACTTTTTTCATAACTCTACACTCAAGGAATTGTTAAGAAAAAGCGATCACTATGTAGGCGATCGCTTTAAAGAAAAATAAAACCATTCACACCCTTGATTAGACAAGAAAGGAAAAACAAACACACATTCAGATGATTTCTTTGACATTCAAAAATTCTGTAAAGCGTTTAGCGAAACCTTTGTTGAACCTGCCTGGAGCGATAAATTGTTAGAAAGCGCACTCATTATAATTGGCAAAGAAGGAAATAACACACAACAGTCGATATGTTTAAGCGGAACGAATATCAAAAACGAGTATCAAAACACAATGTGATTGGAAGCATTTTTTGTCAATAATTTTACCCGGTTTGCTAAAACAAAAACACTGTTATATTAAGAAACACCATGTGAGCTAGAGCAAACTAACTATTGGCAAGACTTAACATTTTTACCATACGGACTAAAAATTGGAACGTTGTTTAAACGATCAAAAAACTGGCCACCAAATGCCATCAAAATTGTGATTTATATGTGTTTATACTGCAGCCAAGCATTCGGAATTCGGTCGGTCGAGATCTAAATTCGAACCCACTGATACAGTGTTCAATACATACGGAACGAAGCGGTGCTAAATTAATTAGGAATTTTAAAATCAACAAAATGTAACAAAAACTCGAACGCACCATAATTTGTGATTGGATAGCTTTTAGTGTTTGATTTTCAAAATTCATATTACTAGCGAATGCAGCAGCGACAGGATACACGGTGCAGTGTGCATTCTTCTTAATGGATCGACTAAATACAACACAAAAACAAAAAAAAACCCAACAACTATGAGACTAATGCAAGTGCGACATTTGAATGTGTTAAATAATGGTGCTTTGAAGATTTACCGACGACACGTCACGAACGAACGAGCGAACGAAGGAAGGATCATTGCGCAATTTAGTTTAATTTCGCTTTAACTAGTTGTTTCGTATTTCGTGCATGAAACATTGATTTGTGTACATAGTAGACAAAGTAAAACTCGAACCACCTTACTCAGGTGAGAAATTGTTATTTTGTTGTTACTATCATCTCTTAACGCCAGCAAATGTCTGTGTGCGCTAGGTGTGCTTCTAGTGGATGATATAGTGGTACTGTAGAAGAGACACATTGTTTACACCGTTTAGGGAAAATGTTTATAGATTCTTCCTTATTTCATATTGAAAAAAACCAGTATAAAGAAATTGCCGTAGCAAAATGAAGCTTTTATACACCTTTTAGTGGCGGGCAACAAGGCGAAATGAAAAGAAAACAAATGTGCGGCGCCTAATATCATTGCCACCGGGTGTCACGATTAGGGGGCCGACGAAGAATATTTACTCTCTGTCCAAAAGTAACAGGCATTTATACATCTAAAGTTTTAATATACCGTGACGTGATTCCATCGTCAGAGTTTAGGTTCGTCGCTTGGCAAAATAAATGCTGAAAAATATACGGAGAGATGGAGAAAAAACGAAATAATTGTAAAATGACGTTCGATGTATCCATCTTATGGGCACCTGACGTGTTTACCAGGTGGGGAGGCTTTTATTTCATCTGATGTCTAAATGTGATATGTAAACTTATGTTGGATACAGGATAATGACAATTAGTGGACAGGCAAAAGTTATAGAAAACCCCTGTAATGATGCGGTTAAAAGATAAAATATTGTAAAACAAAAACAATGAAAATGTCACGGCACGATGAAATTCAAACGATCAATGTAAAAGAACAAGGGAAATTTATTGATAATGTAATAACGCAACAATGGCAACAGAAAACAAAACAAACATACACTAATGATTAAGGACGATTTTTGGCACACAGTTAATCAAAAATAGGGGGTTAAAAAAGATATTTCATTCCATACCGGTCGGCACTGATTAGGATGCGTCTGATGAAGAAAATGCGAAAAATTATAATGAAAACCAAACAATGAATCAAATATCCAACAGCAAGCAGCATGAAAGGCAATTGTGCAACAAACATTCAACATCAGTAAAGCGACAGATATGCACGGATGACATTTAAAACAGGCGATTTTGCATTAATCGATAATGCGATACAATTTTAATTATTCTTCTTGTGAGTTCTGTAAAACGCAAAAAGATGTTTTTTTTTATTTTCTTGATAAACAATAGAAGCACATAGATCACAGTTCATCCACCAAACAAACGCTGATTAGAGCAATTGAATCAGTAAAATCCACAATGCAATAGGAAATAGCAGCCAATACCATTCTAAGCAGCAGCAAACAACAAACAAAACAGCCACATAAATAAATAATCAATGGAATAATTTTACTTATAATACTAACACCATAGCACAGTACGATACCTACAATAGAAGACAGCAGCAGCAGCAGCAGCAGCAGCATCAAATAGAATTCTTAAGTCACTGCACACCAACACACTCATCGCATTACGCGCGATGAGCAGATTAAACACTCTCTCACATTACAATAACAAGCCAACAATATCAACCAAGAACAAACAGAAAACAACAGATACAACAATAGGATAACAACATCATCAACCACAACCAAATAGCATAGGCGGTTACATGCTTTTGCAACTACTTTAAACGTGGAGTAGCACACCAACGGGCCATTAATGGAATTTTGAACGAAACTTGTTCAAAAGAAAAATACATTCCATTATTCGGTTGATTTAATTTTGCAAACGACGTGTTTTGCTTGGTAACGTATGAAATCAAATTTATACGGGTCGTTTTTTGATGTACCGGTTAACGGATACTCCACGATTTAAATGCGAAGCTGTATTTTAATTTACTATCCACAGTTTACTTTTGAATATACGGCAAGCACTCACGCACACTTACTGTCACAAGATGGATGGCAGGTGCTGCTTTGACGCCGGTGTGTTAATTATGGTTTTGGATATGTCATTCCCGATTGAACGTTAAGACAGACGCATCACCAACACATCCGTCTACTAGTCGATCGCGACACTTTACTGCTGTTGCGCGACATTAACCTTAATGGTAAACGTGTAACAAAACAACATTCCAGCAGAACAGTGCATTGGCTCGTCTGAGTTTGCTTCCAGAAAAATAAAAACAAACTTAGAATCGGTCGGCCCATTCTGTCTGACCGGCAGCACTGTCACGCAGCATCCATCAGGAGAATTGTTTTTTTTTTATAGGCTTAACCACTTTCTTTCGCTTCTGTTACGCCCATGAACCGATGTAAAATCGGTTTGAGATTCGCAATCAACAACGCAATCATAAGTCGTACGTAGCTGTTTTGTTTATGCATTTGTTTTGCTTTAGAGAATATTACTTTTATGTTTTATGCCTAACACGGTGTTTAAGTTGTTGTTATAGATTCGTACTACCTTTTATCCTTTAAACAACTATTACTACTATTAGCAGCATTACTATTGCTTTTACTCATTTTATACTACTACCATCGTTATTCACCCTCTGTTACTTTCAATCCTTCTATTACTCGTTGTTTCGTATGCCATCTCACATGAACAATTTACAATGAACGCAGTTTAGCATATGTTTGTACGTTTTTTTTTCTGTCTTTTGTTTTGCTTTACCAGCAAGCGGACAGATAACAGACATGTTTGCAAAACAAACAACAAAACAGTAAACACATTGCACGAAAGTGCATACCATCTGTGCTGCTCAACTGTCAATCGATGCTTTAAGAATGCATTACCTTTGCTTGGTTAAATAATCATACGAATGCTGCTTACATGGAAAGAAAATAAGGGTCACTGTGGTGGCTATAACCAACAACGGTCTGTACACGTACGATGAGAATGTTTTTGACACACAATTACATGTGCACCGCAACCCAAACTATCCACAATTGCAAATGCACCCGAACAAGTGATCGGTGCATAGGGAACGCATCAGAGCCAAGATAAAGATGGAAAAAAACAATGCAAAACAAAACTAAATGTACATTACAATTAAGCTAAACTAAACACGGACAAACAAACACACACATACAGCAATAGCCATAAATAAATACAATTGAAAAACAAAGGAAAATATATGACATCTACACACAGAGTTACATACAGAGTAAGCAAACCAATGCAACAGCAAAGATGATTAGAAAAAGCCGTACACAGCGTAGCAAAGAATTAGCGGAAACAGAGAGCAAGAGAGACAACTGCTTGAACTAAACATGGGGAACTAGAACACACTAGGACTAAGATGGCGTTATAGTTACAACCACATGTTAGCAAGCAAGTTGTGGGCAAGGCACGTTCTGTAGGCGAGACCGATGTGTTGAGTGCGGTGCAAATAGAATGCATTCCGTGAGCTTTTGCTGTAACGAAACCAAACTGTTCGGCAGCGTGCGTTACAACCCCCAACAAAGATCGCGTTTCCCTAAAGTCTTAGAGAGCCGGTTGCAGGCAAAAATCTTGTACATAGGACCGATAGTTCAGCACACCGGACCATTCTCTAAGCGAGAACGGTAGAACGCGCTTCAAATCACTGAAAATGTATGTTCAAACGGAACGAGGTTTAACATTAAATTTGCATTCGTAAAGCGGATGCGGATGTCAACCAGGCTCCTGTGCACGATCTAAACAACAGCTAATCACACAGAGCAATGGTTATTACAATCGAGCAAATGACGGTCAAACGATGGCGCGCGATCAACGGCCAAACCGATGCAGATGGAACAATCTGCAACAAAACAGGATCAGAATTCAGTTTTCCGATTCCGACTTGTAAACGATACTACATGTGGAAGTTTGTTTTTTGTTCATTCTTTCTTACTAACAGTCCAACAGGTTTAATATCAGTTCCAACGAGCACAGCTCAACAGGCGGCGCAGTGTGCGAGCCGGCCGGACCACAGTGCAGTGCAATGCGTGCGAAAGTAGTGCAACATGTCTGTTGAACGATCATTGTTAAGCCAGGGAACCCGGGGAGTTGCAAACATTAACGTAGCTATTGCTTAGTAGTGCCAGTTTATTTTGTCTGTTATGCCACAGAAGCATACTTGTGGAGGACAGTAATCATAAAGTGAAGTGAAGAATGTATATTTTCAACTACATTAGATTGGAACGAGACGTTTGTGGCACCGCTGCAAGGTAGTTAGCTAGGTAGAAAGCAAGGTTTATCAGGAACATAAACGTAAGGATACAAGTTTTTATACGATGTACATCATAAGCATTCACTGTACTCTACCTTCAGTTAGGCACGTGGGAATTAGTTTAACGCGTTCGGGTTTACATGTTTTTTTTTTCTTTTCGTTTACGCCTTAAGTTAAGTTGTACAATACACCTGCTTGAAAGATAGCAACTGTAGCAGCAACACCAGCAAAGCGTTTAGATTCTAACAAAGGATTCACCGGTAATTAGGCCGCTCACGAACTCCTTTTAATGACTTAAGAGCTCTAGCTTTAACTATTCCATCTTCTGAAGCCAATGGTTACATTGTAAGGTATTGTTTGTTTTTTTTTATTGTTCTCTCGTTTTGTGGTCATCGTTTCGTGCGAAGCCTCATACGAAGCAGAACATTTCATTTCACATCAACAGTACAATTGATGTTTACGGTAAAGAGAGGTTGCATAGCGCCGGTCGGATAGCTCTAAGTTTGGTTCGTTTAAGTTTAGTGATTATTACTGTTAGGTTCGATGTGTAATTTACGATAGGTTCGGTTAGTTTGCAGAAACATTTTTACGCTAAGAACAGGTGTTGGATAAGTCAGCATAAGGAGCATGATCACATTCGGTCGTTACGCCAAATAATGAGCGAAAAGCAAAAGGCGTACTGTGAAAAGTAGCTGGCAAATTTTAATTTACGGAGATTTTTTAAATCATCTGCACTGAAATCATCACAGCCTGCGGTGGCATTTCATATTCATGTACTGCAACTCCAGGGTCCTTAGCACTGTTCGGAAACACTCAGCAGGCGCTACCATTAGCACGATTGCATCAACTTGATCCACCACTCGGCACTGTGCGCCCAAGCAAGATCAACAGTAACAAACAACAGCAGTAATAACAAGCAAACACCTAACCAAACTACAATTGCAATAGAGAATATGGCAGAAAATATGCTGGCAAACAACGGAAAAAAGAAAAACAAGCACCAAAACAACAGCAGCACTAACAACCGAACCATGTCCACCAACAACGTAACCCATTCAAATACGATTTTAAACATGCAAAACACGCAATAGCCCGAAACAGATTTTTTAACCATTTTCGGTTCGCTCATTTTGACAAACATCTTTACACCAACACAACAACAACAACAACAACAACAAAATACAGTCATGGCAAATCCTGCGTCGTGCAGTGATCACGAACACATTCAAGAACAACCGTTGGCTCGAATGTTTAGGCAAACGCAACTGATCAGGCGCATGCGGTAAGCGTGCCACAATAACTTTACAGCTAAAATTAAAAAGGAAACAAAAATTAAAATAAAAAACAAAGACTGACAAACAAACAAAACAAACCAACCATCAAATCACCCTTTATGGACGAAATAAAATGGGAACCTTGTACATGTATGTACTTAGAGAAACATTTGCCACACCAATGGTAAATGGTTTAATAGTATTATTCTCACACTCATACACACTTTTCGTAAAAAATCCAAAGCAAAACGTTTGGCGACGCGAAGGCCAACATTTCAGTTTTATGTTTTTTTGTTTACCAAAATTATTGTTCTGATATGCTGATGGCACAGCAGCGGCGTCCATTTTTCGCCACGAACACGAAGGATTCAAGTGTCAGCATAATGGATGGTTACATGGATTTTCAATCCTAACCGAATTCTGCCTGCAGTGCCAGCGCATCTCGGAACTCGAGGGCTTTCAAAAATGTATCGCGCATAAACACATGTAACCATTTAAAAGGAAAACAAACGTAAACAAAACCTGTTTTGGGACCAAAAGCACCTCGAGAATCAGCATTCCAAAAGTCCATATCCAGTCGTAACTGAAAATTACAATCGAACGAATTCCGCGTTTGTGTGGCATTTACACGCGTGATTACACCACCTAGAAGTTACTAGAGCTCATCAAAAGCTCTGCATAGGGCAAATTTTCGTCAAACGAAGCAAAAATAAAACAAAACAAAATATAGAATGGGAATGGGAAGCTGCTGCGTAAAGGGAAGAAACAAAAAACAAAACAATGTACGAAACGATAAAAAAAAAAAACAAACCAAACCAAACGGGACGGATTGTCAAAGATATCCGAGATATCGATGCCTTTTTCATTTACGGTAGAAGGTACGCTTAAATCTGTATAAAACAAAAATATTGAATGCAAAGACGCAAACACGAGTTCTTTGAAGCAACATTGTGTGGCAGGAGCAAAAAAGTGTATAATTCGCACGGGAAAAGTAAATGTTTCGAGTAAAGAAAAAAAAACATTCATAAACAACTGTAAAATGAACACAAAAATTAAGAAGAAATCACACGGAAGACAAAACAAAAATCATTTCGTCCGGCAATGCTACAAAAGAGAAGTAAACCACCACACTTATTAGCCAAAACTTCGATTAGAGCAACTAAATCGATATTTGAAGAACATTAAGCCAGGAACGAAAATCCTGGAACATTACATAGGAAAATGTAAGCAAGGTGGAAAAACAAAGAAAAAAACCCGCTTTAAAGGAAGCGCCAGAGACTGTGTAAGCTTTTTTGCTAAACCGGAACACGAGTAAATCAAACAAAACATGTTGAATACATATTAAACGTTGTGGGATTGTTATTAAAAAAGAGGAAGAAAAAACTAAACATAGTACAGAGATGCATCATATGCAGAACAGTGAGAGTAGTAGCTGAAAGGGACATAGATAAGCTAAAGAGGAGGAAAACAAGGAAACAAAACGAATCGGCAAATGGAGGCGCGGAACAACTGACACACCGAAACGATATCCGTTGCGATAGGTACGATGCATACGGCATCACCAAAAGTAAGTGTATCTGTTTCTGTGTTAGATCTGCCATTTCCACCAAGAAATAAACGTAAAATCACGCAAACGATCAGGGCGTACCAGCGCGCCAGTAATACTGAATAAAGTGGAAACCACGTTCTAGAGGATAAATAGAAGCATGGAGATTAGAACGGCAATGGTGAATGGAAGGAATGGAAAATCGGAAAACCCGACACACTTTTACACACAACCAACACACACTCTCACCTACATGCATACACAGATGAAGAGTGTATTACAAGAAACCGAAACCGAAAGCCGGAGGAGGAGAAATTATATAATAAACAAGAAAATAATTATTGTAATATATTTATAATGTGAATTTGGAATATAACCAGTATTTATTATACTGTAATAAAAATATATTTAAAACGTAACATCAACTCGAAAGAACTTTCCAACCAGAAAGTGCCACGGATGCCGTTTTCTTCGAAACATTTATCGAGTGTCTACGAAAAGGTAGGTATGAAGTGTTGCGCCGAACGAAGATCGCAATGTTTCATTCACTATTGTAGCAAACTAATTTACTAGCAGCAAACTAATGTTNAGAGGAAGAAAAAACTAAACATAGTACAGAGATGCATCATATGCAGAACAGTGAGAGTAGTAGCTGAAAGGGACATAGATAAGCTAAAGAGGAGGAAAACAAGGAAACAAAACGAATCGGCAAATGGAGGCGCGGAACAACTGACACACCGAAACGATATCCGTTGCGATAGGTACGATGCATACGGCATCACCAAAAGTAAGTGTATCTGTTTCTGTGTTAGATCTGCCATTTCCACCAAGAAATAAACGTAAAATCACGCAAACGATCAGGGCGTACCAGCGCGCCAGTAATACTGAATAAAGTGGAAACCACGTTCTAGAGGATAAATAGAAGCAAGGACGGCAATGGTGAATGGAAGGAATGGAAAATCGGAAAACCCGACACACTTTTACACACAACCAACACACACTCTCACCTACATGCATACACAGATGAAGAGTGTATTACAAGAAACCGAAACCGAAAGCCGGAGGAGGAGAAATTATATAATAAACAAGAAAATAATTATTGTAATATATTTATAATGTGAATTTGGAATATAACCAGTATTTATTATACTGTAATAAAAATATATTTAAAACGTAACATCAACTCGAAAGAACTTTCCAACCAGAAAGTGCCACGGATGCCGTTTTCTTCGAAACATTTATCGAGTGTCTATGAAAAGGTAGGTATGAAGTGTTGCGCCGAACGAAGATCGCAATGTTTCATTCACTATTGTAGCAAACTAATTTACTAGCAGCAAACTAATGTTTTGGTTTGGTTTAAACAATTTTGAGAACATATAAGGTAGTTCAACTTTCATGTGCGGTAAGTAATTAAACTGCAACATCCCTTCTTTAGGAGACAGTGTATATTTTTCCTGCCAGTATGGCATCAAATGTAAGTTACAATTCTTTTGCGTATTGTCACAATTTGTGGGCTCTTTCTGTCGATAGCATTAGGAATAAGTGTTGAATGGTATGAAACGTTAAAGGGATCTAGACTGCTTCAATGGCTCATATTGAATTATCTCCAGCTGAACCCATGACATGCATGCAGCATCATGTTGCTGCCTAAAAGTCGTGGACGCTTCTGAAGAGCATCTTTGATTACCATCCTTCAATGATTCGCCTCTCTTTTTTACAGTTCCCTTGAATATCTGAAATTCTGATTTACGTCTATTTTTCCTTGAAATTTGGGCTTTGCATTTGTGGATTTGAGGTGGATTTTTTTAATTCTTCTAAAACTACCTCAAGTTCGTGATAACTGCTCGTGTTCGAGAAAAACCAAAGATATGGAACAATCTCAAGGCGCCTCACTATCTTTTAAAGTTTGAGCCAGAAAGATGATTTCGCTTCCTTCCGCTTTAATTTTTTACTCAACATCCAAAACAGGAACATCCAGGACGTGGAGTTCGAATTTTGGGTAACCGCTTTGTACACGATAATCTATAACCAAGTATACGAATTAAGTCTGAAACCTACAAAGTGTAGGTAGTGGAGCATGTCTACGCATATCTGGCGGATAAAATAGATAAAATCGGATACAAACGTAAAACATCAAATGGAAGTGGCATTAGCAACGACCTTGTTAATACATATAAGCACGAGGATTGTAGAGGGTGATTGCACCTATGAAGTTTTTTAGAATATCACCAATCTCAATTCAAAATACGGCATCAAAAATGTTCGAGGATGGTTCTCTAATAATATCTGTCACATTTAATAAAACTGGGACTCTACAGGAACTCCACTATTAACTTAGGTTCCCAGAATATGATCGGCGTCCAAAGGTAATAGAAAGCTCAAAACATTTTTACATAAATAATGGTTTGGAACGTGTAGGACATTGGAAGTTCCTTCGTACATCGGAGAGCTCTATAAGGAAATTACCCTGTAACCCTGGAATTTATATCGCTGGATGTCCAGTATGTTGGTCATGATTTTAAAACCCTCACAGAGCACAGATGAGCATACTGAGTAAGAATGAACGAATTAATTTAATCCTAATTGCAAGTGAATGTATAGATTCGACTCAGTGCTGTGCTTTTGTGCTTTTGTGAAACTTTTCGTTATTCTTTTGCATCTCAGCTTAAGCACTCTCTGTGCCAGTGTTACAATAGTGTTGTTATCATATTTTTTAGCTTATGGTTATATTGTATTAGTCTCAGGACTAAAGTGAACACAGTACAGGAATATTAGATCCACATGTTTTCTATGTGGACACTATACCCATCAAGGAGTTATTTCCTCGAGTATCTCTTTGAAATATTACATACTCCCTCATCTCGACCTGAAGGAAATACTTGGAACTCAATGTTTTGCTACTGAAGCCGCTGCTACGGGTGCTTCTGCAAAAATATTCAACATTAATTTGCACAGAAATCTCTCTCCTAATGGGACAAATACGGAAGATGTCGTCAAAAAAAAAGTTCAATAAAATGCCTCCTAGCTCGTTGCCATGGTTTTACAACGCTGATTCACACAATCGTAAACCAATATCGAGAAGAACGAATATCGAGAACGAATATCGAGAAAAGTTAAAATTTATACCTAACAATCGCTAAATTTTAAAATAAACTTTCATATTATACATTTTGACATGGATTCAAACATTCATTTCGCTTAAATGACATTATTATCAAGATGACACTCTTCGACAAAAGAAATGTCTTTTTGGATTGTGAAATCTAAATTGTTTAGAACAGACCGTTGATGTAGTGTCAATTACACCGATTTCTCAGACGTCCAGGAACAGGCACTAAATACCATACAGACCGTAAACAAAATTGAACTACTACTTCGGTACAAAGAGAATTTAAGTCAGAAGGAAACTCAAAAACGACAATACAATGTACTCGAAGGTATAGAACCACAAACTACGATAACTTACCTTAAAATATTGTTCGTTCTAAAGTAGTTTAACTAACTTTATTTAACTTTATAAACAACACAATCAACTTATTTGATACACTGAACGTTTCTACGTCGTGTATGAATGTATGTCATCAGGAAGATGTCAATGCAAGCAACAGCTACTAGGATGTTTCTAGCAAAAGAATTATTACGAGCAACGAAATAGCGACGATGTGAAACCGATCCACGGATAATCGAATATTCTGGACAATCATATCTGCTGAATCATTTATTATTTGTTTGGTTTTTTACTTCAGAAATATCAATGTACGTTATTTTGTGTTTAAAAAAAGTAACGACAAATTTCGGGTGGGGTACGTGAAAAAACAATCAATGTGGGTTCTATAAAAACGACAAAGATTATTTACAAAAGATGCGAATGTTGCCCGAAACGGTGTGCGATAAACCACAACCATCCACCCCATTGCAACCGAAATTTCAAACGACCTACATACGCGAAACCCCACAACAAATGTGCCGCTCGCGTAACAAAAATACACAAAACTGACCTAAATCAACGCGCGCTCGTCTTATCAAGTCCCATTAATTGGTGGGATGGTGGGATGATTCGGTTTCTTTTTTTCTTTGCGCAACATTTTGCGAAACAACCTCAATCACATTTTCCCTCTGTTGTGGCAATCCGCCCCATCACACCGGACAGGCGTCTGGGTTGGGGGTCTCGCCAGCAAAACGCGCCAAAGAACCAGAACGTCGGGAGCGTCAAGTGGTCAAACATTGCACAAACTTTCACAGTCGCGCAGACCGCTCTCGGGAGCAGACGCCTGCTAATGAGGCCACAGTCGGTTGCACTTCCGAAAAAAAGCCACACACACACAGATTACAACCATTATATTCCTTCCTCACGTTTTTTTTTTTTTTTGGTCTTTTTGCACCGCTCCATCCGGAGGTCGTCCGCCCAAACCTAACCTCATTTTGAGGCGCGCGCGTAACTCTCGGCGCTCTCAGACGGAACACGATCGTCGTGTAAACAAACGCACACGATAATGCACACAAAACGGCCAGACGGAATATTGCAGCAATACTACAGCGGCATGGCATGGCCTTGAATTCGCACTGTCGGATCACACAGTTCGTGAACATTTTTTTTGTCTGGAGACTGAAGCTGACGGAAAATGTTTTTCAACTTGATGCGCACAAACCAGATACGACCGTGCCGGGAAAGAGGCGTATCGTTTCCGGTTGATGTTTTCATTTGAAAATAAAAACCCCCCCGTTATTTGGAAAGTAAAACGACAAATAAACAAAAGCCCCCTCATCAAATAACGGCACAGTTAGTAGGCGTTGAATAAATAAATTTAAAAAAAAAGTGCATTAAAATGACCATCACTTGAACCGTTGTTCAACCGGCGGCTACCCTTCAACATGCGGTTGTGGCGTCTGTATGGAACGTCGCGAGTTCAATGTTTCTAATTCGTTGAACCCGAAAGATACGCGTCCGCCGTGTGCCGTTCGGTAGCGCATCACTTCAAAACAGCTTAGGTTAGGTCCGGGACAGTGAATCAACGGAGGCGTGTTAACATTAGCGATGGCCGTATTTTTGCCATTGCTGTTGCGTGTATGTGTGTGTGTTGTTTTTTTCGCGCACACATCGTGGCGCGGTCGCGTTCGTTATCTGCAGTATTATTTGCTTTTAGCTTCTTTTTTTGTCCCAAGTCAAGAAACTTTGTACGGCTGATAGATGCGAGGGTCGCGATAATACGTCACCGGCACTATGCTATGAAAGCTGGTAAATGGACGGAATGTGACGCGTCTCGCTTCTCGCGTTTTGAGCAGGTCTGGTAGCGTTAGTAGACGTCCATTCGCTGCATTCGGAACTCTTCACTATGTCCAAGGACGTACATCAACACCGCAAGCGATAAACCGCCCGGCCAGGCACTGTCTGGGTCCAGATGAACCAGAATGACGTTTTTGGTAAAAGAACTCGTTGTGCAGCGCTTAAATCGCTCCAACGACTAATCAATTTGTGGTTGGAATGAATGCTACATGAAGTTCAACGACTTCCCAGTGAACAAAGCTATAATATATTCTTAATGCAGAATCGCCCTGAGGCAATCGAACAATAATTCGTATTGGGACAAATTTAAGCTTAAACATTAACTAAAAAAAAGTTACCCCTAATTACGACCATAACCGTGCGGACAGTTGTGGTTCTTTGTTTCGGATGTCCGTGTTTTTTTTTCGTGGAAACAATTGACCGTAACGGTTTGGGATTCTTGATTCGCTTTTGCGATAGGAATTTGCCGAAAAAAAACGACTTCAATCCCTTTGTCCTCGAGCACCACGAAGTCAATGTGCAAGGTGTGCCTTTTTTTAAAACAGTTGGCACAACAGCAGTCACGCAATTGGAGGTTTCCCGAAAAAAAAATGACTTTTTTAAATTGCAAAGAAAACATATGAAGAAGGACCAATGGATCAATCCTATCGTTCTGTTCTGTTAATAACAAACAGTGTATCAGTTTAAAAATTATAAATAAATTTACTTATTTTCCCTTCTGTATTGAATAATTACTTAAAATTAGCAACTTTTCAAAACTAAAACCAGTTTTGTAGATGTTTTCCTTCAATTCTGATCTTTTCGTGGTTACACTTGGCTTCATTTGGCTTTGGCATCGACCGGACTTGATAAACATCTACAAAAATATAACACGTGGTGCATCAATCACAAATGTAAAAGAAACAGACACACATCTAATGTGTATTTCATTGGGAATATAGAAAAAATAGTTGTAATTAACTTCTTCCAAGTTTCAGTAATACTTCACAAAGAAAAGCCTCTCCCTTTTTCTTTCTTTTCACTAATTCTTGAATGCACCTGCTGTAAACCTGTGTTGCAGCTTTTGTTTCTAACCTACATATTAGTGGGTAGCAGATAACTGTATTACCTTAATGTACAACATTTTACAGCTCATTGAACTTTGCATTAACCGTTACCCGGGAAAGGTATGGGTGGAGATATCCATTAAGATATGCAAACGATGTCCAATTTAATTATTTAATCACACGTCCGTCCGTAAGCATCGAAGGATCATTTGAAACTGCCAAAATAGAAGCAAGTTTTTTGCTATTTTTACAATTTACTGCACCCAAACAAAAACACCAACAAAAACAACAAACTGCCCTGTTCAGAACAAAGGAACGCTTCCTTAACCATTCTTTGGCAAAATCCTTCAATTTGTTCTGCCCTAATTACGCACAGCTCTGCCGACTACCGATCGCAAACCGTCAACTCCCCTTTCCAAATGATCCAAATAATAAAATGCATTTCCCTCACACGAGGGAGTTTGCCAAAAACTTAATGCTCTCTCCAAAATAAAAAAGAAACAAAAAGAAAGAATAACTGTCGAATAATAATTCGCATGCACATCCCTGTTCGCCAGACCAGTTTCGCCAAAAGTGGGAAGCGCACAATAAAAAAAAGTGAAACTGCGCACAGGCCCGTAACAATTTAATGATCATTGCCCAGTTCTCCCTCCACCCCCCCCCCCCCCCCTGCGACCCCTTTTTGCATGGGCGGATGGGAGGAAGAGAACACTTAGTGCGCCCAGTATTACAAAAGATCGAGGCCACATGCAAACCCCCAAAAAGCCAGACAAACACGACACTCGGCACTGATCCGGTGGTGTGCGCAACAGAACCGGTTCCGCCTATGGACGCAAACACACCTCCCCAACAACCCGGTGTCCGGCCTCATAATTTTTACTCATTTTTGGACAAAAGCACTCATCCTCACCATGTCCTCACGGTACGCTCTGCCACCGTTGCAGTCGTCATCATCATCATCATCTTCGACGTCATTCGTCTTCGTCTTCGCTTTCGTCCTCGTCGATTGCGCACACAATTACCGCACCGTCGTTCGATGCAACGAAAAATGCATTTGCTCACACTGTGCAAGCGAGTTGCACACAGCGTTGCATTTGCTGGCCGTGCACACAAAGCGAAGCCGGGCGAACCGTGGCAGGAAGAAACTGGCTGGCCTTGATCTTATTTTCACTCTCAATTTTTCGAGGGTTCGACCCGGTCTGTCTGGCTTCAACAAGAAGCGCGTCTTTCGAGTTTGCTTTTATTTGGTTTGGCCTTCCTTCTCCCCGCATTCTCCACGGTGATGATCGACGTGTGTGTGCGTTTTTTTCTCTCTTTCTCTTCTGCTTTTTGTCCACAATTGCTCGCTTGTACGCAGTGCCCTTTTGTTTACCGGGGAGCAGTACATTTCGGCGAAAGCGTTGCAAGGAAAACAACAACAGAAAGGGCAATAATACAAAATTTCCGTTTCACTGGCCATAAAAGTGCTGTAGACTGTAGACATGACTTTTGCGAATAGCCTGCGGTTTCATAGGCCTTTTTTAGCATGAGAAAAGGATGCTGCGTGACGGGAAGGCAAAGGATGCGGACGTCCCAACCCGGCAACGAGCGGTGTGACCTCATTTCGTTGCAATTTTGGGGCCAGCTGAAACCTTGAACATAGCGGCCGGCCTCAAACACCAGCCCCAGCATATCCTGCCCAATGTTGCTTCCTTCCATAATGCCTACCGCTACGCATGCATGACACTCGATCTTGCGAATGCACGATCTGCTCCGTGTCCGATCACCCAGTACGATCTCGCTTCGAACAACGAAACAACCAAGTAGGCAGGCTGCATTTTCTTTCAATGCCGGCTCGATTATGTGAGCGTCCGCCTTTTGGTCGGTTTTTTATTTCTGTTGTTGTTGCCATCCGCTTTGTTGTCTTCCTCCTGCGCGATCTCGCGCGCATGGAACGACGCAAAACTTGTTTCCTCAAAATATTACTGCTTTATGAAGCATCACCTCGCACTTGCACGGCGCGCATTTTGCTCTTTTTCGGTCGTTCCGAAGTTCGTATTAATAGCAACAGCGGCGAAATCAGGTCAAGGATTGTGTAACTTTTTTGCGAACCTTTTGAGGCAAGCTTTATTCGTTTGCGACACGCTGCAGGAAGTAAACCTGGTACGCTCCCGTTCCGACCACAAAGGGCTCACCTGTTCCGAGCGCAGGGCCGCCAAGCTTTCGAAAGCCTTCGAAATTTGCTGAAGACGAGGGATGCTTATAGTGGAACCGTTTTTCCAAATCCCATCCGGCGACGAATACGTTTTGACTTCCATCGACAGTGCTAACCTCCACGACCGTGTGTCCAATGCCGCAGTGTACCTTTTTCACTGTTGTTTCTTCATCACCCGGCAAGGATACGATCTGTGGCAGCGAAACAACACGCTCGTTGTGCTGTGGATCCACTAGCCCTAGCTGACCCTGATTGTTCCATCCCCAGGTGTACAGATCACCGAAGGAAGACACCGCTGCAGAGTGCCATCCTTCCGCATCGATGTCGATTACTTTCACGCCTGCCAATGCTTCCACTATCCGTGGCTGTTGATCGAAGGCAACAATTTCTCCATTTCCGAGCTGCCCGCGCCTGTGAAAAGTAAATTTGATAAATTATACAACGATCTTCACGACGCTCGTGCTTCGTGCTTACAATCCTCCACCCCAGCTGTACACATCGCCGTTCGTAGTGAGTAATAAGCAATGTTCGAATCCAGTTGCCACTTTTCTAATTCGCACATGTCTCGGTAAGGTGATCGTGTGGTTCGGAATATTGTATACGCCATTGGTCGATGTGCATGCAATGGTAACACATTCTCCACAGGCCAGATGAGTGATTGAGTTCTTCAATTGATCAACACGTTTCGTTTTGTCGTCCTCGACCCCGAGAAAATTTACCGCAACTAATTGATCTGCTAAACAGTCGTACTTCTTCAGTTCCCCGGTGGCCAACAACACTAAACAGTGTTTACTATTTGCTGCTAAACATACAACGTTTGAGTCAAAATTGATGGTTTTACGCTCCGACGTTAAAGCACAGAATGTGTACAGTTTATTTTCGTACGCAATAAAACTGTATAGTTGTCCAAATTGTAAGTGTATTTTAGATGGCGCAGCATCTACGTTCAATAATTGGCCCATATTAAGTTCTGCAAAAGAAAAAAGTCGATATTTTACTAGAATACAATTGCGTAAACCAAATGTAACCAAGGCATCTCACCTTTCCACGCACTATTCGATTCAGCTTCCACAGGATTCATCCCTTTTACCCACAATTTAACGTTCATTTTGTTTGAATAATTTTTCCTAGCCAAAATCACGTTTACCAAACCCTGTATTCCTCGAACGAACGAGCGCCACCTGGCCGTCAAGATTCGAAGCTCATGCCGATGACGTTTGTGACAGTTGATCGTGTGTTGTGTTGTTGCTGTTTTGCTGTTCGCTCGGTTCGCTGCTCTTATCAGCACTCACAATTTTGAAAAAACTTTACACTTTTCTTGTCGTTTCGTAGTTACTGCACTACTTTCAATGGTAAGAGATCATCCACTAATGAAACTAAAGAGCGTAACCTTCTTTGGATACGATAATTACTATCTTTTCACGGTTTTCACGATTCGGTGTTCAGAGAGACTTTGTTTGGTGTACGTTTCCCGGGAAACCGAGTTTGTTTTGACAGGCCTCGCGGGCTTAGGTGTTCACATTAGTTTATTGATTCCTTTTGAATCGTGCAAAATTTTACTTTTTTATCGTCGCAAAAACCGGCCACAGTTAAAGTTATCAAACAAAGTTTAGCTAGTAATATACCTTTTTTAAGTATGTCTTTGTAAAGAAAATTATGATAATTCCATGAATATTTATTAATTGGAATTTATGCGCCTAAAATAAGCATTTAGGAAAGCATAAAGAGCAACGCTTGAACTAGTATTTGCATCTTGTTTCAGTCATTCGAATAGAAACTAATTCGTGTCTTTATATTCAGGGTCTTCTCTCACTGTTACGGAAGTTACGATCTGCACCGGAAAAAGAGCTTCGCATTCTGCTGCTCGGATTGGACAATGCTGGCAAGACCACGCTGCTAAAGCAGCTCGCCTCGGAAGAAGTAACACAAGTGACTCCAACAGCCGGGTTCAACATTAAATCCGTTGTGTCCGAAGGATTCAAGCTGAATGTTTGGGACATTGGTGGGCAGAGCAAGATTCGGCCGTATTGGAAGAACTACTTTGAAAACACCGACGTGCTGATCTATGTTATCGATTCGAGTGACAAGAAAAGGCTGGAAGAAACTGGCGATGAGCTCACCGAACTGCTGTTGGATGACAAGCTAAAGTCTGTGCCTTTGTTGGTGTTTGCCAACAAGCAGGACGTGGTAGGTGCGCTGAAAGCTTCCGAGATTGCAGAATGTTTGAAGCTGGTGAAGCTTATGGACCGTACCTGGCAAATACAAGGATGTTCGGCACTGCAAGGCACAGGAGTGAAGGTAAGTAGCTATTGTACATGGAAACATACTGCAACTGTTACACGTCGCGTCAACCATTAACAAGCACCGATAACATGTTTCTACTAACCGATGGTTTACATTTCTTCCCGTACATGCTGCTAATGCCAGGAGGGAATGGATTGGGTTTGCAAAAGTATAAAAAAATAATCTCCCACTAAATGCGCTTCATTTCATTCGATACACAACACTGAATCTAACATGTTCCGTCCGCACAAACCACACAAGCCTTAACACCGAAATGCAATAAAAAGCATATAACCGTACAATGATCCAATCTCTACTAACTTAATGCAAATGTATAGCCCGAAATTCATTCGCTATGTACAAAATGAGCAGAGAACGCTGAACGCAATATGAGTTGGGTTTGTTTCTTTTGTTTGAAATTTATTTTTTCCTTTCTTTTTTGGTCGTGACCACGTCGCGTAATGTTAATCATTCTGTGCGTCGAAGGTTGCTTCAGTCGCTCCATGTCCAGTCTGCAACCATGTCAGTATTTGTAATCTACATTCGAACTCACTGCACGCGTGTGAGAAGCTTTCAAATCGTATTGTGAAAAAGCATTTCACGCATGCATACATTCCTAAGCACTCCAAATAGTATGCACAAAAAGCGCATCAAAAAGCGCGCACATTCGTTGGATAATTATTGCTAACTTAAAATCTAACTATTTTTTGCACTATCAACGCCCACTGCCAGAACATCGTAAATGCCAAACCTTAAGGCAAATATCTGCGGGGAATGTTGAGCACCCTACATTAAAATGTCGCTTGAAAATCGTTTTGAAATTGCCAGTGCCAGGTCAGTGTTGGAGTTGCTAATGCATAAGCCAATGCACCTGAAGGATCGTGTTGGCAGCAGTTATCAATTCATTGTTTGCTTGCTAAACTTTAAAAATGTCCTCCTTCTGCTTATTGTATCTGTCTTACTAAAAGCAAAACGTAGGCCTACCGCTCATAATCCTAATTACCTTACCATCCTTACGTTCGATCATTCGCTCCCTTTCATCCATGCGCACGGGGCAGTAAGTTTGAATGTAAATCCCTAACGTTTAGGCGCAGTACTATAATCGACAAAGATCACTAGTTTTTTTTGTGTGTGGTTTTAAGTCAACAATCACGTGTTTGTTCGTGTTTTTTTCTGGATATCCATTTTGTCAATCTCATAAACACGCCAGCGTTAATGAAACCGACAAATTGAAATTAACAACGGAAACGAGCGTAAGGTGTGTGGCACTTGCCCAACGCTCGTTTCCCGATACCGTCCCTCGCGTACCACCCCATCAGCACCCCATCTCTCTAAAGCTCACTGTGCGGATATTCCGTGGTGACACGGTTTTCACTTTCGTGATACTCTAAGCAATCGACCGGATGCTTAACATCGCAATGGTGTGGATCGTTAATGATGGCAAACAACGTCCAGAAGGGGGTGTGCGTTTCCTGCGCGATGAACCAAGCGGCGGCCATGCTACCGAATTTAGTCACGCCGTGCTTGAAGCCACCGAGACCCAGCTTTTCGTTCGGATCGTGTGAGTTGATCTCGCACAGAATGTATTTGTCGCAGTGTGGTGTTACGATCGCCTGACGGTAAGCGCGATGCACCTTAAGCACCGGTTCAATCACCTATCCGGGGTGGAACACACAAAAAAAGCAAGCGTATTAAATGTGGTGCACCTTTAGTATTGGCCGCTTGTCGTATGCTCACCTCAAGATTCAGCGTGTCGGTCAGCTTATCCGTCATCTCCGTCACGTTGTACTGCTGCAGGAACTGTTTGGCCTTGCCCAGTTTCAACAGATCCTTGACGTAGTTAACGGCCGGCTTCACGTACTGGATGGAAGCAATTTTGACCGCCAGATGGCGCTTCGCAACGTGATCGATCAGGTGCGAGATCGTCTCGCTCGGTCGGTTAATGTCTAGGAACGTTTGTTTCGGATATCCCTGCGACTGCAGGAACCCGTTGGCCATCATTTGTCCGGTGGCAACGTAGCTGTGAAGGAAAAACCCCACCGCAGAAAGAAGAGAATTGCACATTGTAATGAACCGTTCGCGTTTGTTGTTTGACCTACTTTTCGGCAGCTTTAGCGTTTGAAGCGTATCGAATACACACCACGTCATCATGGCGCATAACGGTATTTTGGGCACTGGGTGGCGAACATGTGTCACGCACTGCACGTGATTACTCACCGTTGGTAAACGTCCGGGTTCGCGATGTAGTTCACCCACTCCGCTAGATAAATCGTCGCTGCCTTGATCCAGCGTCGACGGAATGACTGGTTTTGCAGCGATTGGAACAGCTTGTCGTAGTCCAGCTTGCCGTCGCGTCCGACGAACCCTTTGAAGACGGTGTTCAAACCCAGCTTCATCCAGAGTGCTTCCGCTAGCTCGGACTGCGTGAACTGATCCCACATGACGTGGATGTTTTCCAGGAACGGTGGCAACACCCAGGAATGGTCTTTATGCTTTGCATGGGTTCGTTCCATTTCCGGTCCGGTAAACGATTGGAATGCTTGCACAGCCAACGGCAACAGATTGACCAACGCGTCTGCTCCACCCGTGCTTGAGGGTTCCCGATCTTGGTCGGCGCTGTTGTAGTTTGCTAGCCAGCTGGAAGCCATCGTGAGCACCGTATCTACGAGCGGATTTTGGCCCTGTTCGGCTTGGGCTTTCCGCTTCTGACGCTTGCTGCCAGATTGCTGCTGACGACGAACAGGCTCATCGGCCGTCTCATCCGCCCCATCACTACCACCGGCCGCTCCAGCAAACATTTGAATCATATTTCCGATTAATGCAGGATCAAACCCACCGTTTCCACCACCACCACCGGTGGCGCCACCTCCGTTTGCACCGGCGGCCAACATACTTCCGATGCCGGATAGGATCGCACCCATACCATCGTTGCCACTGGCTTTCCCACCACTATTAGCATTGGCCATCAGTGGCAGCAGCATGGAAGCGATCCCGGAAAGCCCGGCAATACCGCCCCCACCACCGCCACCGCCGCCCCTTCCGCCCTGTTGATTGCCCAGCGTCGACAAAAACTCGGTCGCCATGTCCAGGAACGGGCTGCCTTCGTCGGCCACAGCATCGTTCGCGCGTTGGGCTGTGTACGCACCACCGCTGATCGAGACGATCACCAACGCCACCAAGCACAGATATTTGCCCTGGAAGTACATTTTGCTTCCTATATCGCTGTAACGTGTCACCGTGGCACTGGGAGATAAGTTTGTTCCACTGCTTCCGTAGCACCCGCGTATTGCCTCGTCACAAAGGTTCTAGCACATTTTTATCCACCACCAGCACGAAAGGTAAACTGTGTTTCGTTCCAACAGTATTTCACTGTTTGTTTGTGCAGATGTACGCTTGGAGGACGCACCAAAGGCAAAGTTGTTCACTCGCGAGGTCTTTGGCATGCGGCAGACAAGCGCTCGACTCGAAATCTCGTACCTAACTGAATGGACCACAGAATGGCCACGTTCCTTGTGAAGATCGGCTGCAGTCATGAAGCGGCGTAGCAACTTCTTTCACCGGACGCCCAAAGCACGGAGCGTACGAACAAGCGAGACGGAGATGTGGGACTGAAGCGGTACGGCAATAGCAATTGTCGAGTTGCGAACGTGAAGGAGAAAAGGTAAAAAGGTGTTGAGAAGATGGGACGCAAAGAAAAGCTTAAAGATGGAAGGAAAGAAGTAACATTAAGGTGGAAAAAAAAGGAAACAGACCCATAAAACCACGGCACGGCATGGGCATCGAAACGAAACGGAGCGAAGCACTAGAACAGGTTGTATATGTGTGTGGGACAGCCCAAGCAACAAGTCGGGGCGGCCAAGCGTACCTAGAGCGTGCTATCGTATTCGTATGTGGCGCGTGAGCTAGGCCATTCGTTACGGTGCGGGCTCGGTACGTGGTGCGGGTAGGAAAGGTGGAAAATTATATTTTTATAACAGTAATTCTTAGGCGCGGGCCTGTTTCTACCAGATTGTTTCCCGGGACCCTGCAGCAGCTATTAGACCGAACCATACTCCGCTGCCCGTGTCCGTGGGGTATAGAATTCCACGCTGTCGATGCCTAGAATCATGCGATTTTGCGTGCCTTGTCAAGCGACTGTGCAGCGCAATTGACCAGCAGACCGCGCCAACAACTTCCAAGATCCGCTAGCCATCCTATTTAGGGCACTGTTCGGCATCATGGTACTTGATCATCGTATACAACCCTTGCGAGCGTTCAAACTGACTGGCTGGCTAGGCACTTGGGTGATGCTACGCCGCACGATTTGTATGTTACCATCACCGAAAATGACACAGCGCCTGATCAACGGTTCCGTCGCGTTGCGTTCTTTGCAAATGTCCACGAAAACAAAAGCTTCCAAACTTTCACCGACCAAAATATTGAAAACGACCTGGAAGCCGGGAGCGTGGGCCCTCTACGTATGTCTCCCAAGAGCACTGCATTATTCATGATCACCATCGCCGCGTGTGAAAGGGGAACCGATCATCTGGCTGTGAGTTTGTTGGTGTATTAGGGTAGCGGGTGTGGGACAGAAGCAATGGGTGGAACAGGTTTCCGATGTGGTGCCAGAATCCGCAAATGGGTCACCATAAACGGCCTCTAGCTTATCCCCCATTCCCGGTGGAAGGCTTCCCTTGCTAGAATGCTAACGAACAGCAACGGAGAACGGTGATTTTGACAAAACAAAAAATGAAAGGGGGGGGGGGGGGGGAGGAAATTAGCCTGTTGGGTGTAAATTTTATTAAAAATAAGAGGACAAGAAAACGAAAGAGTGAGAGGATTCCACCAATGTCGTTAACCTCACACATGAGGTACTTGCAAAGAATGTTCTTTCTTTGGTTGAAGCATCATTGAATGTTTGTTTTTTACACCCCGCTTGTCCTCGTCACCGGTAAACCTTCCCCACCCCCCGCCCTCCCCCACCATCGCATCGATCGCGAATGATCGCGGCGAGGTTAAAGAAACGAACCCGCTCTTTCCTGCTCTTTTGAAGCTCTAAGTAGAAACTCACATCCCGACCCGCCAAAAAGTAGGTCAAAAGCCGCTCCAATATAAACCGGGAACCCGAAACGGGCCACCATTGCCTACCAACGCGTGAGGCAAACACGTCAAACGACCCGTCAAATAGGAAGGATTTAATAAAAAAACATAATCTGTAGGAAGCGCCCGAAAGCAATTGGCCGACTGGAAGTACATGATGGCACATGAAAGATACCAAAACTGCAGATAGACAACACCCCAGAACGAGGGAAAGGTCAAACGGATTACTATCGGAATGTTGGTCTGCAATAAAGTAGGTTTTGGTTCAAGCAAAATGAATGGTTAAATCCAACGGAAATGTTTTCTACAGAGAGCACATAAGAAATAAGGATTACTTCATTTTTCAGCTTAAAATAGGTTATAAATATTTGTTCAATTTAGATGAATGTCCAAAATTACTGTTTACTTAGAGTGTTGCTACATTGTAAAATATTATGTAAGAACAAATTGTTATTAATAACATTTCTTCAGGTGTATTAGAAAGTAATTACTTTCACATTATTGTAAGACTTGGACCACTTAAAAAATTCTTCATTGCATCAGTTTATTGCATAGTTTGTAGTCTAACGATTACAGCTGCATTTTATGATTCCATTGCATAACTGTACTAGTGGCGCACTTCGCTTCCTTTGGAAGGTTTCTCCCACAAATGCATGTGTGCTACTACCGGTACGGAGCTACAAACATCCCTTAATCTATAATCTGTGCAGTTTGGTTTGAGACAGACGCATCGCCAGTGAATTTCACACGAGTAAGCAAGTTGGATTACACTGTAATTCCCTCTCCAAACAAATGGCGATACATGATGCCAAACGTAATCGTTCCTTCGGTTCCGAAGTAACCAGCACACGCAAAAAAAAACACGACTGCTTTCACAAACACCGAATGCACTGCGTCACAAACACGGAAATGCACCAGCCAAGCCAGCTCGACCATCATGGGCTGTAAGACTAGCTAGCTACTTTCTTCCTAGGAACTGTAGCCAAACACTTCGATGCAAAAAGGCCACTACAATCCTGCGTCCAGTCAGGTCGCGTAAAGATAGGTGGGGGATTTCTAACGTCCAACAACTTGAGTGCATTTTATAAATGCCCCTGCACAACCGATTTCCGGCCTCAGTTACGCCCGGATCGGTGAGCAGTGAAAGTGATCACTAGTTCGGAGAAGTGTAGTGTACGATCACAGAACTCAGTCTGTATAGACGGTATAGACTCCGCTGTTGCATCAAGTTTAAGTGCCAGAATGGACCTCGAGTATAATCCGCTTGGTGACGGTCTCAGGGAGCGCTTGGACTCTTTCTTCGGTCGACGAGATCACTTTATAGAGGTGAACCCGGGTCGAGTTGTTATGCCCAAAGCGTTTGCTGATCTTGGCGATTCGATCCGTACTTTGCCAATCCGCCCGAACGATGTGTGGCTAATGTCTTTCCCGAGAGCTGGATCAACCTGGGCACAGGAGATGGTATGGCTGCTCGGTAACAATCTCGACTACGATGCGGCCCGCAATCAAATGCAGCAAGTGCGCACACCTCTGCTCGAGCTTTCGGCCATCTTTTCCGATGATCGTAGCGTTGAAGACACCGTGACGTAAGTTATGGCAAGAAAATGTACTTACAATTCTCGGAATACTGACTTAATGCTATCCATTTCCGGTTCGTTGGTTAGCCGACATGAGAAAATCGATTCGGTGCAATGTGTCCATCAGATGGCTGGACGGCGCTTCATTAAATCACATCTTCCATGGCAGCTACATCCCCGCGAGATGGATACCGTGCGCCCGAAGATCATCTACGTTGTGCGAAATCCCAAGGACCTATGCGTCTCGTACTACTACTACTGTCAGCTCATCCATCGGTCCGAAGGTACCTTCGAAGAGTTTTGTGACATCTTCCTCGCTGATCAGGCCCCGATCGGACCGATGTGGGCCCACGCGTTAGCTTTCTGGAAGCGGCGCAATCAGGACAATATGCTCTTCCTAAAGTACGAGGACATGAAGCGCAACTTGCCAGAGGTGATACGCCGGTGCGCCCAATTTCTCGAGTTTGGCCGAGACCTAACGGATGAAGAGGTGCAAAGAATGTGCGATCACCTGCAATTCGAACGGATGCAACGTAATCCGGCCGTTAATCTAGAACCGCTGATGAAAGATTCGTCGATCATACAGACCGATGCTAACGTGAAGTTCATTCGCAAAGGCGAAATTGGGGACTGGAAAAACCATATGAGCGCGGAATTGTCCGCGAGATTCGACGCCTGGCTAGAGGAGCACTTCGGTGGCACTGGATTGGAGTTTGATTATGAATGAATGGTGAAATAAAGTCTTTGCGCATGAGGAAAAATCTGAAACAACCAAACATAACATTCACCAGCATGGTATGGTGGGACAGTGGTAACTTTTAAATGAGTGGGACATTTGAAAAATTCCGTTATAACCCAGAACTAATGGATCGTCAATTATCGGCTCGTTTAGCAATGTGTCTACCACGGAGTAGCATCCGTCTTACGCATTTTCTTTCCACTTCCACAACAACTTATGCAATCCGTATGAGATCCGCACACACGATTTCCTCTTCCTGTCCACGATGCAAATTCATGCAATATCCGACCGATATACCCCTACCACTTGCCGTAATCAACGTTGCAAGAAAACTGGTCAGCTGATTATCGGGGCAATGATACAGGCCCACACCAAACCACTGCCTATGGACAACCGGTTCTTGCGTGTGCTCCATGCGGACAAATCACTTGTAAACACCGTTACCGCCACGTTTAGTTATGCCCGGCTAGGCTTCTGGAATCGTGTGTACACTACTAATAAGTGTAACGGTAACAATTCATCCTCTTTGGCTCGCTGTAATTGTATGAACTAGATTCCACTCTGCGAAAACAACATTGAAACGTCCGATCAACTGGTCTTAAGATACGCTTGGAAGCTTTGGAGCAGGGGTTTTCTGTTATCCTGATCATTCTTATGTACTGCAGAATAGATCGGTTCTACTTTCAGCTGATAGAAATCCTCCGTAGAACAGCCACTTAGGGGCTGTAAGGGAGATATACAAATTCTCATTTCTCGAGACACAATCCACTAGATGGTTGTTGGAAAACTGATAGTTATAGAACTTGTAAAAAATGCTTCCTGCATCATGAACTAAAGGGTTCAGGTTTACCGGTTAATTTGGGAAAATCAAAATTTAAACCTAGTTCTACACTGTGGGCTTCTTTGTGTAAAAACAGGAAGTTTTGTAAAAGTTATTGCAATTATTTTTTTTAATGCACATTTTATTGAAATTTCTACGCTTAGGATATTGTGTTTTTGCTTTCGACTTCAAGCACGTGGCTGCATCACGAAATGTTGGTTCAAAGGATATAATGCACGTGTATCGTTTGTGCTCGTTTGTTGCTGCTGTTGCACGTGCAAGGTGATTCATGCTAGTCTTATCAATTAATAAAATGTATTGATCCGATGGGTATTTGCATAATCATTTGTATCGAATTAAGCAAACATTTACAATTTTCCCAGCATGTACTAAACACCTTTTTTATACCTTTTTATAATCAAATGATGGTAATTCCGTAGATCTTAATAGAGAGCATATGAATATAAAAGGAGTGAAGAATATTTCTGATTTCTTTTGTTCGTTTTTTTGCACTTGTTTTGTGATAATTTTCAAATACAAATGCAATGATGGATTGGCGAACAAAATTCCAAACTTCCATGGCCAACGAGCTAAACCGACCACTGTGCACAGTGGTAATCATTTTGATTTTCAAAACGCATGTCCAGTCACAGGCTGGTCAGCACAATGTCACAACAAACATCCGTAAATAAAAAAAAATAAAAAGGTTTCTGCCAGCTTCATCGAAGGTTTAATTTTCGTTTATCTATTTTTACTCTTGACTGAAAACTTGAAGCTGTGCAAATTTTGGTCACTTTTCCAACCCTTTTATCAGTCTGTCTGTATCTCCGTAACCTCTATTTTTGATATTCCATTGTCGGAAAGGTGTTGGAGGTGGCAATTCAGCTTTCGTCACAGTAAGCAGCAATTAGTCTAATGGGAAAACTTACGACGAATCCGTCGCACTCAACAACATCGTCGTCGTCAGCATCATCATCATCCTCGAAGCAGGTGTACCAACACAGAACTTTGGAGCAAATCGGAAATGAGTTAGCACAGGAATGCAAAACCTGTACCGAAAATTCGCGCCTCACGAAAGGCCTACGCGATCGCCTGGAGCGACTCCCGCGAAAGATGCGGAAGGAAGTTGTGAAACGGCCGAGCGACGACTGCTCACCACTATTCATTGCCTGTCGTCGGGGAAATGTGCACATCACGGAGTATTTGATTACGGTGTGCGAAGCAGACAGCGAACAGAAAGGAATGTACGAAGTTCCCGAGGATCGTTCAGTCCACTGCGTTACTCCACTGTGGTGTGCCTGCGTTTCCGGCAAGCTTCCGGTGGTAAAATGTCTCGTCCGTCTTGGTTCCAACATAAATGCACTATCGGACACCGGATCAACGCCGTTGCGTAGTGCTTGTTTCATGACACACATCGATATTGGTAAGCCACTGCGAAGGACAACGGACAATGGCGAAAAAAAGTAAGGCCACGATAAAACATTCTCTATCTTTGCAGTACAATTTTTGGTGGAGCATGGAGCGGACATAAAAAGGCCAAACTACAATGGAGGTACGTGTTTGATAAATTCCGTGCAGTCGGTCACGCTGTGCACGTACCTAATCAACAAAGGTGCGGACGTGAATGCTCGCGACATTCAAAACAAAACGGCACTACATTACGCTATACAGGAGCACCGTCTCGAGACGGCTCAGCTGTTGCTTGAACACGGTGCCGATCCATTCGCGAAATCGCACTACGGCGATGATGCGCTTCAGACGGCCTGCCTCAAGGGAGCCTACCACATATTCGATTATTTGAAAAAGCGCATCAACTACTCGGCCGAACGTCTGGCAGATGCACACGAGCTGTTCGGATCAACGCTGATTGATGATCTCAACGTGACGCGTGGCGCAGTTCTCCACTGGCGGTTGGCGCACCAAATCCGCTTGCGGGAAGCCGAGTACATACCCAAGAAACCGACAATGGAGCCGCGGGCGGCTTACGGATATGCATCCGAGTTTACCACCATCCCGGAACTAGACAATATTGCAGCAGACATGGACGCAATGCGCGTGCAGAGTTTGCTCATCTACGAGCGTATTCTCGGCATTGACCACAGGGACACATTGTTTCGATTAATGTTTCGCGGGGCGTCATACGCCGATGCACATCGCTTTCAGCGTTGCATTGACCTTTGGCTGCTCGCACTGCAGGTACGGGTGCAAAAGTATTCCATCCTGTACTCGGATACGTGCTTGACGGCACAAGCGCTCGTACGGTTGATGTTGGATCTGATAGATGGGTACGACGAAATGATGCCCGTAGAGTTATACGAGGGAAGCGTACCGCGGTTCGAGGACGTGTACGCCGTGTTTAGCATCCTGACCGCCAACATAGCGGTGGCCCGGCAGCTCATCACCATCCGGCCAGTTCATCGGAAGCAGCAAGAAAACTTTGATCGCGTGATGAAATGCCTTACGCACTTGATGTATCTAATGCTAGCGACCGCCAAAACGGACGCGGATCGTAACGCAATCTACAAATCGGTACACACGCTTGTCCACAGCAAGGTGCGCAGCGCCATTACCAATGACACGTTGCTACATCTGTCCGTGTCTCGCTTGAACGTGATAAAGAGTGGCTACTTCAGTGACGATTCCACCTCACTTCGAATCGTGTTCCCAAGCTTGAACGTGGCCAAGCTGCTGCTAGACTGTGGTGCTGATGTGAATGCGAAAAATGAATCCAACTCCACACCGCTGCTAGTTGCTGCCATGCCTTACAACTATGATCGAGATGTAAGCATCGACGTACTGCATTGTGCACTGGTGAATGTGTTTGTTTTAATGCATATGGTTTATATTTATAGGTGATTCACACGCTACTCGAGTATGGCGCACATTTGGATGAACCGAATCGGCAGGATGATCGCCCATTAAGCTTAATACGCAACAATCCCATCAATGACATTCCGACGTTAAATTATCTTCCACTAAAGTGTCTCTGTTCGACAGTGATCGTGCGGTTTGGCATACCGTACCGCAACCAGATACCGCGGACGCTTGAAGAATTTGTCAAACGGCATGAACCGTACTAAAGCGGTGTTTGGTTTGATGTAGCTGTTCGTAAGTATCCTTTCCAGGTAATCGTCCAGGTCAGTATCTGGTGGGNAACCGAATCGGCAGGATGATCGCCCATTAAGCTTAATACGCAACAATCCCATCAATGACATTCCGACGTTAAATTATCTTCCACTAAAGTGTCTCTGTTCGACAGTGATCGTGCGGTTTGGCATACCGTACCGCAACCAGATACCGCGGACGCTTGAAGAATTTGTCAAACGGCATGAACCGTACTAAAGCGGTGTTTGGTTTGATGTAGCTGTTCGTAAGTATCCTTTCCAGGTAATCGTCCAGGTCAGTATCTGGTGGGGTGGAACCGATTGTCGTTGGGTTTTTGGGTTCAGCTATGTTGTTAAATCTGTGATTTTTGTAGAGCGCTATCAGTAGGATTCAATTGAAGATCGTTTGCTATACTTGAACGAATATTTTACCTATTGCAGCACAGTGTCTAGGAGCTATCTGTCAATTTCTTAGCAATAAACAGCTTTTTTGACGACTTTCAACAAAGCTATAGGGGAAAAATAATATAATATATGCATCGTAAAAGGAAGAGAAAAAGAAACACGTCATATAAAAACCAAATTGCTTAAGGTAATTTAAAACAAAAACAACAACAAAAGAATCTCACAAAAATAATACTCATGTAGTACGTTGCGTAAAGTAGAAACAAAGTAAATAATTGGGAACGTTAAGTAACTAGTTCGAACCTAGTGATGTATGTCGGTATGTTTAGGCAAGCGCAAATATTAGATAAGCACACAACACAGTTAGCAGTGAAACGTTAGACGCTCTAATAAACGTTCTAAAGGCTTAAGAGAAGAGCGTGGCGGCTACTATAACAACTGCAATACATAACCAAACGTAATACAGCATATAGCACCAACTATAGAAAGGCTTTTGAAACGATTGCTACACTGATTGTACACTATTGGGAAAGGTTGATTCTAGTTAGTTATTACTGTTCATTTCACATGGGCGGGTTAAAAAAGTTTAGTCGGGTAGCTAACATTGCGTTCAAATGTGTACCATGGTCCTTTCTCTATGGGTAATTTAAGTTAAAGTTAGCCAACCATTAAGCAATACAAGATGTAGTGACACACAAGAGGCAGAAGAAGAACAGTTCTTCTCCAGTTGTTTTATGATGGGCTGTTTCAAAGTAATGCTACTAAACTGCAATAGCAAAATTGTACCGGATATTATACCAGTGCTCACAATTAATTTTATGTTAACGTATTTTAAAAATCTGCATTACCCAAGGTTTGTTTCAATCGAATAATCACGAAGCACTTTTTTAAAGCTGGCAGTCAGCAGTCGTCTGGCCAATGATCTAAATATAATAAAAATTGGCCCATTTTTATGTTGTTCCCGCCCGGCGATACGTTGTAGTTGACGCATGTTGAAGAAAGTTACACAAAAACACTACCAATAAAATACTGCTTTCATGACGACAAAAANTCAATATAATCTGTATCTGCACTGCATACAGCACATGCAGCAGCAGCTCTCGATGCGTAAACGGACAATGTGCGAAGATATGACTGCTTTCTGATTCACACATCCCGGAGAGAACCGATGCTGGTTGTATGCGTATGCCGAGTCTGCACGACCTGTGCAGTACTGCGTTACTCTGTTTGTGTGTGTATGTGTGTGTTTATTTGCGAAAGTAACCGGACCGATCGACTCGCACCCGGACTGCAGCTGTTAACGAACGGCGATCGCGGCCACACAACACACGATCGTCCGCTAGCCGCTAGAGCCACCATTGCTCGGGCGGGTCTCGTAGTGCCTTCCCTTTCAGTGCGTATCGCCGTCCGCTTTCTGCCGTCATACTGTATGGTAGTCGTGTCAGTCAGTCTTAAGATGGTCGACGATTGTTACGATCGCCGCTGCTGGTAGTGTGTGAAAGGCGGCAACCAGAAACTCTACGACTGCTGCTGCTACGTGTACGTTGCCGTCATTCGGGTGCGTTGTGAACACCTGAGCAAGTTCAAGCAAGTTCCTGTTCCTGTTAGTTTATCGAGACAATAAAACAGGGCACGCACACGCTCCGTGTGTGATTTCGGTTCGATTATACGGGCAGTGCTATTAGCAGCAATTGTACGATCAATGACGTGAGCTAAAGAAGCATGATTAGAAACTCGCCCACGAGTGTATGGTGCGAATCTGTATCTAAATCTCATCGCGCTTTCCACAACCCAACGTCGTACGACGGCGGCAGAGGCGGTGCCCACCAAGTGAAAGCAAACAGACAGCTAGAAGCATTTTGCAGCACCATTTCACCGTGAATTCCTGCGCCCCAAGCGGAAGTGCGCGGGTTCGTCAGCTTATCACACCGTATCGAAGCCAAAGTTTGCTTCCTTTTCGGGTTGTTGCTGTGTTGCGCGTAGCGATTTGTGCGTTTGCTAGGGCTGTGAATGGAAGGAGGCATGAAAGGAATGCGGTTTCTGTACGGAACCGCTGTCCGGTGGCGTGGATCGGTGTCCAGCGTGAAGATTCTGGCCACGGTGTTGCTGTTCGCGTTGGTTTTACACAATGCTGGTAAGTAGTACGACATGAAACTGAAACGATCCACAGCGGATGCGATGCGAGCTATACGAAAGACTTCTACTCGGGAACGGCAAGCGACGAACCGTGAAAGAGGGCGAAACAGGGCAATAATAAAAAAAAACAACAAACGAGCTAAGGGGTGAGTGTTCGGAAGCGAAGCGTTCTTCTTGCGACGAACACATTTGCGGAAATGGTTTACGCGCAGTGCACAACCTTGAGTTATTCGCTTGTTGCTTTGAAAGTGAACCGAACCGCCCAGTTAGTGCAGTCAACTTTAAGCGGTTCTGTACTATTGCCTTTGGAGCGTGGTGGTGATTGAAATTGAGACCAGATTAAACCGCACAATAACAAAGGACCTTGTGATGGTGTTGGTTCATCCGCACAGTATTAGTCATTAGGCGAAAAACATCGCTGTGCGCCATCACTTGATCATCCACATTACTTGGAATGGTGAAAAAGAGCCTTCAAAAAAACTGTTTTAAATCAAACATGACTGGTCATTAAACTGCATTGCTGAAAAAAAAACCCGCAACCTACAAATAGTTTAGTGTGAATCATATCTGATACAACACAGATTAATCTGTACGATCTATTTAACGACTTTCTTACACCAGCCAGTCAAAAACCAGAGGACGGCCCTTATCGGGGGAAATACATAGGCAAGTTTAACTCTTACCATCATCAAGCCTCGGGTGACGTTTACGCCGTTGACGAGTACACGTTCCTACTGACCGGCTTCAACTACGACGGCAATGGAGTCGACACATTCTTCTGGTCCGGCGCAAGTAATCGACCCGGTCCGCAAGGATTTATCGTGCCGGACGAGTACGGGAAGTAAGTGCACCCACTTCGCACCCACTTCGCAGTGTTTGGGAGTAACCAATTTTGAATTCCCTTTTTCATCCCATTCCAGAACAAACATCCTAGAACGATACTTCAACAAAGATTTCACGATACGCCTTCCGGATAACAAGAAGATTACGGAAGTGAAATGGTTGGCCGTGTACGATCTCAACTCGCAGAACAATTTCGCCGATGTGTACATTCCGGAAGACTTTGAACCGCCCGTACCGCAAAAGGCGGGCAGTATGACCGCCATGCCCGGTGCACCAATGGTGTCGAGCGAGATGATCGACATACTCGACTCGAAGACGATCCGTATCACCGACTTCAGCTACGATGGAAAGGCGGGTGCCGACGCGGAGGTACATTTCTGGGTTGGCGTTGGCCCCTCGCCGTCCTCCAAGGGTAGCAAGGTGCCGGATGAGATGGGTTATCTCGATCCCATACGTGCGTACGATCGCGAAACGATCACACTGGAGCTTCCGGGTGATATGACAATCTTCGACATCGATTGGTTCAGCGTGTACGATGTGGCGGCGCGCCGGGATTACGGATCGATACTGATTTCGGACGATCTCAACGTACCGCCGTCGCTGGTGCGCGTTACGCCGCACACCGAGTCACTGCCGAACTGCCGCCAGCTGCACAAAGATTATCGAGTTTCGTGGGAGGTGTTCGGGCCACAAATTACCATCCAGCTGGCGGGAAACGTGCAGCAGGATGAATATCTATCGTTTGGACTGTCCGGCTCGGAACAGCGGAGCCAGATGCTTGGTGCGGACGTGGTTGTCGCCTTCATCGATGGGCACCGTGGGTATGCGGTGGACTATAACATCACTTCCCTTGCACCGTGCGTGCAGGTGCTCGGCCAAAACAAGGGCGTCTGCCGGGACGATGTTGTCGGTGGGCTGGACAGCTATCAGCTGCACACGTTCAGTCGGGAGAACGACATCAATACGATCACCTTCCGGCGCACACTAATTTCGTCCGATTCGGGCGACAAAGAGTTCCTGTTGGATCGACCAATGTACGTAGTGTGGGCGATGGGTCGTCTCGATTCTAACAATGAACCGACCTACCACGACGTCTACCCGAAACGCAATGTGCAGGTCCACTTCAATACTTCCGAGCCGGTCAACGATTGTTTCAGCTTTACGAGTCGCGAAGCAAACCTTAAGGATGTGTGGGAACGACAGCAGATCTTTGATCGGTCGGTACGATCTTTCACGGCGACCCTGGGCCCTGCGGGAGGCAAGCGAGGCTACCAGGGCATTACCGGGCATGTCTCGAACGGTCTCGCATGGTACATCAATGGGTTCCTTGTGCCGGAACTGTGGTTACGACGCGGCCTCACCTACTCGTTCCTTGTACGCGGCGGCAACAATCCGCACTCACCTGAATTTTACCATCCGCTAGTGATTACGGATGAACCGCACGGTGGCTTCGACCGACTGTCCGATGCACGGCAGAGCGAAATTCGTGTTCTGGCCGGTGTGGAATTTACGCGCCGTGGACGCCCGAAACCGATTGCCGCTGGTCCACTTTGTCTGGCACGCCATCCCGAGGGACAGGATCGTCGGTTGGACGATAATTTTGCAACGTTCAAAAAGTTTAACCGCACGCTCAAGTGGAACTGCGATTCCGGCGATCCGGCGATATTGGAGATAACGCCAAACACCAGCTGGCCGGACGTGGTCTACTACAACAGCTTCACCCACGCGAACATGGGCTGGAAGATACACATTGTTGATAGTTACAGCCAGTCAGCTCGTAATCATGGCACGAGGTACAGCTTTAATCAGTCGATTCGGTTACTTCTTATCACGGGTAGCTTCGTCGTTTGGACATGGTTACAGAAATAAATATGGAAAATACACACAAACCCTCATACGTTTTATTAACACATTTTTGAATATGTTTTAAATATTCAATTGCTTGCAGCACGTGAACATCCCAGCGTGAGAACTACACTCATTTTAGAGTCGTTGACTACAGTGTTATTGGGTAAAGCAATAGCTGCCAAGACCTCCATAAAATTTTCAAAAGTTGCATTCAAAATTGGCGGAAAACAACATTTCATGTGGATCATTAGCTATAAAACATCCTCCCAAGAGTAAGAACAATCAATGTTTTTTATTTTTGTGTGTGAAAAGGAATGCGTTTCTAGTCTCTTGTTATCGTTCCAAATATACGAACTCTCGAAAGTCCCCCATCCGGTGCAATGGTGATGCGTACGAACGATGCTGCCTTCTCTTGAGGCAGCAAATCTGCAGCAACAAATTCGTGCATTCGATTGGGCCCTAATTTTTTCCTTTCCATCAACGGTATCCACAGATCCGGTTTATCCTTGCCTGCATATTCTACCCGAACGTTGTCCGGAAAGTTGCCCTTGAAATGTTTCGTGTCAATGCATACACGCTCTATCCAGCATCCGTCGGTGGCACCCAAATGAAAGGTAGCCCATTCGCTCCCGGGTACCTGGAGAATTCCTGCATCATCGACACGCAGCACAGGTGGTCGATCAAGCCGACGTGCGGTCTCCCATCCATCGCCCATATTGATGCCAGTGCTGGGTTTAATCAAATTACGCGGATGGCCGTAATGAGCGTTCGAGAAACCTGTACAACGGCCCCCATTCAGCATGGCGATCATGTCGATCGGTTTCTTTGTAGACAAACTGTCGCTCAAGTTTAATCGCACCGTACCGTAGACACGTAAACGAGCGATTCCACCATCCGGAAACATGTTCACACGTAAATGACTTACAACCAGTGATTGCTTGCCTTTCGGTACGATGAAGTACTGTCTACGGGTGTGCTCGTATCCCGGCTTTAGCTCTGAACGGGGCAACAACACATCCCAGTGGTCTGTTCCTATCAGCTCCACCATTCCCAGTTCCTCCATAGTTCGCCCAGTACCGATGTTTGCGTCGCCATTGCATTCCACCTGCCGAGGAATAGAAATCTGCAGCATGCACTTTGTCGTTTCGTCCAGCGTGCCACCCTGGATGGAAACGCGTGGCACATAATTGCCGGTGAAAAATGCTGTATCGATCATAAAACCGGCGATCTGTGTTGGGGCGCCAAGCTCGACTATGCACCAATCGTGACCGGGGATACGTTTGCGTCGCGTTTCCCAACCATCCATCCATTTGCCGAAGGGAGTATACTCATCAGGGCGAAAGATGGGCTCCGAATCCTTAAGCATCCATTCGGCAGGAGCAAACCAATCGTCCGTGGCGAAGAGAATCGATCCGTTGCTCTGAAAGAACCGATCCGTTGCAATGAAAAAGATGTGTCGTACAAACAGCAGCAGGCGTTCAAGGTACAGTTCTTACTCCGATTGATGCCACTTCACTCAGCTCGGTAAATGCCGGTTGCTGCTCCTCCTGTGCAGGTGCTGATGCATGCGTATTATCCGAAGCTTGCATGTTCCGATGGCAGATTAACTGTGCATACAGCAAACGCTATGATAACGGTCGTTTATTCACACTGTTTAAAATTACATCAGCCTTATGTCACATTACGGTACATCTGCATCGATGCACAATATGCAATTAAACTGGCAATACCTACCTTACACCGATAGCGAATACAATCTTGACTTTTAAATATAACAGAATTGCAATAACCAGATCGCAACCGCACTACACACGTTCGCTCCTTTCTGGCTGTTGGAAGCGCATATTATATATATGCGTCTATCTACGTTCTTGTTGAAATTAGAATTTGCTCATACATTCACACACCCATACACTCCCAATCTGAGATAAGGATAGGTCTTACGGTGTGGGCACTAGACACCACAGAGCACCTCAAATAATCAAACATCCAATGGAACACACCACAATGGTGCAGCGGGGTTTCCATACAATTATACTTGTTTTCTCCGATAGGCCCCGTTGGATTCTGTTTGTACACGACTGCAAAAGCATCCAATGATAAGCCTGTAAAAAACATTAAGGAAAACAGGTTAATCAAAAATATTTGTCCGATTCAACATTGTCCACTTTTTGTCTGCTGCGTTATTTTCGATTCGTCTATAAAAAACAATTATGATTTATGATACAGAAAAAAAAACATACACACAAATGTTTACTTACATCGCAATAGCATTATTATGATGCTTCTAGTAATCTTCTCAATACTTTGTCACGTTGCCCATTTCGGTATCGACACACATCGGTACCTCGCCTCTTTTGCTTGTGTTGTGTTGTTTATTTCATTGTTTTATTTCATTTGATTTTTGTTGTTTCTCTTGTTCGCTTCGCTTATGCTGCTTCTTCGTTTGCTACGGTTTTCATAAACCATTCCAATTTCCTTCCTTGTCTTTGCGCCAAAATGTTGCGTGTGTGTGTGTGTGTGTGTATTTACCACCCTGCTATGCTGCCATATCTCCATATTTCAAGCATTTTCATTTGTCATCCCCTCATCGTCGTTCGTTACACCATTTGTGTCTTCATCTTTGTTCCTGCGCTATTCTTGCCGCTCACTAGCATCAAACCAACCCTTCCTATATTGTTGTCTATAGTCTTTTGCGATCGTACAAGACGAAGTAAACACGAGTATCACATGCCATCATACACAAGCAATTCTGTCCCGTATTTCCATTCAATCAATAAACCAAACGTATCGGTTGCCGCCTGCTGTTGCTGTCTTTTCACCCAGATTCAAGGCGACGGAAAAGTGTGCTCTGCGCCACACCGATTCTGCGATACCGAGAATTTTTACAAATGCTTCTGGAACTAACAAACGAAAGCTCTAATAATAAAACAAATCCGAACAAAGGCAGCAACAACATAAGTGGGATAAAAGTTTAACTTAACATAAAGATTATTAATAAAAAAAAAACACTATCGCAAAGGAATTGTTTTTAAAACGCTACTACACATAACCACGTACGTATCTTTTGCAAGATGTATCATAATGCGTTTGCACACCTGATTGCCTTCCTATGCGCGTAAACGGCTATTTTAACACGTCTTGCTTCGGTGCTTCTCTTGCAACCGCAAAACAGTGGCAGTTCGATCTTTGTAAAGAAAACAACAGCGAACATCTAAAACGGAATTCATATGACACGATCGATAAACCGTTCGTGCTACACAACCCATCCAACATCCTCCCCTCTGTTATTCCCTCACAATTATTCCATTTGCCTGGAATCCAGCGCACATCCCCTTCTTTACAATGACAACAACCTTCTTATTCTCCCTGACCTGTGCCGCAGCACATTGCTTCGGCTGTTCACGCTTGCTCCTTCTTAGCTTAATATTTTTATTTTGTCCCTTTTTTCTCTCTAGCTTTAGTTTTGTTTAATGCATCGTAATTAAGTGCGGTGAGTGTTTGCTTTCGTTTTGCTGCTGTCGTTTAATTCTGACCATCTCTTTTTTCCTCCTTGTAGACCCACCCATCCGTCCTAAGCTTCAGCCTTGTCCACTTAAATGCAAAACAGAATAAACGATAAAATGTGTTAAGTGTTACAAATCCCTCATGCGGTAAAGCTTCATCGACTGGCACACATCAACCATCAACCGAACTTTCAATGATCAATAATGTCGCCCATAATCTCTCTGTAATTGGCTGCATTGTAAGGTGCAATTGGAAAATGGCCGAGACCGAGTGGGAGAGCAAAGTGCTTATGACAGAGTAAAAGTTCACTCTCACCACGCGCTCATCCTCTGTGAATAATTGTACAAACATATTTCATTTCGCAAATGAAACTGAGTGAAAATTGCAAGCAGATTATCGAATTCCGATTCAACATGCGCGCGTAACCCTCGATACATACGTACATACATACATACAGTCGCATTATGCTAATTCACCACAGACAAGGTACTGTTGTTTTTAACCATTATTGAGCTGCGAAGTATGCTGATATTTTACTTAGCCATTCTTAATTAAACCATTGATGCGCGTTCATTACTTTTTGTCCGATGTGTCCAGTGTGTAGGTTGTGAGAACGATTTTTGTGTATCTTCATGTATACTATGTCCGTAATTCTTATGGTTTTGTAATTCTTTCTACTGATAGAATGGTTCGAAATGATGATAGACGCCTCACAAGTGAGAGAACAAAACCCGATAATTTCTAAATGAAACAAATTAGGATTGATTTAGACTATCCCGTTGTATCCTGCTCAAGATTGACCTTTTCTTCCTGATACCCTTCACTATGAGCAAACTTATTCCCTTAAGTTGCTTATCATCTTGACTGTGCACTCCCTCCTTTTTTGCACTGTGTGTGTTTGTGTATCCGACTACCGCCACGTACGCAGGGATTCGTCATATTTTACATGTTTTCATTCCGTTTCTAGAATCATTTACCCAAAAACACCGGCCTAACTGGTTTATTTCACTAGCATCTAGAATTAACGATGTACCTCCTTGTCCTCACGCTCATCAGCATTCCAAGCACGCAGTAGTGCATTCCCTACTCTTTCTGACCTCACCCCTGCTGCACACTACCGCATTCAAAATACATCGCGCGCACACTCATCCTAACGCACTCATACTTTGGCTCATTCACACGACATACCCGCACTCAAACACATGCATGGCGTTTTAGTAGTTATTGTTCTTTTGTATAGTGCCGTCGTTGAAGCCAACACTCCTGATTCTATTGTTGGGGCGGATAACGATCGGATTGCTCTTGATCATGCGTTTCCTGGGACTGCTAGGCCTGGGGGCAATTGGCAAATCAAAACAGTTGCTACTTAACAACATATGAAAAATGCAAAACAAACATGAAAGATTCAATAATGCGCCACACACCATTATGTCCCACTCAATCGAAGGGACACACAGTATGGAGGAAAAATCAATCGTAACTTGATCGCATATCAGCAACACCTACTTGTTTGTCTTTTCGCGCAGAATATGATCTGTGTAAAGCTGTTACAACTTCGTGTGCTTAAATAACATGCAGTGCAATGCGATTGGATCACCGTACATCTCGTCTATCCTAGCTACCTAGTGTGGCCACTTACTTTTTACACGCTCCTTCGGTGAAACATGCACCACTCATTGCGACCCAATGTTTGCCAAGCTACAAAGGCGGGTTTACTTCTAGCCATTTGATTGTTTTCGTACTTCTTCAACTCCCTTCCCTTCCCTTCGTTTCTCCCGAAACAAACGCGCAAAGTTCATGTTCCGAAAACACTGTTTCTATCAATTCGTTCGCATTTCCCAATCGCTTTACAGAGTATGCCAACATATTGCGCTTCTCTCATCCCTTTTCACGCAACTCGCGCATTCCATTCCCCCTACAGTTCTTTTGTTCCGCCTTGCCCAGGAAACTATATCAATAATAATAATAATAATCATTACAATTAGAATAATATTTAATTATCCTCACTACTACTATTACTATTGGCTAAAACTTATCCTGAAATATGAATAAATTATTGGTTGCGGCAACGGCGATGATGTTTTCGAGCGGATGCCAAGCAGTGTGAAGAATCCGCTTGTTGAAGGCCAAACAGTCAACGCTGATCTCGTCCTTTTTCCGCTTGCCACCGGTGCAGACTTTGCGCGGCTTCAACACGGTCTTCGGTTTGATAATGTCGCGGGACGCTTCCAGCGTTACGTCCTTACTCGTGTTTCGATCAAAGATGCGGAAGAAGTTGTTGTAACTGCCGGTCATGATTGCCGAATCGTTGCCATTCCAGCAACATTCGAACTTGTCGAAGATACAATCGTTCTCATACAGCGAGCACAGCTTCGTACGGAGGTATTCATGAACCTAACGATGGCAGTGGAATGATAACGCATATGAAAGTTATAAGAATTTGTTCTCCTCGTGCAACATTTCTACACCAGTCGCGATCCAATCTATCACTTACCGGATACGTTTCAATGGGTCTCGTTTCCATGTGCAAATCCCACACCTTAATACTCAGATAGTCCCGCGAGATCATGTAGCGCCCGGAGTTGCTCAGCTTTACATCGCTAATAGAACTGATTATTTCGCGGAAAAAACTTTTATTTGTTATATCCACATCTTCCGGCTCCTCGAACAGCTTTGCATGCCGGTCGCATAACGCCGAAGAGCGCATATCACATAACCTAATTGTACCCTTGCTGCTCGAGTAAACGAACACGTTGCACTCTGTCGGATGGAACTCGGCCGCGGTGATCACTTCCGTCAGTTCCTCCATATTTGCCGGCTTAATGTCGACAATGTTGAAACTCTGGTCTGTAATTTCTAGATGCCACAGGTTAATCCGGAGATCATCCGCCGATAGGTATGTTTCCTGATCTGAGTTCACCGAGATCGAGTTAATGTGATAGGTATGTGCGTTCGCAAAAATGCGACGTGGCGACGCTTCCACCATCAGATCCATCGGCTTGATCGATGGAACTCGCAGCGAATTGATCGAGGCCGGATCGCGAATGCTACCGTTGTCCTCCCGCGTGTTGTACCCTTCCACACGCTTATCGCGCTCGGACACCTTCCACAACTTGATCGTTTTGTCGTTGGTCGAAAGCAGAAAATGGGACTGATTCTTTCGCTTCAGCCATCTGATTTTATTAATCTTCTCCTCGATCTCGAGCGATTTTAAGTAATCAAACTCTGGCTCGTGCGACTGAAAGGTTGAATACACGTTGTATTCACCGCGCCGCGGTGTGGATGCCTTCGATGACGGGTCCCTCTGAAAAAAAGAACAACAGAAAACGAAATAAATAACGTGCCAAACATGACTTATGAATATTATTTTACTTATGATCGCTTTTCACGCTTAACAAACTAAAACTTATCGTTTAATCAAAGATCAAAAAAATCAAATAGAATTTATTTTATAATTTCAAAACTAGTTGCACACTTGGTACCAATGAAATAAACAAAAAAAAACACATTTTTATTATTATTGTACAGCACCACAAAAGAGTACAAAAAAGCTGCTTCGTATGTATCGCACGATCTGGGTTAAATTATCCAACCTCTGAGTACCCTGCGGGCAAAAATCACGAAAGCTTCTATCAAAACACTGAACTCGCTACAATTATGGAAGCGAAAAGGAAACATGACCGGTTCGGCGTCATGTCAGCTTGTTTGTTACGTAAAATTGTACCGACTTTAACGGAGACTGCTAGCATAAATCAACTAGCGAAAGAAAAAAAAAACAACTGCTTGCAGCTGGTCACCAAATTGCAGTACTTTCGAATCCTTTTTCATGTGCGTCGATGAACCACGAGAGCATATTATCGTAAGTAGTGTCTCACGTCGCAAAGAACATTACAATAAAAGTGCTGAGCAACTAAACATTTTCGTCTCCTTTTATACACGGCAAAGCTGTAGTATTCGTTACGAGAGAATTTTCTTACCTGAAATATAACAACCCTTCCTCCTTTGTCACCGGTAGCCAAAAGTTCACCATCATNGGTCACCAAATTGCAGTACTTTCGAATCCTTTTTCATGTGCGTCGATGAACCACGAGAGCATATTATCGTAAGTAGTGTCTCACGTCGCAAAGAACATTACAATAAAAGTGCTGAGCAACTAAACATTTTCGTCTCCTTTTATACACGGCAAAGCTGTAGTATTCGTTACGAGAGAATTTTCTTACCTGAAATATAACAACCCTTCCTCCTTTGTCACCGGTAGCCAAAAGTTCACCATCATGATTAAACTCGACGCAGGAAATGATGTCGGCTTCGGTAACATCATCATCCAGGGCACCCTTTATCTGTGAAAAGCACCACGATGTTTCGCCATTACCTAGAGTGTGTATGTGGGATGAAAGATAACACAAGTTGCAGTTAACAATTTATGTATTTGATTTGAAAAGCAAAAACAATAGCACGATTGCTATTCCCTTCCCTTAATACACTATTCTAGGTCGTTTTTCTTCCTGTAAAATCAACACAACTGGATTAATTGCAAAATTGATGATCGATTGTCCCATGCGGTAAACTGTTTTTATCAGTAATTCATTATTTTTTTACAAGCCTCATGTTTTGATTTTTTAGTAGTTATCTGCGGTATAATCATATGTTTGAGCGATAAAACGATTGATTGCAACACCTCGTGAGCTAAAGCCATCACCGACAGATAATCACGCGTATGATAAGATTTAGAGCCTCTTGCGTTATGCGTTTATTTGGTATGTCTCCCGATGGTATGATATGGTGCAGAAATCAGTTATTATCATCTTCATTGTAATTCCAAAGCCGTTCATTGAATTTGATGATAAACTTTATAGAAAAGAGCTAAGAATCAGAGTGAAAACAAAAGAAGCTCTCACTGTCGTTTTGGCAAAGCGAAAACAGCAAGCAATATGTGAAAAACTGTTTATTTATCACTTTTAAATTCATAAGACCAATTACCAATTTTACCCAAGTATCACCCCAAACCTCATAATAGCCGCATGATAACCTTCAGTCGTTTAACCATACTATGGGCTACTAGATAAATGTTTCCATACGAAGGTAATAATCGAACAGTGGCTATGTTCACAACCAGAAGAAGAATAATGTGTCGTGATTGTGAGCGTGAGATTAGATTGCTTCTCCACTAAGAATAACACTGCGCAACCAAAATTTCCTTATCATTCGGTTAGGATTCGTCTAGGTCTAGAAATACCAATGTAAGTGCACAGCACTCCTAAACAGCACAGGATTTCGTACATGGTAGCATAACGGCACAACGATGGTTGACTTGGGACTAAACAAATCGAAAAGCATTTCACGAATTTCCTGTTGCTATTCCCATACCTAGCCATACCAATCTGCGTTAAACCATACTCCATCGTGCTAAATTAACTCTTTGAACCGAGGGTACTTCCTTCCCTAAGACGGAAGGCGACAATTTACTACGTGCATAATGGATAAAATGGGATGACATCGATTGGAAATTAATGTCAACCACGGTAGTCGAGAATAAGTGACTGCTTATCGAACAAAAAGATGCTTCTCGGCGCTTTTCCCATCTACAGATTATCCTTGCTCGATCCATAAATGAGCATTGACACAAAAATCCATTCCCTTAAGGATATGTTTTTAAAATACTTCATTTTAAATTAATTCAAAATGTTCTAATGGACAGGCCCATCTGTCCATAAAACATGTCGTAAGTAGAACACAGACAAAAGGGTAACAGAAACCTTTAGAACCCAAAAAAAGAACAGTAAAAAGTCACAATGAATGTATTTATCCGAGTGTCATATAAACGTTGTGGTTTTGTGCATTTTATATCGATTTTTCCACTTGTCTACGGATACTTAGTCATGGTTCGTCAAACGTACCACACCAATATGAAGAGTATGAAGTACCGATTTTGCGTTTACGTGCTGTAACTTAAAAAAAATGCATTCACAAACAGTTTATTGCTAGAAATTTTTATTACCCATTCGTTTATCGTAACAAAATATAATATAACTGATTTTAATATAAACCCCGTCCCCTAGCTACGTTTATTAGCTAGTAAAGGTTCATATTTATGTCACACAATTCACGAGATTGTGTCCAAATACTAATGTTGGTGTCTTTTTAATTCTAATTGAACAAATGCTACACATTTGAATTGGTGCCAAAGCCAAACAGATTCAACCTATTTTTTATTGGTTATCCTAGAATACCAAACGGCACAAGGCCAAGGATACCTCCCATCATATTTAAGTATGCTGGGGGAGTGGTATCGCTTAAGTGTGCATTGATCATTAGCTATTGATTTTAATCAACCAAATCCCATTTAGTGTTGCTTAATCTGAGTTTAAATGAGTAAATGCTAAAACTCGTCGCATTGCCAAGAGGATTACGGTTACATTATTCCACTTCCACTGGAGCATTTATAGCTGTTTTTGTCAAAATGGACAACCCAAATTTTAAAAATATCTAAAAACTTGGGTTTTTATTTTGCTGAAAAAAACATTTCAACATTTCAAATTACAAATTCAAAACAAATTAAACTTTGTTATATATTACATCCATCCAGAAAAAATGTATTTTACACAGGACAACATGCCGCAATACTTGTTTTAATAAAATAGATTTTTTGTTTAAAGATCGTATGTTCATCAAATATTTGTGCAACTTCATATACCAATATAATGAATGCAGGCGTTGAACGAATCAAATAAAACACACACTCATCCAGATTTACTAGCAAAAACAGTTTTTCCAGTTGCTATATGGCAGTATGGAACCGAAATAACTACGATTTTGGCGAAATAAATAACACTTTTTCAACGAATATCGCAACAGTCCATACACAACATTAAGAAAGTATGTTGATAAAAACATTTTGTTCCTTTTCCGGACGAATTTGAAAGAAGTGTTTTATAGTTTTACAACTGTATGAAAAGCTGCAATTTCCAACTTGTTAAGTCGGGGAAAATCAAACTAATGTTCATAAGTATTTCCAAGTGAAAGATTGTTTACTGAACGAAACGAAATAAAGAATGGCATAAGAACTGTATGTTTTACTGTAATTGGCTATGGAATTGTGCATTGTATGTCTATTCGCAAATATTTAGCAATCGTTTTTTTGGTGTATCATAAAAATCATCGTAACAAAGTTGGACGACTTTTCCAAGTTGATTGAATAGTACATCCTTTAACAGAATAGAACACAACACAATTTCCTATCCATGGCTTTTGCCGGTGTTATTTTTTTCTTCTCACAATCAACATGAGACGACCGACCACGTGTTGACGAACCCTGTCCTACGTCACTGGCTCAGCTAGCAAAAGTGTATTGTACATAGCAGCATATCATCTCTCACGCACACACTCACAGCACAGCGCGCGAATTCGTTTTCTTATTCCTTTTATTTTGCAGAAACTAACACACCGAACAGCGGGCAAGCATCTTCTTCTAATGCCCTTACTCGCTTACACGCCTATTTCTTCTGACCTGTTCGTGATAGCAACATTAATGTTCCTGCTACACTGTTCTGCCTCATGGTGAAACCACTTAGTAGGCTACGATTCCGATAATCTACGCCGTGTAAGGAGTATGTACAGATCTTCCATAAATCTTCTCTCCTTAGGAAGCGAATATTACAAACGTCAAAGAATCGTGTGTGCTGAAAAACGCACGTAGATATGACCAACACACACAGATACAATGCGAACGTAGCTAACAAAATCCTGAAAGTGAGGTTAGGATCATTTGTTGTCACAAGGGCCAAAGGTCAAAGAGGCTTTATTTCAAATGTATTTTGGATGTCCACATTCGATCGAATTCCGTATATAAGAACCCGCTCATATCCGTATTGATATGCCTGCCCATTTATCATAAATCACACCTAAAATATACACTCACCGGCCATGTCAAATCCAGTCGCAACCTCTACCGGAGAGAGACTTCATACAAGAACGAACTGTTTTCACTGCGTTTGCTTCCTCTTTCGGTAGAATCAGATCGGGAGAAAGTATCGCAAATTTCTTCTTATTCAAAATCAAATCCGTCTACAATGTTTTCAGTATTCGAAGCTATCTGTTTGGCGTTAGAAATTGCCACTTCGGCAAAACGGAGTCACGGTCTTGCTGAAGAATGCAGAAACCGCGTGATTGAATGTTGTTGTATTCCAATAATATTGCGCACTTATGTTTTATTCACTTCGGAAGTACAAACGGGAGAACAACTAGCACACACAACTAAACAGTAATCTGATGATAGGGGGGAAGAAAGCAATCAAAATGAGAAACATATTCACAAATGCTTGAATCACTTCGCACTTGTGCACGACTTGACACCACGCATTGCGTCTGTTACAACATCACTAAATGGTCGAGAGGCTGGGGTACCGTAACTAGGAAAATCATTTCACTAATTTCTATACACTGTGCTCATGAATGACCACATGGTATAAGAAAACCAGGAAAATACATCACCATACCACTGCACTGGCTCATTGTCTACCAAGAAACGCTTTGGAGCACTCTACGCGATAAGCTAGGGGTGAGTGTGACAGCTCACTTTTCTTCTACACACCATGCCACCTGCAAGGTCGACTCGCTTCCGAGTATGGTTAAAAATTTGCTGACCACCAGGTACAGAACCACCCACCGACTCGTGCTAAAACACGCAGCCCAAATCGCTGCTAATCTTCTCGTGAAAAAGCTAAATGTTTCGTTAACATGCCAATGCACACTTCTCAAACACATTCAGCCGCTTCGCCACTACACACTTGATTCCTTTTCGACCATAAAATCACCACTACCAAGAGCGCACATCTCGCAGGAACAGAACTTCTGGATCCGTCGTATGATTAGATTGTACCAGGCAAACGAGAAGAGGAAAATGATAACATTACACCACTAACAACTATTCACTTTTATCAACTCTCTGTCCGTTCTAATCATCAAAGCAAACGATGGTTATCTCGCTGTACGGACCAATGCACATTTCGACCGTTCCAATGCGTACCGCCGCCTCCGATAAGCTAGGATTGAGAGCGTGCAGGATACGAATGTCGCCACTTGTCAAATCACACCACTTGGAAACTGCCTCTACCAGTGTGCGAATCACACATTGACGACGTCGCAAGGTACCAGGCGCTGTTTCGTTCCTTTACCAATGCGGTATTTGCCAAAATCGATCACTGTTTGTCGTGCCGTGGAAATCGGGTTACAAATTAACGCTGTTGTTTAGCGAAAACTAGCTTCTCACACAATACACAAGACCGGAATAGCGCACATCGTCATTCGGATGCGTGGTATTCGTACAAAAACTGACACTCTCAACAGCGTTCCTTTTCCTACGAGAAGTTTGCACGGCCACCATTTCACACTGTCGCAAACACACACATTCACTCTCTCACACACACACACAGTCGGGCGCACACACAGGCTCAGCTGCTGAATCGTGTATGGGTGAAAAGCACAAGAAAACCTACGCAACATCCGACACTACACCGTTTTACTCGTGAAAAACCAAAACTCGTGACACGGCCACTATCGATGCGTTTCGTTGTATTGCGTAGAATGAATTCTACTTGAAATATCGGGAGAAAACGCGAATACAGCGACAGCCAACCAAGCTCCAACAAATACGATGAAAAGAGGAAGAAATGCACAGACACAGCTGTCAAAAATCGCGCGTTCCCAATTAACAAGAAAGTCAGGGATGAGCAATCAACGGCTCGCGCTATCGTTATGTCAACTGATGATGAAACCCCGAAAAATGATTCCATCAAATAATGGAATTATTTTCACTTTAGTTTGTGATTTTGTCCTGCGTGTGTGGGTTTTCAAAACATTTGAGAAGAATAAGAAGTCAAAATATTTTTTTTGTAAAATACAAAAGTAAAAGCTTGTATGAAACATAATTTTATATGCGAAAATTTAAATTCGAGGAATGAATTATTCTTTTAAATACATACAACATTTGACAATACGGCTTTAGCCATCATAATCAAAAATTAAAAAATGCATACAAAATTTGCGATAAACATTGGGCAAACAATTATCCAGTTGCCATTCAAAAGGCAGTTGGGAATTATAAACTGTAAATACGATTTAACACATTTTAATACAAAGTTCATGGCGGCATAATGTGAAGAGTGTGATTGATATGCTGCTAATGAAAGCGAAAGAACAAAATTTGCACGTTCCATTTTTGCAACATCAGGCAACGAATTTTACCAATCGAAATGAAATAAAGCTTTGTTCGTACAAAAATCCCACCTAGCATGAATTATAAATTAACCGGTCAGAGTCGATTTTCAATGTTTCTCATTATTACATGTTTAGTTCATGCAAATATCATGACAATCAATACAAGTGGAATCTTTCCTATAACCCAAATTTTGCATAGGACCGACCACTGTGCTGTTTTGTCTACAGTCGAGCTGTTTCTTCTCACTGCTCCGACAATCGATGAGATTTTTCTCACTATGTCATATTTAATTTATTCACCACCCATCGTTTGAATGCAACGAATTCGAAATAGATTATTGTTGCCTCTTTTCTTTTGTTTTCTGGAGACGATGATGATGATGATGATGCTGTACATTTTATAAAAACAAGATTCATAGCTAAAACTCCACATTGTTATATTACTGCTCAGCCGTTTTGCTTTTAGCTCTTGCATAACTCAATCTTAGATTTTTGTTTTGTAATGGACATCAATATCTTGAGGTAAGAAAATTTATAAAAAATGGAGCAGTATAACAGTCGTTAAGTTTGTCGGCTTCATTTAAACCGAATCAATCTCCTTTTCGCAGCAATAAATATGCGCCGGTAAAAAAGTTGAAAAAACCAAAAATGGCTGGTCAAAACATGACCGAGCAACAAAGAAAAAAAACATATTGAGCGTCTTTCAAGCACAGAAACAAATAAAACACCCATCATTTGATGGGTCAACGATTACTTACCACTGTTACTACTGCTGCTGTTGCTACTACCACTGCTGAATTGCTTTTTAGTTCCGTTGACGGCCGTATTGATCATGTATCCTATCTTCGTGAAGCTGGACTGTCGTATCACAGGTCGAGGTGGTATTGGCGGTGGCATATTGATGGGAGGACTGTTCGGAGGACTAGGACTGCTGGTCAACGTGTAGCTGTATCCCTCAGCCGTTCCGCTGGCCGTACTGCCTGGAATGGTTACCGGGTTCGTTGTCGACCGGCCCCATCGTCCAATTGATGACGCATTCTGTCTAAAGCTCGTCTGTACTTTAGCTGTAGCGAAAAAGAAAATACGTTTTACTAATATCAACGTCGGAAGGTAATCACGCAGCACAGTCAATGTAAATAGGCAGCCACGGTTCACCTATCTCAAAATCAATCCTATCGCTGTTGGACTTGTTTTCCGTCAAACTTTTTCATTCACTGCGTGCCACAGTATAGCACTATAAGGTGAAATAATTGAAAAAGATAACAAACGATTTCGGAGCGATAAGACCGTCCCATCGTTGGGCTCGTGCAGCCCCAACCATTCCCCATTCCGGGACTGTTATCTATGGCGAATAACGATTGCCGCGTGTAATAAAATTTTACCGTGTCACTTGGCTGGCCAGAAAGAGATACACTTGCGGTGGTTCCACACACTTGGAAGTTGTTTACGATTTCTATAAACACCTCTTCGCTACTGGGTGATCTATCTTACTTTTAATGCGGTCATGAATTGTACATTGGGGATAAAGCAACAAGAATAGTTTTTTTCTCATAATGTCTGGCAGCAGGACTATTTAACTAGTAAAAATATGTAGTGCAGCACCATCATACACTACCATTATGAAAGATGTACATTTTTCAAATTCATTCGTACGTGCAATACTTACACTTCATCGATCGATCGAAAGCCGTTGATGCTACAGACGGTCAAAAGCGAAGTTGTCGGGGATGCGGACGATGCCGGTTTACGTGAACCATGAAGCACAGGGGCACGCTGTAGAACAAAATCCGGCGTTGGGCGATCTCACTGGACTGACCAGCGCGTTCTTTGAAAGATGATAGCACTAGGCATCTAGGTTTCTGCTGTGCCGCTATCCCGGGATGATGTCAAGGACGCTATAACGAGAAGCAAAACGATGGAAAAGTTAAGCAATGCTATCGGAGCTGGAATGCAAATTCACGCCGTACCACTAGAGCAAAATAGCTAGCAACAACAATTCGCTTCAACTATTAATATGCGATATACATTTATTGTTCTTTGGTATCGTGTGTTTTGTCTTATTCTGTGAAATTTAAAATTCATTAGTAAGCTGCAATAGTGAGCTAATAAGCGTTTCAACAAACAATATAAACGCATCATGGGATGTTTTCAATAAGTAAACAGCAGACAAACAGTGCAATTGCGTACTTTAATTCTCTTTTTTGCCAAGCTTTGGTACCAGACAGTGCTGCATTCTATTTTTTTAAAGGCAAATTCACCCGTAATAACCGAAGGGACAGAAATGCATGTTACCATAATACTAGATACAAAGAATTTTCCTTGGTTATGATCTAGCGCTTCCACAGGGTAACAGGCTTAAGAAATATGCATTGCAAAATGTGTGAAGGAAACCATGCAGCCATATCCCATATGTTCCATAACTCACCATATCCCGAAGGATACAAAACGATCCGGCGATTAGTGAGTGGCCAAAAACAATAGAATACGGTTCTATGCACATTCTGGTTCGCTTGCTTCAATGAATGGAATTGTGCCAACCACCTACAGTACTCATTTGTATTAAGAAATTTATTACCGTATGTGCAGATCTGCCCAAAACTGGGGCGATTTGTTCACACGACAAGTCCGGTACTAAATCCCAATACTGCGTTTCCCCATAGCAAGGACAGTCTCTCTAGCTACGTGGTAACAGTAAGTCTACTAACCCATTATAAGGCAGCCGTGACCTACAGTAGATTGTTAAGCAAGGCAGCAGGACAAACTTAAAATGTCATACACTGTGGAAAAGATTAGTGCTACAACAGTACAAATAGCCAATGCTATCAATACATCCCAAACATTGATGTTTGCTACTGGTGGCACGTTTCTCGCGACATGCTCGAAGACGTCGACGTCTTTTATCAAACAAGCTCGAAAAAGTTAAGTCCATCTCGCGCTTAAAACTTACGCAATGAAGTCATCGCACAACAATTGCCACACTTGTTTGCGCCGCCTGTGTTTTGTCGGTGTACCTGGCATTGGTTGGCCGTTTAGAAGTACGGTAGGTGCTTCAAATTGCTGCCCAGACCATTGCTCACGTGAGTTCCGCTTTGAGCAGCACAATTAGCATTGGTTCAAACTGCAACAAAAGTGCACCGATTAAATGCACCTTCACCGGTACACCGGCCCGGTGTACCAGTTCCAGTAGCGGGTTCTAAAGCGGTTGGGCGATGGCAATGCGGCTGGGTTACTGATTGTTATCGTACGATTAGCGTAATCCACCCAGTTACATCTCTCGCACTCTCTCTCACTCTCTCTCTCTCCACAGACGGATCGGATCTAATCTTGCGGGATGATCTAGAGGCGATTATGGCTCCGGCATGATCTTTACAATGCACAGTGTTCGTACGCATATACGCACACACACACACCCTATATTGCGCCATGGTCCGGGTATACGGAGGTGCAAGCGAAGCAATCGAAGACGACCATCTGCCGCGCAGTTAGTCAGTTTGTTTAGCGCCTGTACGAGATGTGTTGCGCCATGCCGTGTACATTGAAGTGTTTCATTCCTATATCCATCGTGCAAAGCACGTGTTGCAAGCGTTCTCTTTGATTGGCCGATGAATGTAACAATTTACACTGGTGGCAAACAACAAAATCAAGGTATCACTAACAAAACAACAACAAATGTGCGTTTTTGGAAGGATCTTCATGCGATTACACTCGTACGTGTGTTGCACTGTTCAATATTTTTGAGTGTAAAAACGTAAAGATCAATCGAAATAGATAAGCCAACCATTTATAGAAATTAACCCGCAGAAAGACGCCCATTCGTATGAACGCCATTTTGTTTGCGACACTTGAAACAATGCACGAAAATAGATTCCAAATCTTTGCGATTAGCACATAACGACGCATATTCACATTTGCTCACACTCTGGTTTGCATGTTTGGGGCGAAATGAGTTGGGCTACATGTTTAAATCACTTTAGCCCATTATATTAAATGAGGCGAGCATCATTAACGCACTTGCCTTGGTCTCAGTTACAATAGTGTGGCCGCGTTTGTTTTTGGTTCGGTGGAAAGACAGAGTCTAAATTAACTGCTAAAACAAACTTTCGACCACATCACGATGAACTGCGTACACACGAGTACAGACAGGAAAAAAAAACCTTGCCCGAATAGGAAATAATGGCGGGATGATGGTCTAAAACACACATGGCACGTTGCGTACCATAAATATCTTCGTAGAGTGTAATTTACGCACGTGCAAACAAACCCGTGGCGAGGAGTTGTGTGTGTTTTTTCCGTGAATGTCGTCCGTCAACGCCAACGCCTGGTAGACGTTAAGCGATCCGCCCCATTTCCCGAAAGCTGTCTCTCAGCGTTCCAAAAACACACGGCAACCGGATCATTGCCATCGGATCATCATCGTCGTCCGCTTTTTCTGTAACCGTCGTTATCGTGCTCGACGTTTGCGTTGTGTTATTGTTTTCATTCTGGCCAAGCCCAAGGCCAGACACTGTACGCGCTGAATGCGTGTCCAGCAAACGCAAACGCAGCGAGACGAGTCACGAAGATGGCGGTGCCGATAGGTTGCGGATTTGTGCGAAGCTTCGAATTGATGGATAAACTTTGATCGATCGATCGATCGATTATTCACGGCACTTTGGGCTCGCAGACACTTGGTGGGGTAACAGAAGACTTACTGCTAATCAGATTTCAAGACCAATCCATTTCTCACACCTCTCTGTTCGTAATCTATTGAACTCTTCTGTGGCCAGGGCTAATTAATGTCGTACCAGCGTTAATCGTGACATGGTTTTGGTTGTGTACGTGTTTCGTGCTGAGCTGTGCTAGCGATGGTTCGGCTGATCTATTTCCTGAACAGTTTTAACTAACCTAACCCATATGTCTGAGTAGTGTACATCTTGTGCATCAAAACAATCGCATCACGCTGAAAAAAGCATAGTCTTGCTTTCGGGACAAAGATGTACAAAAGAGAGTAAGAAAGAGGGAGAGAAAATATCCAGAAGAGAAGACGGCGTTTGAAAGGTAGATCGGTGGAGTAACGCATACGCAGTGACGGCAACCTTCGCCCCAATCGTACTCGATGTCAATGGAAAGGAAGGCAAGTAGGTAAACGCTAGTGACCGACTCCGTCTGGTCCAGTGTCCGGCACACTGAGGGATGGAGGTGGACAATATGACCAAACATGGCAGAGACCAGTCGTCGGGCGGTCAGGTCGTCGGGCGGTCAGGTCGTCGAGCGCACCAGTATGCCCTACCCGGTGGCCATAACCTCGACGGTTAGATCCGATGCCAAAGACACGATCGATACGGTTCGAAGGCTCTGGGTGGCGCGCGGCTACGTGCACATGATCGTGAGCTAACCAATGCAAAGGACCCCCCCCCCCCCTTCTCATTCATACCCTGATCATACGTTCCTCAAATTGGTGAGCGATTCTGCGTCCTCTACGTGCAACCTGCACGCACGAGATCGTTCACACAACCAGCGAACCAGCGGATGGCACGAGCAGTAAGGCAACTGTAGCCGAGTCGTTGGTTTTTATCTTTCTACTGTGGGTCAGAGTCGATTTGATTTATGGTCGCGCGCATACAGCGTGCACAAGTATTTCTGTACACGCTGACTAAAAACGAGCAGCAGAAAGGAGATAACTATTGCGATCAGTTGCGTTTGTGGTGATGGCGGTTTAAATGAGATCATTTATGGCATTAATTTAGTAGTGCTGGTTGGGTGAAGTAAACTTAATTTAAACAGCCCGATTATTGGCTCCCTAAATCAGATTGGAATCTAGGATCGCGGTAAAGATCTTCTTTACAAGTTTGATTTGGTTTTGGTTTTGTTTTTGCCTCACGCTAATGTAGGTCGTCGTATGTCGTTTCACCAAACAACGAACTGGAATTGCATGAGGACAAGCGCTCTTTTTGTCTTTTGTGACAACGAAAAGTCATCACCCGTTCGGTTGGGTATGGTATGCCGTCAAAAGGTACAACATATCGCAATTATCTGCTACGAAAGACCTGGTTGCTGCCGGTTCTACTGCCGGATATTTACAACAGTCCCCGAGAACGCTACCGCATCAGACAGCGGAAAGCTGCTAATTAGCGTTTCGAATGTTAGTGACAAATTTACACCATGTCGTCGCACAGAATCCATCCCTGTCGTGTAGGGAAGGTATCAGTTTCACTGGGCAAGCGATAATTACATTGATAACCAGATATTTCATCGCTCTATACGCTTCGTAATTAATTATCGTTTCTATTTTTTTCCACCCCAAATCGACACACCACGATAGAAATGCTTTCGTGGCAAACTTTCAAGGTTGACCACAAAATGGGGAATGCTTACCTTTTTGTTTTTGTTGGGTTCCTGTGCGCATTCACCGGTACGCCTTCAGCTTGGAGCAACAATTCACCACACTCTCACCACCACTGCACTTCCGGTACGGTTGTATTGACCTTCGACCCCGACACGCTGAAGATGGGTTTTAAAGGTGAAACGATTGGTTTTAAGGCAATGCTTGACAACCGTTGTCGTATAACCTTTCCAACGGCTCTTGATCGTGTAAATCGAATTCGGTAGGAGTTCCCCAACGATCGACCGTGGGGCCGTTCGGTGAGGCATCCACAGCAAGATCGTTACCAATGGTCGCCAATATGGCGCTACTCGCGATCGTGCACTTCCTGGTGTGTTCTCCAGTTCCGCTAAACGGTCACTAACCCTTATCAGGTTTTACCACCAAACAGCCACAGCCAACCCGGGTGGTATCACGAAAATTGCACTGCACTGATAATAGTTTGTAGCAGATATTGATAATCTACTATTTCGCTGCGATTCAATCAATGTTTACAAATTGTTGGCACTGATGGTTTTTATTTTTGCGTTTGGAAGATTCAAACAATGTTTTACTACAACCTGTGAAAGATATTGAATAAGGTTTCACATAACTTTTAGGAGTGCACTTTTCACATTCTTGTTGTCACCATTTTTGGGCACTAAACACTCAACACAAACCTAACATACGATGTTGTTGTCTAGATGAAGGAAAATTTTAAACTAATCACTTTGCCTCTTTCTCCACTAAAAGAACATACGAACGATGTAAGTTAAAGTTCCACAAACACAAGTTAAACACATGCACAGCAAAACACAAAACTATCCTGTGGTTGGCCACTTCGGACAGGAAAATATTTCACAACTCATGAAACTCGCGTAAGGTAAGGCGATTGTTGAAAAGGGACATAATTTATGAATCCAATATAATTATCACTCTCGTACTAACTGAGAAAATCCCCCAGAAGGTAAAAAAAACAACAACAACCGCTTCACCGCGAAAGGTACTTGAAATTTCTAAGGCTATGTTTTGTATTCGCAAGCTGAACCTGGTCAAGCTGATTAGTCGCTGCGGCTGATAGGCTGCCTGAAGATAGAGGACGATGGGAGCTGAGAGCTGAAAACAAGCTAAAGATAAGAACCTTCTTCACGATGGAAGTGTACAACAACAGAAATAAAAACGCACCTAGAAGGCACGACTCAAATCTTTCTGCGGTCTGAAACGCAAACGTCCGCTGTTGCGTGGAAGGATGAATTATGGATCGGTTTCGCTGAATTGAGTTGATTCTTTGTACACGCCGTGAATGAAGCGAGGACATCGAACGTGCGGCTGGAGAAGGAATCCTCAAGCGCCACAGAACAGAACACACAACTTCACACAAACGAACCACAATGGAAAGAAACGACACTGCCGCTCACTGGGAACACTATTCATACACTTGCTCATACAGAGCGTGTTTGTGCATCATCGTGAGAGTAATAAGATCTATATAAGATGTAAGATCACACCCGACATCTGACCGACGATCCGTACGCAGATACTGTTTATTTTTATCCATACCATCATGTCACTGCTTGTCACTTCCAGAAGTAGCACAGTGTTCACAAGCCATTTGCCACTGTGCTAACAATAACGCACCAAAAAACCATCAAAAAACAAATACCAAAAAACACGCAAACGCACATTCTTTACCTATCGCGGGTACAGCATCTGCCGTATGATGATCGGATGATCGTGATCAACGTTTATTCACCACCCACGCCTAGCCGTGCGCTTCGAGAACAACAACACACTGTTCGCAGCAAACGGCGAAACGGCCTAAGATTCGAACAACTCGGCGCTACTCGACTGAATGAAGTACCACGCGGCCGAACGCAAGCATCCAACCGACAAATCCGACCGACTAACCCAATCGGCGAGGTGAACGCATCACTGAACAGTACGTTTGAATGCTCTTTTTCACTGTGGGGAAGAAACCGGCCACCGAGAGAGAGAGAGAAAGAGAGAGAGAGAGAGAGGGTGTGCGTGTGTGTGTGTGTAAAAGTGGAAAAGATAACACTAAAAAAAGAACACGCGCGCACCGTTTGGCCATGTGTGATAGCGGAGCCGTGAAGAGGATCCGCGAGTATCGTCTATCTCGTTGCGTCGTACCAAACACTTTACACGAAAACTACGAACATCACCCACACAGGAAACGACACGTTGTGTACGGAAACACTAGGAAACACAATCCACAAACACTGTGTGTGCCTTTGAACGGTAACATGCATCCGAAGTTCCACCGAACACGGCTTCGCTGGAGATGGATCCGATGGAGACGCACGATTGTTGTTGACTCACATCGTGGGAAGCGCACGCGTGCGTGTTTGCACATTTTTTGCACTATTTTATTACACGCTTTTTTCCTTCTTTTTTGTGTGTGTGTAACGCACGAAATTGCGTATGTTTTGTTAGACAGTTTGTCAAGAAGCGTACATCTAATTATTATGTGCGAGAGTGTGTTTGTGTGCGAGTTCGTCTACAGGCGGTACCGGCATTTGATAAGATTGATTGTCGGTGGAATTCGAAGGGTGTAATCGAACCTTTTCGGTTCCGCTTTACATGTGTGTAATATGCACTCCGTTCTGGGTGCGTCGTACGTATGCTTCGGCTCAGTTTCAGTTTCCGGAAAAACCGCAAAAACCACAAAGCCCACCCCAAGCACCGAGCAAACACAATCCGGTCGCGTACATTTGCTCAGGCAGTCAGATTTATATTGCCTCTCTGCTTGGTTCTTCCCTTTTCGAATGCTATTATCATGCCCGTCAAGGTCGGGCCACAACGTGGTGTATTTGTACACCGGACTCATCTCGCCAGCAAACCAGGATGAGATTTGTTCGGTGTCTTTTGAACTAGAAACATAAATTACCAGCCCTTACCTTGAAGGACAATCGACACGCTAGTTATGCAATCTTGCAATGAGCCGGCAGAGTGGCAGCAAACCCGAATCTCTTCGCACATAGTTGCTTGTTCACACTCTGCCGGCAAAACTTACGATCAAGATTAAGCTCGACCGGTTCAAATCTATAGCGACGCGTGTCCTGATGGATGGCAATATCAAAGTACGCAAACATAAATTATTAACACGCTTTCACAGCATAGAAAGTGTTTCCATACACGGGGTGGCATCAAAAATTCGACATCATGTTGATAGGGTTGGCATGCATAATTTAGCACCAAATCGTTACGTTTCAATCTTCACGTTTAGTGACATATTTGAAGCGATCTTTTTTTATCTTTGCTTTCTTCGTGTAAGACTGTTTTGTCACACTATTTATACGTTTCACTTGTTGAATGTTGTTTTATCTCTCTATTATTACAATGTTTCTTACTATTATTTAAACGAGTCGCAAAATTTAACTCGATTTCCCAGATAATTACTCGGTAATTCCTGCTTTAATTTATGAATTATTGCTTTCATTTTCAGTTCCATGTTTAATAAGTTTCCTGTTAAATTGTTCACTACAACGATCCATTCAATCGATATTAAATTTCTAGCAGAACGTGTGTATTGATGGAAAGAAGGCTCTAGTGTGTTATGTGTTTTGCAAATGCATTCTTATGCACTATTTAAGTTAATTCTAAACCATGCCGTGCAGATGTATCACTCACATCAATGTCGATAGTGTTGGGTACACATTTTCTTCCCTATTGCCCTTCTTGTATTGCATTATAAATTCATCGCACCGTGTACGTAAGTAAGTAACAAGGTGGTCTACGGTATGGATAACTTCTAGACGAGAATGGACGGGCATGAGAATAGCGATACCGGAATAGTAACCTTGCAGTTCCGGTTGCCTTAATGCGGCTGGTGTAAGCGCCAACACTCACACACCATCGAACCTGATCGCAACTCGCAAGTTGAATGTAAACGATCGCTGTAGATCCTAACGCTGATAGGCGACGTTGCTACTATAAAGGTGCGGGCGATCGGGCATTCGATCGTACCGTAAGTTTGTGGCCGCACTTTGACACAAACGGAAGCTTACGTGCGAGATTTATGAACATTAGTCACGGCTGAGATCACGTGATGCATAACGATGCAAACCTTGAGTATGGCGCAAAACGACAAAACCGTACTGCACCTCGGTTGGTCAATGTAACGCGTAACACAATTGCAGGAACCAGAGCAATTGAACGAACGATATCAGCAATGAACGACATCAGATACAAAAGATTTCGTTCTTCTGTCAAAAACTCTTACATTTCTTTGGACGACGCATTGAAAATTATTCTCTAGTTCCTATTTATCATACTCAAGAAAGATATTGAACCAAGTGAAAAGAAACCTTTTGGAACAAGTTAAAAAAATCCGCTTCTTTTGCTACGGAACTATTCTGGTGGGCTAAAGTGTGTAAAAATGTCCAAGTAATATTATTCAATGCACACTACACAAATTCACAGTTGTTTATTCACATGGCGGCTTTCTTCCATCGAATCGACACGAACGACTCGCGTCACACACACGAAAAAATAAACCAGCAGTAGATGGATGTTTCTCGATACTTCCAACCAAAATCATATTTCATTCAAATCAAACTTTTGTGTGAACGCGAATCAAATTATCACCATTTTCCCCTTCGCATAGCTATATATTTACAGCAGTATGCTTCGGAAAGCGTATATGTGTGACGATCAAAATAGTCGTCTGGGATGCGATCAGTCGGAATCGGTCGAAATCGTGTAAGAAGAGTAAAAAAAATAGCTAGGAATAGGGAGTCTGGCCTGATCTATTGCTGTTTGCACGGTCAATTGTCGTACAGCTGCAAAAGCTGCTCAAACATTGATACACCTATTCAAGTAGCGTTTTCTTACATCTTCTTGGTTTGGTTATATCAACGAGTTAAGGGTGTTTAAAAAATCATCGGTGCCGGAACTGTGTCATGCCGGCTCGCTTTATCTTGACTAATGGGAGAATAATTATATCGTGAAATATCGTTATCATTATATCGTGAAATATAATGCGAGGCTGTGTGCTACACATAAATATCCTGTTCATGTACACTGTTACATATATGCAGGTTGTAAGATCAAAAGAAATAAATGGTTTCACCGAATTAAACCTAAGGCCGACTTATTTAAAAAAAGAAAATTATATTAAAATCATTCTCACCATGAGCATAACCATAAGCTTCAACCATTGTGGTTCGATCTTACATATCGAAAGCCATGGAAGACTGACTATTTAATCAGAAACAAAGTGAGTATTAGTGAGTGAGTGGGTTGAAACGTAATAGTGAGCGAGTTGCACTCACTGCTCACGGGTGAGTTTTAATGAATCATTTTTATCTTACTCACTCATGAGCGCAGCCATGGTACCGCGGTGAAGCGAGTACGGGAAATAGAGTATATGAGTGAGTTGAAACGAAAACAGGCGAGTTGAAATGAAATACTTGCATGGCTCACTAATCTCACTCACTTACACTCACTAATAAGAGTTAACTCACTAATTAACCTGTGAGTTTGTAACTCACCGCAAAAAAAAATGTTCGTCTAGAGAAACGTCTACTAATTGTGTACCAAACTTAAAATTATCTACACCGTAAAATCTATTTAGCAATAAACATCAAGAAGAAAATGAAAAAAAGTCACTTCGCAAAATCTCCACTACTTTATTCGCAAGATTGTTTGTGCTGAAATAAATATCCAATATGGCTTCTGTGTTAATGCGTATACATATTTCAGATCTCAGTAGTCTATACTAACCACGATACGGTCGCAGACACATCCAGCACCGATCGATCAGTTATAAAACATTTTACAATTAAAACATTCCCCACAGTTTGGTAAGCTTTTTTTCCACCGACAAACAATTTGTTGCAACGAACCTTATCTTGAGAGTTGGCTCATCCTCTTTTGTTTTTATTTGTATCGCTCTCAAATTTGTAAACTTCTCGTTTCTCTATTATTGCGGAGTTGGTTTAGCAAATTGAAACAGGTTTACTACGCTCATGGGGCACAGTAAAACAGAAAGGACCCGATAGTCCTATTTATCGCCGAACAGCATCATCCATCGTCTTTCACCATCGCATCCTGGCGTATCCTTCCACGGTTGAATGGGATGTGGGAGGGCAAAAAAAAGCTAATTCGATAGATGGGCAGATATGTAAATAATCTGCGCCTCACATGGGCCTATCTATGTTTATTTTTAACTTTTATTAAAATATACAACGAAAGGGCAGAATTGCTATTGTGCTGATGCCCTACATGGGTAGGGATGCGCCTATCGTATGGCCGGCGCGTATCACATCGGATGAAACATGTGCCCTTTTATTTTCCGACGAGTGTCAAGTGGCCGTTCGGGGGGGGAGCTCCCGTTGAGAAGTTGGCAATTTTCAGTCCTGTGCCTTCGTGTGAAGTGTAACAGAAATACCACACGGTTTATGTACTGTCCGCTTGTTTGCTTCACACGGAGCCCGGGTTAATTATGGTTCCAACCGTTTCCACTGGTAATCATTCAGCCAGCAAATATCATACACCCACACACTAATACGTGTACGTGAGACCAGTCTCCCTCGAGTGTTTCTAGCGCTTTTCGGTGGCCAAAGCGTAAAGGCCTAAACAGGTAACAGGGGTCCCCTGAATTCTGTACGCCTGGTAGCAGTGCACCAGGCAAAGAACAAGAAGTTCTCGCTTGGAACAATCGCGGCACGACCCCACGGTGCTTGAAAGCGCCACTTGAACCGACCCGTTTTATAAACCCGCTTCAGCAGAAGTTGCCACCCACAGTTTAAAGGGATTTCAACATAGGGAAATTACATTCCTGTATGATGCATCACACAACACAATACGCACACACACATACAAAAGGTGGATTCTTCCGTGCATTCGCCACGTGTGTCAATCAAATATGGATACATAAAAATGAGATTTCTGCATTATGGAATGCACTGCATGCGCTGGTTCCTGGTGCCAATGAATAGGAAAGGCAACGTACACACCGTGTCCGCGTGAAGTGAGGCTTTTCTCTTGATGCCAAGCCTTTGTCTCACTGCTGATGGTTGTGGTCGTGTTTAACATCAGTCCATGTTCGTCCTTGATATGGTGGACTCCTGGTCGCCAGTCAGCTTCATCGCTGTGAGTTCGTCTTCTTGAGCGGTCCGTCCTTTACTGTGCTTTTGCTTCCCTTTTTTGCCGGTGTTGTTCCAAAGATTTCCTGTGCCTTATCAACAAAATGTACAACCACATCTTCCTGGCAAGTGCATTCTCGCCGACCAAACCGTCCGTGCGACCACAAGCTATGCTTCTTTTCTTTGGAATGTTTGAGAAAAAGTAAGCGTTCCATTCATTTGTCCGTGTTGGTTCGCTCATCAGCATCCCTGGAAAGGGAGGACCATCCCTGTACCGCACATCATCAAACCAACGACCAACGACACGCGAAGGCGCGCACAATGTTGGGATATGAAAGGGGCCACTTACCACCGTGATACAACCCTCCTATCCACCCCTCCAACCTCCCATCCAACCCCCTCTCGAACCTCCCCCGGAGCTTGGGTTAGGAGTTTCCGCGCATCCTTTAACGGAACACTTCGAACCCATCGCACCATCCAGTCTCATTACCATTCGGGGAGGTGAATGTAGGCAAGCTTCTTCAATTTACTTAGCATTTTAGCACGACACTCGGGTGCTCCTTTCATCCTTTCCTTTCCGAAAGCGAACCACTCTCCGCTAGCCGGGAGTCGTGTGGACATATTCCTAGTTGCGACGGAGACCATGATTTTCGCTTTTCTCATTCGATTTTTTTCCCCCTTCATTTGGGACGTTGTTGTTTATTTCTGTAGCTGTTGGGTTTGATATTGACTTTGGAGCTGATGGTTACTGCTTGTCAGCCACCGGAGGCTGCGGATGGCTTCACAATCATTTGCATTCCGATCGATCGGATATTTTTGCGCTTCTGCTCGCACGGGTGGTCGGAGATTGCCAAGACGATGATGCAAGGCAAGCTCAAACCGTACCTGTGTTTCATGTTGTATTTTATTCACCTGCTTTTTGCATTACGGGAGCTCCAAATTGGAGCCAATTGCTTCGCATTTTGTTCGTTCAGTATGGGAAGGCGTGTGGCACTTAACTTTTCATAACTCATAACGGCTCGAACGTTGACCTTATTTCTTGCAGCATGAATATTGAACCTTCAACCGGTACAAATGCGGCTAGATGATACTTATAAAAATAATATTCAATTAAAAGATAAACGGGGATTGGTTCATTAAACGCTAAATGTTTTCCCTTAAATTCCACACCATTCTGCTTTAAATTCTTCGTTGGATTTTTTTATTAGTTCTTAAGCAACTTCATCACATGATTGTACGTGTTCATGTTCCGTTGATGTGTTTTTGGTGTCACTGAAGATGGTAAATAATTTGTGCTAAACATAATAGCACCATGCCATTCGCAGCAGTGAAAAAACGTACAACCCATGTCAGCTGGAATAACTCCTGTGATGTTGTAAGCACATTTTGGGGCTATTAAACCTTCATAAATCTCGATCAATGTGGTACGGTGGCAAATTGGGCGAAGCGAAAATGGAAAACACAATCTTGCCCAAGCACAGCCACCGGGAACGTTCCTGACAAGTCTAATTTTGATCATGAGTAGCGATGGGATGTTATTTTTATTTTCTTTTTGTTTTGTTTTACTTGTTTTGGGAGACAACAAAAAAAAGAAAAGAAGAACAAGAAGAAAGGAAAAACAAGAGATCCAGCAGTATGAGCGAGAATGATAAACAGTGAGTGCTAAAAGGCACACTTGGTGGATGATAAGGTCAGGTTCTGCCAGATTTTCATCGATCGAATCGGTGAAGGGCATTAAATATTTACGGACAGCATTTGGCGAACCTTTGCCCATCGCTTGTCCTGGCCCTTTTTCCCTCCAGTTATCTCTCTTACATAGAGCTCTCTTGTTATCTCTCTCTCTCTCTTTCTTCCTCTCTCTCTTTGTGCAATTTGATTTTTATCTATTGCTATTGCTCTCTTTCTCTATCTGTCCATGACCTCTGTAACACGTGGCCGACACTAGGCGGCTCCATCTCTTCGTGGCAGTCGAAATCTGACCAATACACTGGCCCGTCGATGCAGCCAGCTGTTGCGGCGTACGCTCGAGCACGGTGTTCACGCGAGAGTGTGTTTATGAGAAATCACGGATGAGAACAACAACACCCCAAGCCCCAACATCATTTGCTGGAAGTTCTCAACAACTTCGTACCAATGCTGGATGTTACCATCCAAACTAATGGCTGTTCCGCATCATTTTCATTCAATGAGTATTGGTTTTTGTGTAGCAAAACGGTAAATCAACGCACAGAAGTCACGTAACATAGCTGAATATAGTTTTAATTTGTTCGACTGGCGCGAACCAGGATGTTGGGCGGTACATGCCAAACGGCTGATCCGTAAAGATGAGAGAGGGAGCGCCGATTTTCGTCGATGACCATGCACTCCAGAGCAAAGTGTTTGACATGGGCTAAACCATCCAACTCATGGGCACCGACCAAAACCGAAGAATACGTCCCTGTCCCTGGTGGGTGAAATAATTGCTTAAGGGAAAGGAAGGAAGTTGGCGGATATTATAACACATTCGTGAGCAACTTACACGTACTGGCCGCAAACGTACGACGGAAATGGAACGACGGAGAACTCGAGTAAGCAAACATTCGTTGAGTCCTTTTTCGCCTGTCACGCTTACCTCACCGAAATACACACAATATTCCCATGAAAGAGAAAGTTTTGCTTAATTCTTGTACACTTTCACTCACTTCTTTGGCATCTCACTCTTTTCTGTATCAAATATGTTGTTCAGTTCTTTTTTCGCATTACTTTTACGTTTGTGTGCTTTCTTCATCATCATCATCCGGCTACGCACACCGATCTTACTGATTTTCTAAACATTTTTTCTGCTGTGCTACGATGAACACATACGAATTGATTATTGCAAAACCTTTTTTCGAATCCAAAAGTTTAAAGAGGAAACACGTTTTGGATATTGATAATTTTTGTTGATATTTTTCATTTTGATTTAAATCTGCACTGATAAATAGCAGCAAATTGAACACTTATTAACCTATTGTAGTGAATTTACTCGAACTTATTTATTCACTGAAGAAAGGCCAAGCCGTATATCTGAATTTACTCGAAATGTTCGTGACTTTCAGGGACACTCACTCGGCGAGACTCATCGGTATAAATGTGTTTCTGACGAAATTGCAAATTGTACTAACCAAGAAATGGAAGGAATGGAGCACCGACACAATCAACGGCCGAATGCACGAACGCACGAAGGGAAAATACGAACAATGTGATGCTGAACTGCAAGGAACGAAGATTTTCGCGCGCAATGGTTTTTTTTCTCTCCCCGATAAATTATCCTTTGCTTTTTACTCCTTTTGCAATCGTAACCCCACACGTGGAATATGTTAGTGTAGAAAAATGTACACAAAAATACATCCAAAATGTTGAGGGTATTACAAAAATAGATGAAGTATTTTTTTTCTTTACTTTCTAAAAGTTCAAAAACTACAATCGAGTAGATTGAAATCACACGAAAATCAGTTTCAATGTTCCCGCAAACTTTCAAATAGCATTACACCAAATTATAAAACAAGCTCCAACAAGCCGTTGAAAGTTGGTAAACTTGTAATGGTAAAAGTTTTTTTCGCAACATCTTTTTTGCTGTACAGACAACATAGTTTCATGTAAAATATTAAGAAGAAAGAAAGAAAGAATAGCAAAGATGAAGGACAAATATAGCTCGTATTACAATTTTATGTAGTTGAATGTTGTGATTCAGTATGATCTAGAACCACGCACGTTGTTCAAGAATTTGATGTTCATTCACAATCGTCTATTTCATACAAAGCCGGTGATAAAGCTTTTAATGTTGATAAATAATGGTTTTAATGGTGATAAAGCTTTTAATATTTTAATTATGTAATAATTACAATTTGAGGCGGTCCGGTAGTGTATTTGGCAACGGCGTCGGTCCCAACACGACCGAACCGGTTCAAATCCCACTCGGTTTGACTAGCGTGCTACGTGGTACAATTAGTCTAATACGGCCAGGCAGTTCTAAAATAAATAACAAAAAAAAATAATAATTGTAATTTTCCTTGTTTCCTGATTGTGTAACCAGCCAGTCTCGTAGGAAGTATATTGGCTTACAGATGCAGATGCAGGATATTCACGATAAGTTCGGAAAAAAATAAAAACTGACCGTTACATTTGCTGGAGACAACCACTGTGCGGTGTAGTGTCATTTTCCAACCTGAAATCAGACGTTAGACGTTTGATAAACAAATGGCAGATCAGAATGTGCTTTCATTATACCGCATTGTTATTGTTTATAAAATTATCGAAAAAGTCTAAAACATTTCTGTTCGGAAAATAGAAAAAGAATGTGCCGCATGTTGTCGACACACATATCTAAAGATTTAGTGCCGTGTCGTGACGAAAAGCCAAAGAAACGAGAAGAAGAGGTGTTGTTTCTCAAAACTGCCATTAGAAGCAATTGAAGAACTTGCTTTGGCACAACAGACTCGATGGAAAGAAGGTTACCCAGCAATTTACGACAAGAAAGTGTACATGTTTAATGATTTTCAATAGCGTTTTTAAATGGCTACCGTAACTGATACTTGTGAAGTGTGTGGTCTCGAAGATTTTATACTAGAAGACGGTTTTTATTACTGTGCTGAATGCGGCTCAAAACTCCGTAATAAACGTGAAATTGCGAATGATGACATAAATGTTGACGCCCAGACAACGTTACGGACAGAAGTTGCGTCAACAAGCAAGATAACAAGCTGGGAACAAATGAATTATTTTCTTCACGGCCTCACGGAACGATTGGTTGAGTTGGGCGCTCCGGAAGAGCTGAAACCGACGGTTTTACAAATTTGGTGTGCCTATCTGAATATCGCCGAAATAGCTTTCTTTCACCAAAGGCAACGTAAGCGGCCGCGGTTAGGATTGAGATGCCAAAAATGGTTCGTTACTACCAGCGACCAAGACCATGGACAAACCATGCACCCTAACCAATTTATTTTTTTCTTTCAGGGATTTGAAACTAATGTTCAACCGGGATCTTTCAAAGCGTCCCAAACGCAAAGCCAAGGAATCAAGCGAAATTTCCTCGAAGCGAAGACGAAAGCAAAATCAAGATATGCTAACAGCGGAGCAAGATGCGTTGAAACAAAGCCAAAACTCGGACATAGAATCTACATTGAGTACATTATCTGCATCCATGCTCAGTTCTTCTCAATCAGTTCAAAGCGCTTTAAAATTTCAATACAACTCTCGAGCGCGCAAGCGGTTTCTAGATGAATTACATCTTGATGAAGACCATATAGAGTGGCACGAGCATGAAGCATCTGTGGATGCGACATGTCACCGCATGCCCAATTTTGGACTAAAATACTCTAAGATAGAGAGAAACAACTGGTCCTACGTCCATCGAATATCAGTTTTAATCGCCATTCTGAGCATTGGTTTGAATCAAGTGCGCAGCTCAATACAAATATCAGATGTCATACGATGGATAGAAGAAGGACATCTACCGATTCACAACTTACGTCAGTACTTACCGGAGGAAATAGACCCAGCTTGCTATTCGGAAACATTAGCACATCTTGGGAAAGGCCAATATTTCAATGAATGCAGAATGTATGTATCCATGATAGCTAAAGATCTGCGAATAGTGCCAATCCATCCAGATCTATCGTCCATGTGTTATCGATTTTTACGTGAATTGGCGCTCCCACTCGATCTAGCACCTTATATTGCCAAAGTGATGGCAATTGGGCCGGAAATTAAGCAAACGACTAGATATAGGTACTTTCCGCGGTATGAAGTACACGCCATGAAGTACATACTGTTTGTTATGAAGCTGCTCTTTAGTTTAGACGGTGTGATCGAAAACAAACTAGATTCTAGCACGGAAAAACTCAACGAAAGAATGGGAGCATCTCGAAAATCGATGCCGAAACTCTTCGTATGGCATGAGTGGCAACGATACGTGACTATGCGACGCATCGTAGTGGAACAATTGCATTACCCAACCAATCATTCGCGCACCCAATCGATAGTTAATCGTCCTATTGATCGCGATCTTTTTCTAAGCTTTTTTGAGTCCCGTGCCGTTTCGGACGACGATAATATGACCGGCTATCAAGCTGGTCTGTATCGAACGACGCATACTGTAGCGCAAGAGAGATTATTTCACAATTTGCACACAATCATAGCATCAGTAACGGAGAAACATTCGAACCTTCGTAAGGAACAATCGAGAAAGCATATCGATTTTGAGCATTGCATGGAACCTCAACGTACGTATTTCGCAGCAATACTAAATATGGACGACACCGAGCGGCAACACGTGTATATTCCGGAGTATATGTTAACAGATCACAGCAAACGCACGGTAGCACCATTCGTGAATCCAATGCCCCTGAAAAGACATCTTTTGGCGAATGAAAACGTTAGGTTGGTCACGAAAAAAATTAAAACATCAATCAAGCACATCCAAATGGTTTCGCACAAAACACCATTTTCAAACGTATTGCGGTACTTGGAGGCAAATAAGTTCGCCCATGTGCTCTGTATGGATGATAATGATTCGAGCAGCTCCGAAGACGAAAACGACGAAAGTAACATTTTAGATTACATCAATTCGAGAGCCAAAAAATATCATCTTAGTCATGACGATATAGTACGCAACACGCTTTGCCGAAATACGTTGGAAGAAATGGAATCGGACATGCGTGCGGTGCAGTTTGAAGTCATCGCCAAAGACAAATCACTGTCGTGGATGAAAGAACTAAAAGATGAAGTGAACCCATTTCAAAACAATCCTACCGTAGAAGAAAGGTTACCGAATGAGCAACGCTGCAGTGAAACAGTATCAATCGCGCTGCCAAATTATCACTACTGGGTAAACAACACAAGAGTCGATGAAATATCGTTGAGCAACATTGAGCAGCAGTATTTCAGTACTTTTCCAGCCAGTTTCCAATTCCTACTGCGGGAAGCAGCTTACGTTACGCGCAGTTCCATGATGGATTTATATTGCGAACTGAATGAGCTGGAGAAATATATTTTTAATATCTACGCCCGAATAAAGTAATATTCATCCCAAACACGATTTCTTCTGTAGTTGCTCCCTATACGTTATGTATTTGTGATATTCGAACAGAATTTAGAATTGAGTTATTTAGTTTCTACATTAGGCGGCGTGGAGATTAGTCACAATCGTCAATGCATGAGAAATAAGTCTCAACGAGATGCACCGTTGAATAATCGGTAAGTAATAATCGATTGCAACATTTTCATAGATTGCCATTGTTTCTTTGAAAAAAAGAGCAACGTAAACACGTTGTGCAAAATTTGAATAAATTGGAAGCTGTCAATTTTTAAAATGTATTCTATCCGTACTTGCATCAACCGTCTTTTTAAATGAACGATTTGTATGACACAAATAATCATAGGAGAATTTTCTTTAACGTCAAAGCTAGATTTTGTCATGTTGTCAGAATTAATAAAAAAAAGCAAGGAAGTGTTATTTCGTCAAAGGCGAGAGAAACTCCGATTTCTATTGCTTTTTTGTGTTTGCTAACAATTTGCCAGTGGCACGGAGCCGCTCATACAGCAATTGCAATTGTCGATTAACGATTTGGAGTGAATGTGAAGCTCGTGCTCCACTGTTCCATTTCCCTGCGCCGATCGACAGTACACCGCACCCGTGAATGGAACGCATCTGGACGACGTGGAATTGTGCGTTCTGTGCCGTTGGTTACGTGTGACGGGATTTCGAAGGCCAGCTGTAGTTATTGCGTGTGGCGAGACATATTTCGCTAATCATCGTTAGGTATCACCCGTAAGGTACGGGTAGAATCCTCGCATTACTGTAATACGGTACGGCAGATTTTTGTCTAAGCAATTCGCTGGAAGTTCTCGCCTGCCGAAGTGTGTGTGTATATGTGCGTGTGTGCATTGTTTCTTTTTCTGTTCCGTGACAGGTAGTGTGCTTTGCTCTGTAGCCTATCCGTCGAGCGTTCATCGATCATTTCAATATTGTGGTGTTTCAAAATAAACTCCGCAAAAAAACCCTTCCTGTTGGCAACGGTCACTACAAAACACAGAGCAGCAACTACGGAGCTTCAAAAGCCAAATTCCAGCACGTAATAACATAGGAAAGCAAACAGCATTGCCATGGATAAATTTATCAGCATGTGGAAAGTGCGAGAACTCGCCGATAAAGTGTAAGTATAGTGTTGAAACCGATTTCCTTTCCCTAACCTAACTTGAACCTGGACTTTACCGTGTGCACAACTACAACCCAAAGACAATGCATGCTACAAACGCGATAAGACTACCTTCGATCCCAACAATCGACTGTAATTCACCAGACTAGCAGCTGACTGTGATAGGGCAGCAATGTTTATGGTGTTTGCATTACGCCGCGAAAAAGAAAATAATTAAATCGTGGAACATGGTAACTGTGGCCCACACAACACTAACACGTATCCGAGCAAACCATTTAATACGAGTTTCACTATCATTTGAAGACTGTGCGACACCATCAGGTGGTTGATAATTCGGCTGAAGGATTTTGAATTTCTTACCTTGGCTACATTGCGTTTAACGCATGCCGTGCCGTAAAGGCCTGCTGTATGTGTCATGTATTTATTTTAGTGACCATGGAATGGAGAAACGGGGGAAAAGGAATGATAATATGTTTCCATTAATTGGTTTGCCCATCCCATGTGCCCATGGGATTGGTGAATGAATTTGCGGAAAATAATCCGCCCAGAATATATTTTGTGAATGATGCAGGTTACCTATAATATTTATACAAAGTAAGCAGAATGTTGAACGATGAAACAAAATGATACCAACAAATGATAGCAGGATTCCAGGATCCAGCTAATTAACAACAAAAGATAAAAATTAATCAATCTTTATTATTTTTAGTGTACGGTGGCGTATTTGTATTAGTTTAAAATTGGTCGTGTTGGTGTGAGCAACTTATTGCCTAAAAAATAGCATATTTATATTAACATAAAAAATATCAATATTTTAAGCTACCAAATGTACCGTTGCGCGGAAGCACACGGAAGCAAAGTATGCCATGCCGCACGTTTATATTTTTAAAGGGAAACCAAATTACCAGACCATATGAAACTAAGCGTTGTGTGAGGTGTAGCACACACACGGTGGTATTAAATTATTAAATGCATCGAACCATCATTGTGTTTCGGTGTACAAGCGCGCACCACGTTTCGTGAGCTTATGCAGTGAGCTATGTCATGTAATACTGGGATTACAAGCGTTATTCAAAACGTTTTGTTCAAAAAGGAAATGTTAACTGTTCAAACTAATCAAAAAGAGTACTATAATTTGGATCATCCGTTGTTTCACCACCATCGATGTAGAGTAANGTGTGAGGTGTAGCACACACACGGTGGTATTAAATTATTAAATGCATCGAACCATCATTGTGTTTCGGTGTACAAGCGCGCACCACGTTTCGTGAGCTTATGCAGTGAGCTATGTCATGTAATACTGGGATTACAAGCGTTATTCAAAACGTTTTGTTCAAAAAGGAAATGTTAACTGTTCAAACTAATCAAAAAGAGTACTATAATTTGGATCATCCGTTGTTTCACCACCATCGATGTAGAGTAATCGTTTCGTTCAAGGTGATCGTCAAAGTCGCGTTGCCAAAAATGGGAACTTAGTGTGCCGGTGAAGGTCAGAAGATCACGAGAAGTAGAAAACAAATTAAAATTTACACACCTTTGTCGCGCACAGCCCAGGGTCGTAGAATAAGTAAAAGCTTCGCGAATGTATACTGTTGCAACTTGCAAATTGGTTTAATTGATGAATATTTGATGAAATTCATGCATTATTTTATATGGTTAATTTTATGTTTTTATTTTTTATATATAATTTTTATTTTATATAAAGTACTTTGAATAATAAATTTTACTTTATAATCATAATTGTCACCCAGCAGAATTACCATTTTATATAGCTTTTACATATCGACATATACTAAATTTGATCCGTTTTGGCACGAGCATAAACTATTTCCTTTGAGTGTGGAAAATTCATTGTAAATTATGGTGAAATTGTGCTTCTATCTCTATAATATTCTACTTGTTGTAGAAAATTATAAGTAATACCAGAAATATCCGAGTTGTAACATTTTTTTTAATTAATGTTGAACATGAACCTCTGTAAATTGTAATTAGCTAACACTGTTTTCGTTTTGATTTCCTCTTCTCTCTTGTAGTACAAATGTTGTGATGAACTACACAGAAATTGAGGGTAAGGTACGCGAAGCAACAAACGATGAACCGTGGGGTCCAACGGGTCCACTGATGCAAGAACTCGCCCATGCTACCTTTACATACGAGCATTTCCCCGAAGTGATGTCCATGCTGTGGAAGCGAATGCTGCAAGACAACAAAACGAATTGGCGGCGAACGTACAAAAGTCTGCTTTTGCTGAACTACCTCGTACGCAATGGATCGGAACGTGTCGTTACCTCGTCGCGGGAACACATCTACGATCTACGATCGCTAGAAAACTACACCTTCGTGGATGAAAATGGCAAAGATCAGGGTATCAACGTACGGCACAAAGTGCGAGAGTTGATTGACTTCATTCAGGACGATGATCGATTGCGAGAGGAACGCAAAAAGGCGAAAAAGAATAAGGACAAGTACATCGGCATGAGCTCGGAAGCGATGGGTATGCGGTACGGGGGTAGCAGTGGTGGTGGCGGTGGTGGTGGTGTCGCTATGGATTATGGCGGCTATCGGGATAGCTACGATCGACGAAGCGAGGATCGATGTAAGTAACACTACTTTGGTGCTACAGTGCTATGTGCTATATGGTCATCCGTTTACACAATTATTTTGTCTTTGCAGATAATGAATCAAGGGACCATCACGAATACGATTACCAGTATGAAGGTGAACGAGAAGATTCCGATGACGAATCGAACGGACCACAGGATCGTTCATCAAATCGGTACCAGGATCGAGAACCGTCGAAAAGTCCTGCCACGCGTCAATCGTCCACTTTGTCTACTGGCTCCACGACGGCTTTCGGAGGTGGTGGAGGCACTGGTGGCAGCGAACGGAAGATTAANTTTACACAATTATTTTGTCTTTGCAGATAATGAATCAAGGGACCATCACGAATACGATTACCAGTATGAAGGTGAACGAGAAGATTCCGATGACGAATCGAACGGACCACAGGATCGTTCATCAAATCGGTACCAGGATCGAGAACCGTCGAAAAGTCCTGCCACGCGTCAATCGTCCACTTTGTCTACTGGCTCCACGACGGCTTTCGGAGGTGGTGGAGGCACTGGTGGCAGCGAACGGAAGATTAATTTGAATATCAAACCTACCGGTAGTTCGTCGACAGCAGCAAGTACGCTAAGAAGCGCACAGAAAACGACAAAGAAAATCGATCTCGGAGCTGCTAGCGGATTTGCTAAGACGGCTGCAACGGCGTCAGCCACATCTTCAGCGAGTGTGGACCAGTTTGGGATCAATTCTCCAACCCATCGCAATACGCATGCGGAAGATATAGTTGGGACTGGGGCCGTTTCGGGCAACAAGCAGCCAGATGTCCTAGATGATCTTTTCAAAACGTGTCCCACGAAATCTAATTCCACCGGCGGTGCCCTTGTCGATGAGGATGATTTCAATCCAAGAGCGGCCGAAGATTTTGGCGATTTTGAATCGGCCTTTGGTGCGAATACGGGCAAACCGGTGCCGGCAGCAGCGAAGGGAGATGATTTTGCTGATTTCGCAGCCTTCGGAACGGAACCCGTACAGCAAGCGGAGATAGCACCGAAAGCGGAGCCAAACACAGATCTGTTGTTTGGGCTAAGTGTTGGAACGACTACGGGAACATCAAGCAATGGCGGTGCTCAAATGGATATTCTTTCGGATCTAAGTGGCCTCTCGCTAGGCCATAACGCGAATGGTATGTATGGCATATGTTTTACAATTGATTATTCGCTTTAAATCGTTTGCAATTGCCCGATAATTTTTTTCGAAACGCAACGAATGGGATGTTGGTAGATTTTTTTTCTTTTTGATACATCTTCATGGTTGTAAATGAAGATAAATTGTCACATGAAACAATTGACCGTATCATACCATTCCTTCCACCCTGTCCATTACCGATATACTCGTATGGTTTATTAGTGCAACTTCTTATCTGCTTGCCGTGAAGAATCTTTTCGTTGCCTTTTATGCCTATGTGTCTTTGACCTCACCTCCTTCTATGTGCTACCTGTACCGCATGGTGTCACCATTCATGGACGGTAGCGAAGGAGGATGGTGATAGATATTTGGGTAATATCTTGGTGCAACAACAATGTTTTACCTTCTCCCCTTTCAGCATCCAGTAACAACAGCAACATACCGACGGGTGAACAATCGTGCGTTATGCGGCGATATAACGAGCTTCTAGAGACTATTCGTGAACTGCCCCTGCAACAAAAAGTGGGTGGACAAGAAGATGACCGCACAATTAAGCGAAACAACGAGCGGGAAATGGTGAATGAAAAGCTTGCTCAGCTGCTCGAATGTCTCCCGGGACCGGTACAACCAACGGATGCACTGTATGGTTCGAAAGTATGGGACCGATTTGCGGCAGAGGCGTATCCGAGATTGCTGGAGGAATTAATCCCATTAATGAGGCATCTGCAACTGCCCCTGCTGTATCGTCTCGTTACACTCGATGCGAGCGCACTTTTCCCGTATGAAGCGATCAATGCTCTTACTCGACGATCGGTCTTACAGGATTCATCGTGTGAAATCGCATTGGAGCTACTATCTCGTCTCATTGAGGACGATGCCGTTTTACCTGCAGCCTTCATCCAGCTATCAGTATTGCGTAGTGATGCTAGCTTTGGGGATCACGACCTCCTTTTGCAGCTTCTGTCCGTCGTTCCTAACAAGGTGGCCAACGTACTTAAAGCCAAAACGCCGGATAACTTGTTGCCCTCAACGTACAGCAAAACGATGTTCCGCCACTTGGTTCGTGCTATCGTAACCTTAAATGATGCAGTTGTTTATTACGAAAATGAAGAAACAGTTACAAAACCGTCGCTGCAAGCGGCTTGTTTATCAACACTTCTCAACAAACTGATCATCGATTTTCATCAGGATCGTGGCTCTCCAACGTTGCATGCTATATTGTACCTTCTCGTAGACGGAATCTCTACTTTACCGAAAATGGCAAATTTTATTAAAAACGTATTTTCCAACTTAACGCCGACAGCGATCGAAATCATAGCTTATATTGCGCTCAACGAACGTATTGATCTCTCAACAATCTTCGAACAATCCCTACCAACCGGCTGGTCGTACGTATTGTTACAAAAACTTCCACTGTACCACTATTATCCCAACAATGATACGATCATTCATGAACTGATCCACCTGCTAACGCGTGTTCCGAAGGTGGAAAATTCGAATAACGACAAAGACCAATGTAATGAATTTGCTCTTCAACGTTTAGCTCAACAGCTGCTAGTGGTGTGGTCAAGTCGCACATCAATTCAACGAACAAGTTTCGATCAGCACATTTACGTCACAAAGCTGCTATTGCTAGCCATTACCACCTTAGTCGATAATGATACTGTTTGGACGACCGGTTATAGTGAAACATGTCGAAGGATGCTATTCGACGGCTTGAAGGCACATTTGGAATCACCGATAAAGGAGGTGCGTTGCGTCGGTATGATAACGGTTGAGATTGTTATGGGTGCGATCGATGAAAAGCGCGAACAGTGCAACTCTGCCAGTGAGAAAGTTGATGAAAATCGGTTGCGGTTTGATTATGAAGGATTTGATGCCGATACGCTTGCCTTAATAGAAAGCTTAAAAACCATCGTACAACAGAGAATTTCGTTAGATAAAGAACGAAAAGAGCAATCAAAGGACGAAGAATTAATATTGCAGGCTGTTAAAGAGCTGGCACACTGCAGTACAAAGAAACCGATCGACTTGCAAAGTGAAGAAGTTGAACGTAAAGCCACATTCCAAAAGCCATTAGAATCCAACAATGCGAAAACAGCGACATCAGCCGATAGTGACGATGAAGAGGATGAACATGACGACCAAAAGTCGCTGGATTCTGACGACGATGAATTCCCAGTGTATGATATGTCAAATGATACTAAGCTCGAGCACGACCGATTTCGTCCAAAGTATCTGTTAGATTTGCGCGATGCACTTGTTGAAACGGACTCAACTAAAACACCAGAACAGTTCGAGCTAGCCGTTGATATCGCCCCTGAGCTTATCGCACAGCAGCTGCCCAGCAATGACGCAAAACTGGCGCTGGACTTGTTATACATTTTCCTTACGCTCGAAGAGAAAACTCATATGCCAACGTTTGGGGAGCGAAAGTTTAGCGCTCTGGTCGAAATATGCGTTGCATTTCCGAAGGAATGTGCCACCTTCCTTTGCCAACAGTTTCATGCCGAAGCGAGCCGGTACGCCGTGAATTGTCGCATATTTATGCTGGACGTGATGACCGAGACGGCAAAGGTACTCTCGAACAGCAGTAAATCAGACGAGTCTACAAAACGGCGAACGGAAGGCAAGGCGATCGCATCAGTTCCTACCGGCAACTCAGGGAACGGTAAAAATCAACTTCATCTGATGTTTCGAGATGAAGCGAATCATCGAGCACGTCGTGAAGAGGCCGAGCGAATAGTACGTGAGCGAATCGAGCGCAAGACAAGACGCTTTCGATCGGCTTTTGCTAGGCATCGGGAAGCAGCAGAACAAGGCACAATTAATCGGTACAGTGAGGTAGCTGGATGGTTTTTCTTTCCACTGATCCGCGGTTTCGGGGGCAACAAGTTTATCTTTACGGCCGGCATAAAGTTCCCGTACGATGTTGAAAATCTCCTGCTGGTCAGCTTCTTCCAGGCACTTTCCGTACTAATGGTGTGCGCCGAAAACTGTCCCATTGCCGGACGGATGGCAAGGGAACTGTTTACGCTTGCGAAACTTGTGCGCTACAGCGAGGAACCGAAGGTACGGCTATCCGTGATGCAATCGCTAGCGGCCATCTTTTTAGCGATCCGGTCGGAGCTGCTGAAGGTGCTGTTCTACGAGGAACTGGTAGAACTTAAAAGTTGGCTCGAAGAATGCACACAAGCTGATGTGATCCGCAAGGGTGAAACAAATGAAGAATGTCGTCAGCTAGCACACCATCTGCTTGCCATGTGCTATAGTACACTGCTAGATGAAAAGGAATAAGTGCGCCATCGATGCGAATGAAGCGAAATGAATTAGTTGATTTGAATTTGTAACGTATGCTGAAATAATAACATCCAGCCTTGAGACGGCAGTGCGAACGTCGTCAGACAAGCATTAAAAGCAACTCAAAACATATCTTGCGTTCTCGAATCTGCGGATACCGAAAAACTCTTATCATGGCTTAGATATTGTGCATGCTACCGAAATCCGGTCGGATCTCATTCGTCTATTATGCGCTGTAAAGGGCCGTAAAGCACGAAGGTGTAACATTTTCATTGCTTTATTTTTATTACTCTGTATACTACTGTTACGTTAGGAAGCGAATGCTGTTTATTATGGCTTCCAATTACTTCTGTGATGGTGGTGTGCGTTTGCTTTCGAACGATCTGAAGGGCAGATTACTGGGAAATGCTTTACGTGTGTCGGTTTGGGCACGGTTTGGGCAATAACAACTAGCGAACCATTTCACCGCACTTGAAGCATTTGCAATCGACCGGTTCCTTCAGGCGAATTTCCATCGTGGCAGACTCGTGATCAGTCATCCGCACGCCATCCGGATCGTAACAGTGCGTTAGCTGCAGTTGCCGCTCGCGCAAAAACGATTCCCGGCAGCAGTAGCACTCTTTTAAAAAGCCCGTCGCCGTGATAACCGACGGCTGCACCTGGCTGTTGCACTTGCCTTCACATTTGTTAACCGTAACGTCTCCGTTACAAGTGCGATAGAGTCGCCCCAGCTCATCATACTCCTCTGTACAGAAAGCGGAAGAAATGTATATGAATGCGAATGTGCCGTTTTTGTCCAACAACTGTTCGTTTGTACCTTTTATGAGATGAATCTCCGACGGAAGCGTTTCACACGTCTCATCGGCCTGGTTGTGCTGAGCGGTCGCTGGTACGGCGAAGGATATGGTCAGTAGAAGTGCACAGCTTAGCAAAATAGCCCGGCTGCTCGTTGCTAGTGCTGTTCGAAAACTGTGGTACATTTCGACTAAGCTAAAGATGGTTTTCCACTGCACTATAAAATCGAAGAGCTTCGAAAAGTGGTACTTCACAATTTGAATTCTGGTGAATCGTACTTCAACGTCCAGCAGTTCGTCCCGATTTGCGGCGTTATTGCGTCGGTATATTCATTTTTATACTCCACCCCAACCACGACACCGTATTGTGGTCACGTTTGCGTCCAGTCGCTGAAATCTTGCCATTTTCCTAGCAAAAGGGATGAAGGGAAAACTGTTAGAAACTGTGTTTCAACATGCATTTCCTGCTGCGCGAAGTAAAGGGCGATTGTGTCCTTTTGTAAACATTCCACAACAGTGGTCCTTGGATGAGCGAAGCAAAGTGAACGCAGGTCAGGTCGCACCTTCCTCCCCCAAACTTCTTCGCATGGCCGATTGATTCTCTCCCCAGGTGGCTCCAGCATGGCCAAAATACTGCTCGTACATATGACCTTTGACCGAGGACATCGTGGAAGGAATGGAACGGTTATGTTATTCATGTGTTTTCTTTTTCCTGTTCCGCGTCGCTTTTCCCACCGGTACGGGAAGGTGAGAATGAGAAAGAATCCAAATGGCGCCGTTGTTGTATGCATTTTGAAAATGAATACTTTTTTCTCATTACTTCCATCAATTGTGCTACTAATTATATCGTTTTGATTATTTTTGCTCTCATTCTAGCCGCTCTTTATACCTCTATGAACAATGGTTCCGGAGGTTTGCTGCAACCGACACCCCTCCTAGCGGCCAATGCAAGCAACAACAACAATAATTCTCTGCTAACAGGCCAGGGCAAGCAGCTGCCTGCCAGTGCTGCGAATGTAGGCACCACGTGGAAGAACGCCGGTAACATTAATATCGATCTGGACAATCTGCTCGGCAACGGAGCGAAGGGAGGTCGGGGAGGGTCGGGAGGCGGCGCCGGTGGCTCGAATGCGCCCTCGATGAATCAGCTGAAAAGCATTCATTCCAGCCCAGTACACCAGCCAATGGGAGCATTGAGCCCTCAATCACCACCGTACGGTGCCGGAGGAATGGCTCCGATTAATTTGATGTCGCCCGTACAGCAGCAGCAACAGCAGCAGCAACCACCCGCGGTAGGAATGATGATGGGTGGTATGGGTGGTGGTGCCTTCCTGAATGGCAACAGCAATAACACTTCCACACCAACCGGTGGTGCAAGTTTCGGAACGTTTAACGCGTTTCAATGATCCCACGCCGGCCTGGCCAAAAGTTTGGCGGCCTCTTGCTACTAACCCCCCTCCTTCCTTACCCCCCCCCCCCCTTTCCCCCTCTCCATGGTTGATGAAGTGCCGGCCTACAGAAGCAGAAACATACGTCCACCAGGGAAGAAGAGTGTGACTGCCTTACTGTCATCGTACAAGTTGTGCTAGTGAGTGATAATATAGCGCAACATAATTGCGATGCTCGGTATTAATTGCAATTTGCAATCCATGTGTGTCTGTGTATAGCAAATCAAACAAACAAACAAACAAAGAAAACACACACAGACACGATTAATGATCCTCCAAATCCTCCTAAAACGCCAATCAACCAACTTTCCCACCAATAGTGAAAGGTATTCAATGTATTTCTTTGTCTCATCCATCCTTTCTAAATTACGAATTCGATCGATATGTTCGCTACATATCCTCCGTCATCTTCTCTAAGTTTTCTCTCCCACCAACCAAAACTTATATTCCAACCAATGCGGCCTACACAACATATATACGAAAGATATTATTATTTGTGTTATACTTCTGTCTGTAGGTTTCCATGCAATTTAGTCATATTTAGATAGGGTGAAAAAGAGCATTAAATTAAATTAAAAGCACAGCCCCACGCAGGCTGTTTGCGGAAGGAGTAGAACATTTACCGAAATATAATCAGTATTGCATGTTCTCTGCCTGTGTCAGCAAAAATGTTGACGAAAACAGCATGATAAACGAAACATCATCCACACACATGCTAAATCCTAACTCTTCCAGTTCCACCTTACTTTGCAATGAATGAGAGTTGTGTACAGCATTCTTTACTACCTTCCTTTAATCATTCCCTCGGTGTAATGAATCGATATTTTACGTCTATTTTTCGTTTTGTTTCCCACCAAGCAAATGCGGACGAGTTTGTGCAATGTATGAGAAAATGTCACGATCGTTAGAGAAGAAGAATGATCCGATTACCGGTTAGAAAAATTAAAAATTTACAATTGAAATGAGAAACATCAACAGGGTATTTGAAACGACTACAAGAAATTCAGTGTTGTGTAGCACCGACTGCAAAACGAAGAGACCGAGAACATTTTTCACGAAAAGATAAGCTTACTTTTTTAAAACACGACAAGAGAAGAAAAGCAACAAACAAACAAACAAACAAATAATTCCGCTATATTTGTGCGCGTATGCATTTTGTATGTGTGTCTCTCGGTGTATAAATGTGTCTTATGAAAGTTCTGCACAAAAAAAAACGTAACAACGGCCAATGGTAAGACCAGAACATCGAGTTAGAAAGGGAATTGTGTGACAAATATAATAGAAAATGAGCGTAAAGAATTGAACCATGTTGCACCATGTTACGCAAAATCCATTAACAGAGGCGCAAATGGATTCATTAAACGGAAAACGAACGGAAGACGTTTTGCCGGAAACCGGACCAATGCAAAAGGATTATTCACACCGGTTGTAGCACATGAAGAGGACGTTAAGTTATAATATTGTTAGCGGAAGTAGGCAAGCATACACACACGAAACTTGTAAGTGTATTTAACAAATTTTCACTTATTTTCTTTTCCTTTTTTTCGGCGCAATACACTCATCGGGAACATTATTGGTGGAGGGCACACGAGCGGGAACCAGCCGCTGGCGAATAATTTTTAAAAGTTATCTGTTAAACTGTTTACCCATTCCAACACTTTTTACTACATTTATCGCACACCTTGGCGCTTTTACGCTTACAGCAATTATGTTACACTTTTGGCACTACGTTAGCTAAGTGAAGGTTGTTACCGTGCGCCGGCGGTCCCAATTTTCCTACCCCATCAGGGATAGTGCATTCCTGGTGGTCGTTGTCAGTCGTTAGGTAAAGACTAGCCTCGGAAAGGCAACTGCTAGAGAATGCATTTCATTCTGTACTGTATCCCCGTTCCGGTTTGAGTATTAATAGTCTTCCTCATTTTATTCTCAACTTTGTTGCATTGTTTTTTTTATTACTCTTTGATTTAACGGTTTTCTTTTGATGCTTTTTATTTAGTTAATTCATTGATTAGACAACAAATGGTTAGTTAAACTTACTGCACGGCGCAGTATGAAGAGATGAATGATTAATTCGTAAAAAATACAGCAACAAGCCACACTTCCAGCTGTATAGACAACATCGGTCGATATAGGTCGTAATTATATTACACTGTTACTATTTTTATTGCTTCATAATCCGAACTTTCTCTCGCACGAACTTTTATGTGATGCTTCTTCTTAAACCCATTGTTGGTTGAGTCCGTGTCCGTGCAAATTAGTGCAATTAGTGTGTGCAAGTGCAGTCGTGAGAGCATTGTTTTTGTTGGTTGAGCAATACCGTAATAATGCGTAACGACAATAATGTGATTAAAATCACGAAAAGTAATGCGGTTTAGGATGGCAAACGGTAGATTATATACAACAACAAGAAGAAAAAAAAACACAAGCGGAAACGCCCATTAACGATGAACTATAAACGGACTTTTTTTTTATTATCGAAACTAACATATCGTGCATGAGTGGATAGGAGAGAAAGAGCAATTGTTTGAATGGAATGATAAACAAAGGCCAAAACATGTATTGAAGAAGAAACGATAGTGCGAAAAAAAAACTAGAGCAAGCAAGGATTAGATAGAGAGAAAAAAGGAAAACAGCTAATGCACTAAGAGGAATATATAACAAACATTGAGATGGATTTTTGTTTTGTACGAATCAATGCAATACGTTAATGCATGGTGTATATGTGTGGATCGTATGAAACATTTGCTAGCCCGATCGGTGCGCAGTGGCAAAGCTGTAAAAATATACATTCTTTACAAATACATATATACATACATATTAAACACAATGGGTAGTTAAACCAATACAAAAGACGGTAGTAGACGCAGCTGCAGCAGCAGACGGCTGCTGTAAAGATGGCTATGTTGGCTGCAGCAAATTCTTATTGATATTGGGTCAATCAACGTTGCAATACTATTAAACGTGTTAGGAAAGGTACGTCCACATCCGGTTTCCACCTTTTTAAGTCCAAACTCTGTTCAAAGTTGTTGATTGTAGTAGAACTTAGGGTATCTGATGCGGTCGAAGTAAACAAAAGTAAAATGCAAAACATTACATCCATTTAGCGATTCACAACCGTATCAGTAGTCACCATTTTGTTTCGATCATTTGTGCCACGTGTGCAATGTATATTTGAATGTTTGCAGTTTCGCAATACGCAATACGAAAGAGTGAAACACGCACTGTGCTGTGCGCGTGTGACTCCTATCCTTTTACTACAAAAAAAACCCGTGTACAGAAAGAAATAATTCACATCGATAATCGTAACGATCAAAGAATACAAAACAGAGCAAAACGAAATCGCTAATCAAAATGATGAACACCCCCAGGATCTACACGATGTATAAGGCCGGGGTATAAACAATATAAAAAAACACTTACACACACACGCACACACACAAGGACACACAATGTAACGAAACAGGAAACGAAATTGTAAAAGTGAGACAACAAGGCAAACGAAAGCATAATTTAACAGAAGATGTATTTTTGTTGAAATAAAACAGTAAACAGTGCAAACAACTAATACCACTTGAATGGAAGAAAGTGAACAATTGCAACCGAAACTAATAGAATGGAAACTGAATGAGCGCAGGAATATTACTTTAGTTAACCAGTTAACTATTTGGTGGGTATGATGTGCTGCTTAGTAGTACTTTGCGTACTACGTAGTGTGATTATATAGCTACTTAGCCATGTGTCAAGTAACTCTGTTTAAAGAGATATGACCAGCTACTCCGTAACATGGAAGAGTTGTTGTTCCGATCCCGCATTCATGATAGAACACTCAAATCTCGCAAAGATCTCAATGCCCCAATTTCTTCAATATTGAGTTTAGAATGTGTTTGTGCTTTGTGCCCACAGCTATTCACCTCCAGTGAGACATCTTTTCTCTCTTGGACTTCCTTAATCTCTGCTCTTAATCTAATTTGTTAGTGTTTAGTTGTAAGTTGCTATACCTACTATACCTATCCAAATATCAAACGATGATTTGGCACGATGATGGTAGATTAGAAGAGTTGTACAGTCAATGGACTCTGTCCTCTGAACGTCCGTAGAACGTCCGAATGTCTGCAGCTACTAGAATGCGACGACACACTTTGAACTAAATGTATTCTGTCGGATAAGGAGCAGAGACTTTGAACAATATGTTGGGTTGGAAAAATGGATATTAATTAATTCCAAAATTATAATTAATTCTAGGAATTAATAATTAAATATATATAGAAATACTTCTCCAAACTAACGAGCTAACAATTGCGGAGAAAAACTGATCATATTTGTAGGCATTTCGGAACATATGACTTTAGATCTTCAAAATAAGTCATGCGTCGAGAAATAAGTAAGTATTCGTTATTAAGTTAACGACCACCAAACAGTATTAATATATGCAGTCTGCAAGAAATGATGATGAAAATGCTATGTCGCTCCCGTCGTCGTTCCCGCCCAGCCGCGAAGGTAACTGGACCGTTGGCATCCACGAACGGAGAGCCACAAATTTCACGTGCCCTCCCGGCTAGTCGCCCCAAGCTTGCGGGGGCCTATGCGCGGAACAGGAAAGATACTTCTCCCTATGCCTTTCGAGCTGCGGTTGCCTTTCGAGCTAGTTGCTCCAAACTTGCGGGTGCCTATGCTGGAAGAAGTAATGCCGGAACCTCTTCGCTCTCGTCACCACTCGTCGTTGTTACGCAACGGATATTCGCACCGCCAAGCGATTACCTTCTAAGCTAGTTGCCTATGCTAGATGAAGGGGAATACCGTAGATAACAGGAGTAGCGCTGGAGCACGGAAGCAACGAGCGAGGAAGAAGAGAGACCTTGCCTGATGCCTACTAGTGTTCAACAAGAATTACCACCGCGGGTGGGGTTCCGGTTAGATTAGCGGGCTAACAAGAATACCAACGAGGTGAACTGACGATTATTGTCGGATGGCAGTAATCGTTCTATTGCTATTCTATCTATTGCTTGATTATAGATTTATTTCCAGAGCTTAGTCAATCCTGTAAATATGTAGGAAATTAGCGATGCATAATGACAATGTTTTAATTATGAAAAATATCTGATCTTAATGGAGTCTCCTGTAGGATATTAATCTTCTGCTAATGCATAGGCTATGGGTCCTGATGGAGGATGCGTTTGAAAACGCATGGAGGAACGATTGAAAAACGAAGCTTTTAGAAGTCGCCGGTGATTATAACCATGATAATGGGTCCAAACAGGATTTTACTACGTGATATGTTGGCCCTTAGTTTATGACGAGCGACATCAATTAGTTCCTTCGGGAATCTTTAGAAGAAGACTTCAGATGCGCTGAAACCTGGTTAACGAGTCAACCAAGTGAATTCGCCATACTAATTAATGTTTGCTAGTCTATAATTTGTACATTCAAATGATCGTTGATGGATCGAACTTTTTTTTCGATTCTCCGTCAACAGCAACGTAAGATGATCTTCCGCGAACATTAAATATTGTTGCCGTGAATACTAAGGCATTAGTATTGTAAAGTTGTCTCCAACAACTGAATTACCGTGGAGATAGGTGTAATCAGGTCACGTTACATCACACAAAAATGCGTCTACATTGCGCCAGCGTAAAAATAGATCTTTTTGGGAATGAAAACAAGTTTGTTATCACTGTGATGGAGAATCGATTTCCATTAGTTCCGGGGATAGCAGCTGTTATTTTTGTTGCAATTGTGCAGCGATGTGCGATGTGTCGATGGCTGCCTAGCCTTATGCTTGCCGGACCACTCATGCCTTACGGCAGGGCGATTATAGATGGCACATACTAGTTGTGACTCAGTTTTAATTCCAAGTGCCGTGATGTGTCGCTGTCACTTTAAAAAAACTCTTGATACCAATTCAGAAAGAGATTTTTTTGGACATCATAACAAAGAAGTGGTACTAGAACTGGCTGATCTCCGGTATCTTTTCCCGGGTCTGCACTCAGCTCACAACATAGAGACATGCAATGTTCGAAGATAGATCGTTTGCTATGCTTAATTCGGCTAGTAACCGTTCCTGGTCATTTCAACGTCTTCCATTTCTTTCAATACTAAACGGTGTAAACAACGTTTCGCCTATTTATAGCACTGCTTTTTTATTTGGTATTTACCTTAAAAGGATCAAGATTGAATTTTATGTATGCATGTCGCCAGCATTAAGGTCGAATAGAGTAATAGGTAGTAGTAGTAAGAGTAGTAGTCGGTCAGTCAGATCTGCTCGAAGCTACACACCTTTTCACACGTACAAACTAACCAGACTAAAACATGGGGGTCAAACAATATTCTCTCCTTCTCTCTCTCTCTCTCTCTCTCTCTCTCTCTCTCTCTCTCTCTCTCTCTCTCTCTCTCTCTTTCTCTTTTTCTTCCTTGTTTCCTCATCTTTCATTCTACTAATTTCCCTTATGTAGGATACTTTGCCTTGCGAATTGCGAATAAAAATTCCATGGTTTCCGCTCTTATGCGAGCTGGATGGAGCTAAGCTTTCAGAGATTGTTTCCTTTACCATTGCTGCTGACTAGGTATATTACTACTAGTAGGGAAAAATTTGCTTGTCTTAATCGAACATACGGAAACGGGATAACTAGCTGAGTAGACGAGAGAGGTAATTATTTATGTATTTATGCATACACGGTTCCTTGGAAATAACCATCAAGCAAACATTATCCGTCGGTCTACTCTTCTGCCAGCGATCGGGGATGTACCGATGCGTCTCGCTTCCCCCGGCAAATCTTTCTACTTTCTAAATAATAAAAAAAGAATACTAGACTGAAATCACACTCGGTTACTCTTTATTCCGAACAATGTTTGCCATTGCGCAGACAATGATACCGCACCGTGAGACCAGTGCGCGTCGATTGTACCTGTTGCAGCACTTATAGAAATGCTAAATTAATCCAATATCGCAATATCATGCTATTTGGTTTTCTCTTGTGCAACGCAATCTGCCTCTAGTGAGTGCCGTTATGCTACCAAGAGAGTTTGCTGTTGTGTGTTTCAACATCAGCGTATTGCTACAGTGTAACTCTACTTTATGGATATTGGTTTTCCTTTTTCCTTTTGGCAAATCTTTTTTTTTTTTTTGCTTTCCCACTAATAAATGACACGCACACATACACACGTACACACATACAGATACGGAGGCTAAAGATGAAATACAGCAGTCCGCTAGTGTCACACTGCAAACTGTTCCTTCTCCTGCTATGCTTCTAGTGGCGTCGGAGAGGGAGCATGAGTAAATGTATAGAGGTATATAATTCATTGTATGGAATTCGTTTTTTAGTTAAATTATGGGCGTATGTATATGCATCCGCACGTAATCTTTGTGTATATATATAAATAGAGCAAGCAGCTTGCATGCTTTGCGCTTTACGGTAGTGTAAACGATTTCCTATGTATGTGGGTTCTTATGACGTTCCTGAATATAATTCTCGTTGGTATGTAGTTGCTTTCTTATCGCGGGTCGACATCGTATCGGAACCATCTCTTCTCGATGTGAGTCATTCACGCGGGATAAGAATAGAGATTGCACATATAATCTACCGTTTCCATCGCTCTGGAATACGGGTCCATTTAATAATATCATAATCTTTCACAACGTACGATCAAAAATGATCAGTAGAAAAGTCTTCTCAAGTCATCTCTCACTAAACGGCCACGGAGAATGGGTGCATTATATCCCCTTTTGGATTCCCCTCCTGAGTTCCACACACACACACACA
>CM032177.1:4988878-5138207 GCA_018908115.1 Anopheles rivulorum
ATCGTGCGCACGTAAAAGGCTTCTTTCGAACTACGGTGGTACGAGGAAGGTGAATCACCCATCGCTTGCCGGTCACCAGCGGAGCAAGGTAGCCGCAAATACACGTTCGGTAGTACCTTCAGCGGGTCTTCGCATTTGTATACGTACAGTTCATGAGCTCCATCGGCGATGGTTGCACCGCCAGTTTCCATAAGCCGCGCGAAGCTAAATCCAAACAGTTTCGGATCGGATTTATCCCTCGTCGAGCAACTGCGGAACTCGAAGCGAACGTGCGCCTTGCTAAACTTATCAATTGGTACGAACATCCGGATCGTTTCATTCCATGCCGGTGAGTTGTTATGATACAGTACCATCGATTTGTAATACGCTTGCAACGGACTACCGGAAGCGATCGCTATACATTCCTGCACCACGCGCCCATTTTCGTCCAGTACCAGTGCCGTGATCTCTATGTTCTTTGCCGTGCTGATGCCGACGCGTTCGAATTCTCCTCTTTCCAGCGTGAGAAACAGATCGTTACGCACATCACCTGGCATGATCACATCGGGGAAGCCTATTTTCTTGGTGATGGCTGTACCTTGAAACAGAATCGGTTGCTCCAGCTTTGCTTGACTGATTTCGCCATGCAGTAGCTTCATTGACACCACCAATCCATAGTGACCCTGAGTGCTAGCATTGATCGGTTGGAATTTTCCGCTCGCCTTCTTAATGATTAGCTCGTGCAATTGGTGGTAGTCCTTCTCCTCGCACTGGAAAATCTTAAAGCTAAACTCCTTTTCCTCCGACTCGACGCTGTAATCAAACTGGGCAATTTCACCCAACGGTAGCACGCCGACACCGTACGGTCGGCGATAGGCGTGTGTCGTAGTTGTGAGTTTGTCGCCTTTCTTTACCGACTCCGAGTGTAACATTTTGCCCACACGCATCACATTGGCAATCAAATATAGGTCCTGATTCAAATCGGACGATCCAAGATCGGTGAAGATGGTACAATTATGGCTTGTTTCCACGTACGTCGAAAAGCCATCACGCGCTATCCGTACTAGAAACCGTTCCGACAGGGCACGCATACGATTCGTGTTGCCATCGTACAGGTAGAAATAGATTTCAGCATCATCTCCTATGCGATGTCCAAAATCACGCATGCAAAAGTACAGATGATGCGTATGTATTTTTTTACCCGCTTTTCGCCGAAGAGTGCCTCGGTTCTGTAAAAAGAAAACAAGTTCGTTTAATTATTGTTCACATTATAAGCAGTGCACACACTTGTAACGTACCGATGCAGCCTTCGCATTTTCAGCACTGTTGACGTGTACCTGGTGAAGTGATACTATTCCTATTTTCTGCGGATCCACTGCTAATGTGCCTGACCGAGGTACAAGATCTAAGCCAAGTTTTCTGCAACAAAAGTAACAGAGAGAATCGGTAATTATTTGAAAAATGGGGTAACGTTATGGTTTGCATGTAATGAATTTGAAACAAAACATATTATTTTAGGCCTATCGGTTAGACAATCCGCATAACATATTACAAGGCACAGGATGAATTTTAGTTTTTTTTCTTAGGATGATGAAATTGTGTATTTTGGACTAAAATATCTCTCTCCTGTAATCGAACTTCCTTTTAAGCGCACACGGATACTAAACGTACCTATAAAATACTCTACACAAAAGTTAAATAGGTTTGGTTTTATAGATAAGCTTAATCGTTTTATCCACGGTGAATTCCCATCGATAGTTTTCATTTTATTGTTAGTAATAGTAGTTTATTTATATTATCTTTCACCATTCCCGATACAAGTGATGATCTTTGATAGTTGAGTTTGATTGAAACTTTTTTAAAATGATTGGTAGAGTTCAGGATTCAGATTAAATGATAATTCATGTGGAGCTAACAACGATGATGGTAAAAGTTGAGCAAATATTTTCGCCAAAAATCTATTATCCATACGTACACTACCGTATCATTATCAAGGATGCATACTGAAATAAATATCAAAATGAAGCAAAACCCAGTGCAATTATTTGTTCCTGTACTGGACTGTCTCTTTCCAAACACGGAAAGCAGTAAGGTAAAAATGCAGAATCTACGATCTCCTATGAACAGCAACAAAACAAAAATGAAGCAATTTAAAAGAACATGATCGTCACATGATGCTTATGTCGCATCGCTTTTCAAAGCCATATTTCCTTTGCGAAAGTGGACCAAACAAAACCTTTTTTTCTTAGGCCGTCCAGTACAATTTTGTGAGATTTCTGCTTTCACTACATGGGACAAAACTAGTTGACAAACTCGCACTTTGCCCAATTACGATCCCCTGGTGGCTCGATGCAAAAACATAAACCAAGTACGCAACAGCATATGCGTACCTACCTATGCTCCTGTTACCAACGTCTGTTGACATGTGGTGCCACACGGCACAACTTGGCAACGTTGCACACTCCGTAGGAGGCTCCGGATATTTAACGCTCAAGAAAGAAGCCCATAAAGAGAAATACCTCACGTCAAATGCAGACGACCAGCCAGACTAAGATGATCAATTGAAGGGCGAAAGGATGAAGTGAGGGGTAACGGCTAAAACATCCATTCAACGAACGCACCCCGTGATCGCAATCGAGCTGTATGTATGTGTGCGCGAACATGGTGGAAAGATGGCGATGGTTCGTCGCCGAAGCAACGAGATGCAAGTTTAACTTCACGCAGTCTCCGAAGGAGGCTTTTTAAAACTCCTGAGAAGAATTAACCTGTTCCAATACAGCGACGAGCCTCCTCCACTGCCGAACGGTGTGAGCATTTCAATGCTGGAAGCTTTCCAGGGTAACACAGAAGCCGGCACTCATCGCAACACGCACACATCTTTCGAACCAATGGCGGCCCTTGTTCAGTCTCTCAAAACATTCGTCAAATCGGTGAGTGCTGGAATACATGAATCATTTCAGTGATTCAAGTCTTCCAGTGAGAGATGGATTTTCCACAGATGCTGAGGTTAGTTTCACCAGTTCGTCCATCCATACCACCGCAACTTGTTTCATGTGTTTGCTCATTTTTATTGTAAACGATCCTATGATAGTTCGTTTTATTTATCCTATTTTAATGGTATTGGTTATTCTTTTAACCTTACACATTTAGCATTGCAATTTCATTATCCAGTTCTATTTTTTTCATGATTCCTTCGCCAAAGAAGGAAACGAATACGATATAATGTACACCTTTAGACATGCATATCCATGTAAGACTAAACAAGTAAACTATTTCTAGGGGTTTCTCAAAAGCAATCATTCTTAATGTGTTGAATGTGTAGGAAATTAATGTATCATTATATTTCAAATAAATAGTAAGCATTACAAAACAAAAAATATACTGTATCAGGGAAGAACAATCGAAACCCTGGAAACCCTTTGAAAAGAAGAATATATAAGAGAAATATAATAAAAAAGAGACAGAGTGTGAATGAGATAGTCAGAGCTATGAAAGGAGAAGGAAGGATGTATAGAGAATACAAAACCATGCAAACGATTTGGCTCAGGGCTCGTTAGAAACTAATTTGGTGGTTGTTCTGAGTAGCTTCTGCCGATGCTGCTGCTGGCTGTGGTGGCGCACTATAGCTACGAAAACGAGGATGGAAGCGAAAGTGCAAGAGGGCGGCGAACTCAAAACCAGAAGGCGAAACTGAGCGATCTTCAGGCAGGAAATCCATCTCACTTCGGAGCCGTTCATTTCATTCTATCCATCCAGCCATTCTGTTCGCGAAGAACATAAATGATGGGGAGCGAAATTAAAACCTTAATCTTTAACACGGCGCGCAGCAGCGGCAATATTGCTGCCTCCTGCATACACACTTTCTTGCTTTTCATTTCGCTTCTTAACCTGTGGTTAAGCGCATGTATGGTTTACATTCGAGTCAGCTTAATGATGCATATTGCTTCATCCGGTATAGAACGGTTATGAGATTCTAATTGATTTTTTTGCAGTCATCGTGGTTTATCGTATTGAAAGAAAACAAAAAAATCTTTTATCTTACTTTTTTATCTTCTAATCTTTTATCTTAATTTTAAGACTAAAATTAAGTCACAGCATATTTCCTTCATTAAAAAGCAAAACATTAAAAACTACAAAGCACAAAACATAAAGATATATAAGTTTAATATGAAGTAAAAACATTGGTGCTGCTGCTAAAAAAAAATCAAGCCTGTTTGTGTAATTTTTAAATATACCCATGAACAACTTCTTTTTGTCTTTTTATTGCAGAAAATTTGAAACAAAACTAAAGAGACAAGACAGGATTTTTAACAAAAAGGAGTACAAAAAGCAAGAAATAAGAAACATGCATAAGCAATAAACAAGCCTGCGGTGGAAAAAAGATAACCATCTAAAATGCATTTACATACAATACACAGAACGAATGAATGAGTTTTCACATAGCAAAATGATTGCATTATGTTTGCAGTACAGATAATATACACAGTTTTTTTCTTTTTTCCTTTTGTCTTCTACCATTAACCATTGTTCATTAATGGTATATTCTACCTGTGTATTCTAGAACATGTTCAGTTACTTTCAAGTACTTTTTAAATTTTTACTGATACAGCAAGTTAAAAGTTTAATGTTTTATATCTGTTATTTTGCTGTACAGCAAAATGTTTAATGTTTATTTTGATTATAAAAACCAATTTATTGCTAAGCAAGTATAAAATAAAGATCTGTTATTTTTTGGTTCCTAACAGCAAACTCATAGAAACACTGATAAATAGATATACTATGATGTTAAACCACTAATTCAATTATATCTCAAGCCCGTGAACACCAATCAAAATTTGTAAGAGCTAACCCTAAGCAAATTGAGGGTTGTATTGATAAAAATAGTTCAACCGCGACGTAATTGTTTGTTGATAAAAAACACGTTTTTATACAGACAAATGAATGCGACCTCGAAGATTTGAATATCGACCTCGAAAGTAAAACCCACCGAGAGGCACTACATTTTTTGTTCATTACTTAACTCTAAACAATCGCTTAACATGTGGCCAGTTGTCTGATAAACGATTACACGCAATGTTTTATTTCATTATCAGTATAGAGGCAAACGAACAAGCTGTGTTGCATGTGTATTGAACCCTTTCACATGTGATGAACCTTTGCACGAAAACATTCAAAAGGTGTACCTGCTTTGCGCGTTGCTGTTATCATAGTTGCTCCACTGTGAATCAGCCTTGTGCTGCTGGTGCAACGGGACATAAAATGTCATATTTTTCGGTCGCTACTAATCTGTTAGAACTACCATTTGTTTACTAACGATGCTTATTTTGCATGGTTTGCTTCGCATGACCGGTTTATAACATTACGTAGCGCACCATTCACACCTTATTGGAAAACGGAAATAGAGCACACGATACATTTGATAGGTACTGCCAACAATATGTCTATCACGTTTCGCATGCACCGAACCACCATCAATCGATCACTTAAGTACTTTCAACATGTGTTTCAGAATAACCATCCCTTGAAACCAAACAAAAATCACTTCCGGCCGGAACTATGACGACAACAACAACAACGTCTCACTCGCGTCGACTCTATCCTTCACATCGGCGGTGCGACATTAAGTCACTGTGCGCAGCTGATTTGTGGTAGTAAGTGTTACTCCGTAGCGCCCGCCTTTCACGATGGCACACACAAGCTTCTTGTGGATCTNAACCACCATCAATCGATCACTTAAGTACTTTCAACATGTGTTTCAGAATAACCATCCCTTGAAACCAAACAAAAATCACTTCCGGCCGGAACTATGACGACAACAACAACAACGTCTCACTCGCGTCGACTCTATCCTTCACATCGGCGGTGCGACATTAAGTCACTGTGCGCAGCTGATTTGTGGTAGTAAGTGTTACTCCGTAGCGCCCGCCTTTCACGATGGCACACACAAGCTTCTTGTGGATCTCTCGAGTGGAAAGTGATAACTGATGTTACACTTTGGCTAACTTTGTCGGGTAGCGTCAGACCGTGCACACGGCAACTACGGCACGCGACCGCACACCATGGAGGTACTACTATCAGCTCATTACTGACACATATCCAACCATGCAACATCGTCGATGACAATATCCCCGCCGCGTAGCAGCACACCGAAGTCTACTCTGTGAACCCTCTGTGCACGCGACCGATTTGTGAGCCCGCTGTCTCTCGTGAAAGAAAACTCGCACACGTGGAACAGGTGGAACAGATGGAACCGATGAAAATTGGATTGGAAAATCCACAACCGGGTAGCGCAAATACACCCATCTTGGTATAAGCTAGACATACCAAACAAGAGAGGTCAGCCCGTCGGTTGGTTGATTTGCTGCCTTTTTTTCCTTGTTTCTCTTTCCCATAAGCTCCAACGATGAGACACCCATGTGATAGTGTAGCCATTGTGTACGGAAGGCTTTCACATTTAAAGAAAACCCCTTCCTCGGTTGTAGGTTGTTGCATTGTGTACACGATTTCCCTCTAGCATGTTGTACTTCCGTCGACCATGAACTTCAAAGCGAGTCGTGCTGAATCAATGATTTAAAAACTTATTATTGTGATATATTTAATCTGAATAAAGAAACTATTTACATGTAGTTTTGATCAAAATATTGATCCGTGTTCCTAATAATTAAAAACATAATACCAATATCGGAATTGGTTTAAGTTCTAAATGTAAACGAACTGTTACGGTTTAATCAATATGTTACCATCATGACACAGTGCCTACATTATTTCTATTATATTTATTATATCTATTAAAAAAAGTATTATGAGTTGCATTGTTGTTTAAATAAAAATGCATAACATAATATTAACAATACACACAATTCTGAAATTTGTTTTAGATTGATTTTGAAGGACAATTATCAAGTTGATGTCGGATGTTATCAGTTTACAATATAACATTGGTTCTACTCAGAATAAGAAATAAGAGAGACAATGTTTTAAACATTACACCTTTTGTACTATTTACACGAAATTTAGAAATACAATAATTCTATTTTTTTTACAGGTAACAGGTTCGTTACCTATGCTAACGTCCAAGTCATTTGTATTTTTCTGAGGTTCTGCGGAAGTTATGCATTTTTTAAAGTTTGCCAATTGCGTTATTTCATGCACATATATCATAAGGTCGATAGAGTATACCTTTCAACAATTTACGGTGGGTTGTTACGTTCAATGCCACACATGAAACAAAGTATAATTTCCACAAAACAAAGATAAATAAGCAATGAAAACAGTACACGGCGTACAATATAGCTAAGAACACAATATATTGCCCATTAGTATTAAAATGGTAGTATTAAAAATATTTTGTTTAATCCCTTTACCACCAAAATTAGGCAATTTCATGGTTCAAACAATTTAAGGGATTGCTTTTATTTTATTTAATTTATAATTTATATCCGTTTCACCTGTAATCGATCTTTCACATAAATTTACCATTCAAGCATAACCTGATGACAACTTACTAACGAAGTGATTCCGGTAGTAGCGGTAATTGAAAAATTAGCACGAAGCAGTTCTTATTGGGTGGAGTAAACTCATTAAATTAACACCTCGCCACATATAGCAGCGACTAGTGAAGTGGGCGGACAAATTAGCCCCATCAACATCAGGACTCGACGTCTGACCCAAGCGGCTAAAAAAGAAACAACCGCTGAAAATAAACCCTTTGCGAAGTTGTCTGTGAAACATGCTCCCCACTAAAACGCTTTAACGCTCTATCAGTATTATACCACAGGGCTTTAGTGAAAGGAAGCGAATACAATCGGTAGCCAAGTTCATTTCAGTGATGACTTAGTATGCTGCCTCTGATGATCTACCCACCTTGTAGAATGGGGCACAATGTGGTGTTCTCGCTTGATCACAGAGCATGAGCGTCTCTTGAAGGTGACCGCATGCAGGCTGCCAAGTTAAATGTGTCAGTGTGGTGATGTAAAAAAAATGCAATCAAAACGCAAAACGTTATGACCATCATGCCTGGAAGCAAACGAAAAGTCATTTCAGCCATTCAAGTCATTCACGACAGACAGAAGGTCTGAATCTGTATGCACCCTTGGTCGGTGGTATTCAGGTAACTCTCAAAAATACCCGAAAGTAATTACTCCACCATGATGCGTTACGTGACGTGTTGATTTATGGCAGTTAAATTAATATTTTGCCAGGACCGAAAAGCCATTCCTACGGTTCGGCCCCATCTTGGACGGATTGGACGTGTTTTAAGCGCAAACAGTAGCGCTTGATGAAGTGAGTTACTTCTCATCGAAAGAAAAGGAATAGCAAACCAAATCCCAGCATAAAACGGATGAATGTCGTAGCGCGGTAGCATATAAGCCGACCATTCTTTCGTTCCAACCCGTATAAAATGGAACGGAAAGAGAGTCGATGTACAGGATCGTACCATATGCTACAATTCCTTTGCTGTGCATGTAGGTGTACAATCATCAATACCAAACCACATAGGCACAACAGCAACGAAAAGCTCCTGCGTGCCGACCGCTGCAGTTCAAGTGATCGACTCTGAAGCCTACGGAAAACGAGGTAAAAGGTAATGGGATAAGATATATCAGAAACAACCAGAAGATGAGAACTGGTTTTCCATCCATGGTTGAGATGAATTTCAAGCAGCTTTTATAGCAGCAGCACCAGCAGCAGTCGGGCACGGAACACTTCACCGTGTAGCATACACCGACATACCAGGGCACAGGCGAAGAGATCGAAGCAAAGCAAGTAATCTTGGATTATTGAAGCAGATGGAAATTAGGCAGAATCAAGTTCAAGTTCTTCTTCGCCATCGATCGTTCACATCTTCATCCGAGCTATGCCACGGAGAGCTACGGCAAATAGTCAAAACGGAGACTCAACTACGAACGAATCTGATCGAGAACGGCGGCGAGTGGTTGTAATCAGCATGGAAATGTTGTGCCCGTGCCTACACACATAATGCGCGCGACCGGTAAAACCGACGATGAACTTCCCCGTATCTTCCATCATCTAACATCCCTATATTGCACGATGCACATATTACAAAGACATGTGTGAGATGCCAGTAACCCGACAACACCAAACCTTGACGCTCATCTCCGCAGACGTACAGCGGCGGATACACTTTGCTGCTTCGTGATGCCGCACACATCGTCAAACCCCAAACAACTTAATCAAAGTCAATAAACCCAACCGCTCCTAACGCTGTATTTGGCTTCATCTGTGCTAGACATTGTGAACTGTTTCATTCTTTCAAGCACCTTTCAAACGTTTCTCCTTTTGGCTATTCTTTGCGTCCGCAGACGCAAGCACGTTTTACAACTTTGCGTTACGATCTTCTCTGCCTGCTTCGTAGGTACGTACTGCATTGAGACATGGACTAACACACCAACAACAAGCAAACAACAGCAATGTTAAGCAAATAAACATAAGGATTTACGTAGTTCTCACTGATGGATTCTTTCGCGTGGTGTAATAAAGCATCTCGAGAATTGAAAAACAAATTATAAACCGTTCTGAAACATTGCATTGCATACTGAGCAAGTTTGATGATGGCACCAATTCGTAAAAGAACAATGGCTTTATAATAAATATTCAACGTTCATGCCATCGATGCCTAGAAAGTCTTAATACGACATACAAAAAAAACCGTTTCAAAACGTTAATCGAATCAAAGGATTATACGAGTGGTTAACAAATACAATCAATCTACAAACGGGCATCGCATTTGCATGCGCATAACTTTACACTTCTCAGTAAACTCAATCATACATGTCCATAAACACGTAAGCCAGCTTATAAATAACGATCAATCGCTACTTACTTGTTTTATCGAGACCAACAATGCATAACTGTCCATGCCGTGCCACATTTGTAACAAATCTCAATGAATTTAAAACGAATGTCCAGCGATCGGCATCTCCCCGTTAGCCCTAGCACTCCGAAGGCACGCACACGCTTAAATACTGTGATCGATACGAATTGACGGTCATGTTTTTGCATAAGCAATGCCCTCCCAGCATCCATCCATTAATATCCGTAGGTACTGTGATCACGGTTCACCGCACAGCTACCAACGCTAGCTTCAAGGAATTAAACGTGACAAAATTAAGTCATGGACAACAACATTTGTGCTGCAACGATTGGTCTAGGCTTTTTTGTATGTCTATACTCGTTTATGTGGCGTTCATGATTCATTGGTTACAGCAGCAAGCATCGTGTAGCATAAAATTTTTAACAATGTTATTTGTCATTTTTATATAATGTATATAAACTGTTAACTAATTTTATGTATTCAGTGACTTGACGTGACTTGATCGATAATCATTTGTGATAAGCATTTGATAAATATGTAAAGAATGTTCCTTATTTTTGTTTACAAATGGATTTTTCCTAAAATACGCAACACTGTAAACCGTAAAGAAAATTCTATTGAAGTTTTTCGCATGATTTTTTACAGCTTTAATTTGTACCAAAAGACAAATAGCGTGTTATGAGTTTTATTTTCCATAGATCAAAGATATAGACGACCGTCATCATCATGATAACCGATTTCACTACAAAAACAATCGATCGAGAAAAGGAAAGAAGGAAATATTGTCCAGAAACTTTCAACTGCGTGACTGCGTGATACAACAAACGAACACACAAATTCTGGCCTCATTGCACTTTGGCAAACACGTTATGATGTGTTGCCTTGATATTCTGTCAATCCAGATACAATCCAGAATTGCTGATGAAGTAAGAGTCTTAATTATCATTCGTTGGTCTTAACCACTCTTCCTTATTTATTTTGCGCCCTTTATGCTACACTAGACGCTTTATATACAAACACATCCAACCAACAGACAACTACCGTATTTAGCCAGATTGATCCGCAAAGTAAAAAGCGGGCGAGCCACGCTTACTTTATATGGTTTACCGCCTTCTCCGTCAAGGGAACGGCATACTTTGGCTTCTGCATTTGCTTCTGCTGCATTGAGTAGCCCATGTCATGTTTTACCATGGAACGCCTATATAACAGCGCCTATAACGCGGCAAGCCTCGAAGCATATTGGCAGACACACCGTTTCCTCCGTTGAACTACTTATTCTCTCTCTTCCTCCCTCTGAACTTAGCACCGTCCATGAAGCAAATGTCGCCGATCGCCATCTTTTCTCTACATTTACCTACCGCGTGATCCTTTTTTCATCGCTGTAAAAGTGTAGTCGCCTGAAGCATGCTTCTCACATTCGATCCTAAAATGGTACGAAATATGCACGCAGCAACAACAAAAAAAAAAGCATTCCGGCACTAAAACAACAATTCCCCAGCCAGCCCAGCCCTTCCTGTCTCGCTCGCCAAATTCTTCGTCAAGTGAAGAACGCATCCCATGACTAAAATTCCAAGTTCCCAGGCCGAAACGACACGTTGCACGATCGACGTGGATCCTCTCCTTTCGAGTTGGGAAGAAAATAACGAGCGACCAAAAAAAAAGCACCCAAAAAGGTTCGCTAAAAATGCAAGTGCGAGAACAGCCCTGCGAAACGGAGGATGGCAAAGGATATGACCGATGGAGCGATGGTGGTTGTGAAAAGAGTTAAACTTGTTCGCAAACTGGCTTCAGCTACTCTACCACCGCGCATACCACGTTTCTGGAGCGTTGTATGCGTCTTACCATTCACATGTTCGCCGTACGCATACGAAAGCAAACGGGCTTCTCCAGATCGCTAACCAGCAACGTTCGCTTGACCTCTCGGTTACCGTTGCCTGTGCTTGGTTGCAGAACACGTTATCGCTTTGAACTGATGCACGGCGGCTGTGGTACGGTTTCGAGGCCTTTTTGTGTGGCCTTTTTACTCTTATGCAAAATACCAAAACCATCCATTTCTAAGCAAAGCCTACAAAAAAAAAAATACCACTTAACCTTCTTTTTGCGAATTTTATGCTTTGTACACATTACTTTAGCGCTTCTTCTACATCGTTTCTCTCCACTGCGATAGAAACGGTTTGCTTATTTTTCCCCCTTTACCCCTTAATAAATATGTGGCAAATACCCCACTTATGTACACCATCAATTCGTGCTTCTGAGGTCTAGCAGGTTGGAGTGGAAGTTATGCTTGATTGGATAATTTTTGCCAACCCTCGATTCTCTGGTTCCGTCTGTGCAGATGGTCATTCCTACATGTACATGTCAGCCATCGTGTACTGAAACACGATCTTCCTCCTAACCATGCAATTATCAAATGACCATTTGTTACACGCCTTATTCAACCTTACTCCTCTTACTTCGCTTGCCGTACTGCACTGTCACAAAATTAGTTTAGACTCGTTAACAAAAAACAAGAAAAAAAGTGTCGACGACAATACCAGCAGGGAACAAACGATTTTCGAGGTTCAAAAAGACCATTAAATTCAACACCCGTAAGACGACTTGNATGTCAGCCATCGTGTACTGAAACACGATCTTCCTCCTAACCATGCAATTATCAAATGACCATTTGTTACACGCCTTATTCAACCTTACTCCTCTTACTTCGCTTGCCGTACTGCACTGTCACAAAATTAGTTTAGACTCGTTAACAAAAAACAAGAAAAAAAGTGTCGACGACAATACCAGCAGGGAACAAACGATTTTCGAGGTTCAAAAAGACCATTAAATTCAACACCCGTAAGACGACTTGCACGCAAATTAATCCTCAACATGGAAATGGATCTTTCTATCTTTGCTTGAAAGCGGCGAGTCCAAAACATACATATACCAAATATTCGCTTCTTAGTAACAGTTTTTCGTAATGGAAATACATGACTACACATTTATTACGTGTGTTTAAGATAAATAATTAAGAAAACTACGCAGTTTCTTTTGTTCGCTATTTAAACAATCTAGCTACTAACACTAGACAAGGAAAAACAATGTACTCATCGCTTAGCTATAAACAAGATTCATAGCTAAGGTGGAGCTATTTAAAAAAACATAAAATCTGGCACACGCTCAAACTTTCAAAGACACTAACACATCGATACGACAAGGCAACGCAACAACCAAAGGGAATGGCCACACAAATGGCAACGTCATCAAAACTAAACCGTTTGCTACGGTCAATTTTGCAAAATTGCATGAGAACAAAAAAGGCAGACCACAAACAAATCCAAATCGACTGTGTTTTCTTTACACAGCAACGCTCTAATGCACACTAGCTGAAGATGGATGGATAAGAAAATTGGACAATAAGAGCGAGCATCAAAGAAACAACTATTCCTTAGTTACCTTAAAATCGAAAATAACTGGATACGCTTGTACACCGTATACGCACACTACCTTTAGTGGCATTTAAATCTTTCTTACAAGCGTAGCGAAGTATTCTACGACCCCCAATTATGCTTTATGGCACAACGGCGATCGTGCTTTATAATAAAGTTACATATAATAACAGGGCAAAGATTGCTAAATGGACGAACGCCATCGCGACTAGACTAACGGGAGACTCCCTCAAATTTCGCAAAAAAAAAGGTGATCGATGACGTGTCGTTTTTGGAGAAGTGCTATGCTTGCCGAATCGTACAGGAAAAGCATGCCATTCTCATTTTGATTCATTCAGTGTGACTCAACGAACGTTTTGAGAACGAATAAAACGATTAGCGTAAAGAATTTCACAACCATGTGTTAACACCACCATAAATAATTCTATCTAAATTTGTTTAAATTATCACAATGTATCATTTTTGAAACATAATTATCCAACTGCACTGCAATTAGCAATTGCTAAATTTTCTATTTGTTGTTTATTCATCCGTTGAAACAAAAGCTAAAACCTTTAATAATTGTTTTTCTAGCTTTTTAAGAAGGAGAAAATGCAAGACTTTCCCAAATTTGTCAATGCTACCTTCCTTTAGCACATTTGCATAAACAATGTTGAGGGTGGGGGATTTTTTTCGTGGCACTAACCAACGGACGAAATTCGTGGCGATCGAATGGAATGATGAAATATTGCTTGAATGTGCTACATCACTTTCTCCCGAATTTCATCAGCTAAAGTTTCGCATCCATTTTCTGTATATTTGAGTACCACAAAGCCATAACTTTAATGATGTAAAACGCTTATTTCAATTATGCGAACCAATAACCTGATGTGCAGCATACTAAACCTCACTTTTTCTTCTACGCATACAAAAAAAAATATAATAAGAAGAAGAAGAAACATCCAAGCTGCAAACACCGAACTACGAAACGTGTTCACCGAAATTCGATTCATGCTACCGGTATTGCGGATAACCCTCACCCAACAACTCGGGTGAGGAATGGAACGCATGATAGCGCCACGATCGTTTTTATTCATATATAACCTCTCCGCCCTGTGAGTGTAAAGGAAGGCTACCCTAGGAGACACCCGCCACAACAAAAAGGGAAGTCGCGAGCACAAAACTTACAAGGCAGATCTCCTGCAGTACCAGCATGATCGTTCATCAGTCGGCCTTTTCAAACCGTACGGCCTACTTTGCTATGCTCAGCAGACGTATAGGACACGGATCTACGCATGATTATGTGTCATGATTTTTTCCCCGTTTTCTTCTTCGTCGTCTTCGTATTCGTTTTTTTCTTGCTGTGCTGTCTATCCCACTGGCACGCATTTTAGAACAGAAGCTTGGGGGGGCCGATAAAGACCGAGCGTCGGTTTCACGGCAGTGCTGCCAATATCAACTATCCATCGGTGTTTGCCCGTTCGCGTTCGATCGCGACGAAACCGGTCCTCCGCGCAAAGAGTAGCCAATCCAAGGCACACCGTGATCGCGATCTCACAGGTAAACTTAAGCGTGGGAAACGAACGTGAACGCAAGAAGCTCCAGCCATCCATTCTCCCAACTCCCGCCCCCGCCTACGTTCCGCACCCATCTACGACACATGGGAAAGCTAAGGAATTCCACGCATACGCGTGCAAAGGAAAGCCTACTGGAAGGCACTCAGTCACTCACGGCTGTACGCACAGCACAAAACTGAGCAGGGGGTTTGGGGTGTTACTTGCCCAGCAAGCGGCCATCCCGCTCGCACACACGTGCTCTCCGGCGGCCGTTCGCTCGCTTAAGGGATGGTGTGTGCGTGTGTGCAAGCGTTACCACTACATCCAACGACGACGCGCGTCCCCTCGGCGAGATGCGGTCGCTTCCACGACGAACTTTTCAGCACGCTGCATTCAATTCCGACGAGTCCGCCATCCAGTGTGGAATGGATTTCGCTGCCCCGGTTCGAACATGATCGAGTAGTAGTGGAGATCACATCTCATCGCTTTNTTCCCCGTTTTCTTCTTCGTCGTCTTCGTATTCGTTTTTTTCTTGCTGTGCTGTCTATCCCACTGGCACGCATTTTAGAACAGAAGCTTGGGGGGGCCGATAAAGACCGAGCGTCGGTTTCACGGCAGTGCTGCCAATATCAACTATCCATCGGTGTTTGCCCGTTCGCGTTCGATCGCGACGAAACCGGTCCTCCGCGCAAAGAGTAGCCAATCCAAGGCACACCGTGATCGCGATCTCACAGGTAAACTTAAGCGTGGGAAACGAACGTGAACGCAAGAAGCTCCAGCCATCCATTCTCCCAACAGACACTCCCGCCCCCGCCTACGTTCCGCACCCATCTACGACACATGGGAAAGCTAAGGAATTCCACGCATACGCGTGCAAAGGAAAGCCTACTGGAAGGCACTCAGTCACTCACGGCTGTACGCACAGCACAAAACTGAGCAGGGGGTTTGGGGTGTTACTTGCCCAGCAAGCGGCCATCCCGCTCGCACACACGTGCTCTCCGGCGGCCGTTCGCTCGCTTAAGGGATGGTGTGTGCGTGTGTGCAAGCGTTACCACTACATCCAACGACGACGCGCGTCCCCTCGGCGAGATGCGGTCGCTTCCACGACGAACTTTTCAGCACGCTGCATTCAATTCCGACGAGTCCGCCATCCAGTGTGGAATGGATTTCGCTGCCCCGGTTCGAACATGATCGAGTAGTAGTGGAGATCACATCTCATCGCTTTTTTTTGTCTACTGCCGCTGCTATTAGCGCCGACTGCTGCTTTCGCGCTCGCGATCGTGTGCTTGCGTTTGCGTTTATGTGTCCGTATATGTGTAGTTGTTCGTGTGTAATGTGTGGTGTGCCTGGGTGTGTGTGTGAGCGTGCGTTTATGTGATCTCCGAAGATCCGCGCTAGTCGGTTTCTACGATCTTCGCACCCTCGAAAGCCACGAAAGGCCGCGGAATCTTTTTACCGAAGTGAAACTGTTCAGCATATTAAATCTCGCCGTGTACACAATTTCTTTTTTGTTTGTCACCGCCGCCGTTTGTCGTCGCTTGTGCATTAGAAGTAGGTAAACGTTCCGGCCGTCAAGCGTATCCGTGCCACATCTGTCTTTCTGTCTGCCTGTCTGCTTGTGCGTCGTCTTTGCCACAAATGTTTCTCTCGCCTTTTAATGCTTCTCTGTTCTGGGGCCTGCCCCCACCCGAAGGAGCATCGTACGGGTCACGGGTCTGCATAGAACAAGCAAACAAGGCACGGGAAAGAACAACATACATTCGCGCACATGTGCTTCCAGTTGTTTTAAATAAAATCGAGAAAACAGACATATGAATAAGAGAAAAACACAAAACATCCAGCCAGTGCATCATCAACAGTGTGTTTGCATCGCAGAAAACCCAAAGATGTGGTTTTAAGTGTGACAACAGCAATGTTGTAGGCAGAAAATGCCTGTGTTGTGTGCTATTTGCAATGAAGACACATTTTCCATTTTTAACAACCGGTACCGGAACAGCAAGTGAACTGGAAAGCTAAAACAACAGCAGCAACATTCTGTCGTTTTGGAGGTCAAAAACGATGCGCTACGTTTTCGTCCACTGTTCCTCGTACTGTTCAGCACACGCTACTACTGCAGGTTAATTTGTGAGACGTTTTGTCGTTCCAAATATCAAAAAGCGAAATTTTTGCTACCTCGGCTTGAATTAAAACCCGGGAACAGGGTTTATGTTGACGTGCCCTTCTCCACAAACACACCATTTTAGCTTCGTTTTTCCTATATGAATGATGTTTCAAAGAATGATAAATCAGTGAACGTGTTAGTGTTTGAAAGTGCGTTTGTATTTGAACGTTACAACTGCATCGACAACCTACAGTCTCAGCATGCATGCAGCTGGTAACCAAAAGTAAATAAGATACCGGTACCAACGAGCACATCCGGTTCTTTGCAAGTGAGCAAACAAACTGTGGAACTGACGAACGAAGCAATACAGCGGATGGAATAAATATGCCGTCAAGACTATATCAGGTCAATTACCAACAATTTGCTGTTACCGTGGACAAAAAATTTACATTCTCAACAATGCATAGCTTCCAGTGGAAGGCGATTCAACAACAACGCCACACTTCGGGTTAACATAATGGGCCAAGATTTCTGTGCGAGACATTCTGAATATTGCGATAATGTTTAACATTTTACCTGGCCTTCAAAGACAACGCATTTCCAGTTTCTTCTTTCCATTAAAGCATACATTTTACCAATACACAAGCGCGTTGTAAATATGAACTGTTAGGGGAAGCTATACCTAAACAACCAGACGCGTCATGGCATGGCACGACCCTCCGGAAAACGTACCCTTCATTACAAACCAAAAGTACACACACACACATACAACACGCAGATATGTACGTCTAACGTACAAGGACGATTCTGAACTCGTCCGAAATTCAAAGGACTCAAACGAAGAGTAAAGCGAGTATACCCACATCAGTATGATACGGATGCGTCGTTGGCTACACACTCTCAGCACACAATGCCGTTTAAAGGTTTCGTTGATTTTACGCCAAAATGCGAAGGGTAGAATGGTTTTTATCGGAAAGTGGAATGACCAGGAAGCGATACGCGTGCGTTGCTGTTGACTCGTTTCATTGACTGTGAAGCGCTGTGACTATAAGCAACCAACAAGCACATTTGTTACTAAATCTGTGCAGTGTGTTAAAATCTCTTAAAACACTGGAAAACAACTTAACGCTTCTCGAACTATGCTATTTATTTTTATAAATGGAAGTTCTATCAAATCACAATTAAATGCACTTCACTAAAGCTGTGTGCCTAAAATTCTTTCATCAAAGTGGAATACTAAGCTTATTTTCTGAGGGTCAAGCATCCGTTCCTACCCGGATAGTTTCTCCCTAAAAATAAAACGTAGCACATCCTAATCATGTGGGGGTACAGTACTGCAGCAGCAAGCTGAAAAGTGCATCTTTCTGCTGGTCATAAAAATGAGGACAATAATAATCCATAAACGCCATTTATGCACACTGTACGCGGTACGGTAAAAATAGTTTACTTCAGTCTCTGAAGGTACGTGAAGTTTGTCACGTACAAACAGGCATTCGTCTTGTTGCTATTTATTTGATATAAGGCTCTACACCACTATCTTGCAACCTACATCCAACGCGATTTTTTGTTTCGTACGCCTAAGGCTATAACCACTCTGGTCGTACTGGTTGGCACTAGTCGATTTATCTTGTTGTCTCTTGTCAATACGCAAATGACACTTTCTAGCTAACTAAGTGTAACAACATGTAAGCGCTGCTGGTTTGCACTTTTCATCACAAAGAGCAATTTTTTTTAATTATACACCATTTCTAGCACTATCATACCCTATTGCACCTAGTTATTTGGGGTTGATTAACGTTCAAGAAGTGGAGTAATTATCATGAACAAGATTCCTCCAGCAACCCGCTTGGCTTCTGCTTTCAGCAAGCATAAATCCAAAGCAAATGCAAGCGCCGCTTAAAACAGCACACGCGCCAAGTGCATAATAAACTATGTCGTTGACTCGCAAAAAGGTGTCACTGAAATTTAGAAGAAAAAAAACTGCTGATTCTCATTTTCACACATACCATGACCGATGTCAAGTTTTTGCGTTGACTTAACGGATTGATATAATGGTTTTATTTTACAAATATAATTCCTTAGTAATATTTTCAACACGTAATATTAAACACAAAGGAATCCTTTTTAAATCCCTTTAAAGTTATCAATTACCTAACTTTTACGAGTTAAATCACCTTCCAATTTTTCATTTTTTTAAATAAAAGTCAGTGAACAATATGTTGAGCAGCACACATCTTTCATTCCTACCTCTTCAAGATCATATGACTTGCCCACACATGGACAGAATTTAGTTAGCGTTGCTGGTCGGTGTTTGGTGCATCGGGACAGACGTTGTCGTGGTCGTTGTAGTTGTCGTCGACTCACTGTAACTCTCTGCAGTGGTCGACCCTGTGCATGATGTTGCAAGACGTTGGTTTCAAACCGCTAAACGAGTTTGTCGTTCAGCATCGCTTTATGCTTTACGTACAGCGAACGAGCAGCGGCCTATGGTGAGTAAACGCATAAAAATGCGTTGAGCAAATTGATTCGCTAGGTTTGCACGAACATTTCTTTTATGCAAACACAAAGCAGATAATACAGTTAAAAATTCTGTGCTTTGTATGGACATGGGATGGGGGATGAAATGAAGAGAAGAAAAACACACACACAACTGTTGCGTCAATTTCAGTACCTTCGCTAGAACTAAACTGATTCATCACAAAGAAAGAGTTGGAACTTTGATCTTTTGCTGCTGATTGTGCTGCTACTATTCCGGTTTTATGCGCCGAGGATCGCGGGATGCATTCGCTCAAAAGACCATAGATGTATCGGTATGGCAACAAAGAGCACTGCGCTCTCCCGTGTTGTGACTCCTCCTTTGCACCCTCTTCCGCTTTTCGCCCTCTTTCAAGCGCAGCACCCAGGCACGGAATGCGATGGAAGGAGTCGCACAACACAAACAGCAGAAATGATTTATCGTTACAGCAGCGCCGTGTGTTCCAAGTAGAAAAACTGCGGCTTCTCAATTCCGTTCCGATATGATGTCGAACGGTCGAAAAATGCCGCAGCATTGGAAACGTAGGAAGGAACGATCGATAAATGAACGAACAAAGAGAAAGAGCGAAAGCGCGGAGAACCAAGGAAGGAGCAGAGATGAACGGGGAAAAGAAAACACAAGATATACCAAGCGAAGGTAAAGTTCTTCCTTCGACGGTTAACGGCAACGAAGAAGCACTGCAGTATGAGGTCGACGGACGCCATATTGTCATGTTTTACGATCGAGAGCTCGTGTCGGTTAAGAATAAATTTGAGCCATCTAACGTTCAAACATTGGGGGAAAAAAAAGAAACAGACCTCGTGTGATGGTCTTATTTATATTGAACTTATCCATCTCGCTGTAAGTTTGTTTGTGAACTGCAAAACATGCTGTGCCATTTATTGTTAATCGTAACATACTACCGCCAAACCTTCAACGCACACTATTATGACAGTTTGGCTAGCCTTTCATCTTGAACGATAACCTTTCATAGCCACTTTCCACTGAGTACGCATGCAGCAATTCTTCGCTGATCGCGAAAAAAAGCATCGACCGCAAAGATGTTGCTCATCTTATTGTAAAACTTGGAGCTTCGGAAATAAAACACTATAACAGATTCCAAACTTCGAATCCAATCCTGCTGAACAACCCTGCGCTTATCAGCGCTAGTATCATCCTCTTATTGTATGTTTCCGGCCAAAGCATATGCCTACCATCTTTCACTATGCGTAAGAAACAATGCCTCTACGCAAACTCAATCAAAAATGTGCTTATCAGTGAAGTTGTCACCAAAACTGGACAACCATTTCCCGACCCAAACACAAAATGGAAATTTCCATTTCCTGTATCCATATGCATGAAAATTTGGATTTGTACCCAATGCATTACAGATTCAAAATTTCTTCACTTTCTGGTACCACCTAATTGAGTATGTTGCCCTTGCCCTTGGACGTAGCGAACAAAACATTTCATTCGTTTCCCGTTGCCTGTTCTACTTACCTCAGCGAATTCACTCCACATGTATCGTTGCCGACTAATTAACGATGACACCAATGGGAAATCCTGATAAGCGTTTCCATTCATCGCGACCAGCGATCATGTTTCTCATTGCGCGATTCCAAACAATAGCGAAATAGCGAAAATTTATTACATCCACCCTGTTTTGCCAAGTAGAAACCACGTGCTGAATCGTTCTACAACATCGCACCCCACTAGCGTTGGGTACGTCTTTTTCACGCTACTCCGTAAATAGTGTCATGTGTCGCCGGACATGTAAAGCTGCGCTGAGTGATCTACAACATCACATGGGGAACCATCGCAAGAGTCGCACTTTTGCGACACTGCTTCTCTTTCACGCACATCCGTTCAGGACGCGATGATACAATTAAAAACGTGCCAAATAATCGTGAGAGCCTCATTATCAACACAAATGGTCTCAACAACAGGGAAAAAGTGTTATGTTGGATTCGCAAAAAGAGAGCAAGCTAAAAAGGTGGAGTAGTGGAGTGGTTCATCAACACTTCAGCTCTTCACAAAAAATCTGAAAAGTGATCGTGACTTGACGCTGATAGCCATTTTCAACGCACCACCATACGATTCGAACACTACGTTCCTCCGTGTGTGTGTGTGTTTTTTTTTTTTTGCTGAAATACTTTCGAGTGCCGGCGCGCATGTGTGTATAAGGTTGCGCAATGTTTATGTGCTATTCAAATTTGAACGGAACCGACGTATGGCAATCTAAATGGGAAACAAATATTTGGTCAACTACTAGTACCATTTTTTGGAGAGTGCTGCTTTTAAAATTAAACACTAAACTGTTGCCATAATTATAGCGCTGCAGGCCAACAAGAATGCCAAATGTTGATTTCAAACATAGATTGAAGAATATTAACTCGTTCGCTTTGCGAAACAAACTCAATGAAACCATTTGGTGTATCTTCTGCATCAACAACAATGGCTACCGATATGCTTTGCTTCCCGTTCCTCAAGCAAGGTGTTGTTGCGGGCGCTTTAATTATTAATAATATTAAACGATTTTTGCATTTCAAATACATATTTACATTTTTACTTATTATACATTCGGTAAATCCGGATTAGTACTGGTGGGAGATATGTTTTATTTGGTTACAGGTATTCTTGTTTATCTCACTCACTCTCCAAATTGTATTGCATGCAAGAGCAGGTTGTCCCGTTGCTAGGCTTCTCATAACGTAACTACAAATTTAAAACCCAACCCCACACCACAGGCAATAACCGCAAATGTGCTGAACCCATAGCAAAAACCCGTTGCATCAGAATTAATGTGCAATACGAAACCACGTTCCTCCCCTTGGATCGAACGGCAACAACAGAGTCAGGTGTGCTATTCAGCAGCCCTACGCTACAAAGTGAAGTGTCACGATGACACTTGACAGAAGTAAGCGTCCACGATCGTATGCACGGCTGCCAAACGCAATTACCCGTGATTCCACGTGCTTTTGTATGGGGCTGGGGTTTGAATTGGATTAGAGCAGAACTGCATTCAACCTTGGGTGATGGATTGATCTGATGAAACAATGAATTTGACATTGAAGGTGCCGCTGCATTTTGCGCTGTCAGTTACATCTAGCACAGGTCGGCTGAAACACACAGAACCTCGTGCAATCAACTGATCATTTGTCCGCCCATATGAAAACCATCCACCAGGAACTAATATGTAACGATGCATTCTAACAGCAACCGTTAGACAGACAGATGTGGTTAGGGCGATCGCGGCGAACACCCAAGCCGATGCAGATATTCCATTATCGTTTTGTAGATTTGCGTTTCAGTGCACACAGCAGGTTCTAATTATGTCTAATTAATTGCGTCTATTTACAGCTATTTGCAGCAACATTGATTGATATTTTAACATCCAAGCCCAAAACGTTACTAACGATCAACCATGGCTGTGTTTGGACTCGTCTCAGCCGTGGCTGGGTTCGTGAAGGTGCGCTACCTGCAGGATAAAGCCATCATTGATAATATGGTGTTCCGGTGTCACTATCGCATAACTAGTGCGATTCTATTTGCGTGCTGCATTATCGTAACCGCTAACAATTTGATTGGCGATCCGATATCTTGTATAAACGATGGAGCCATCCCTGGGCACGTGATTAACACCTACTGCTGGATCACATACACGTTCACATTGCCCGGCCAGCACGGGCGTACGATGGGCACGGAAGTGGCCCACTCTGGTCTGGGCAACGATAACCAGGAGCGAACGTACCACAGTTACTACCAGTGGGTGCCGTTCATGCTGTTCTTCCAGGGCCTATTGTTCTATGTGCCGCACTGGATCTGGAAAAACTGGGAAGAGGGCCGCATGCGCATGATCACCGAGGGTATGCGAGGAGTTTCAACAGCAAGTCCTGCGGAGCGCAAAGCGCGTCATGATCGTTTAGCGCAATATTTGTATGATAGTGCCAACACGCATAACACATATTCATTCGGATATTTCATTTGTGAAGCACTCAACTTCATCAATGTGGTAAGTAAACCAATTGCAGGAACCTAACAAATTTCCGTAACGCCCAAGAAGCACATCACACTGATTGATTCCACATAATATTCGTTACAGGTGGGCAACATTTTCTTTGTTGACAAGTTTTTGGGCGGTGCTTTCTTAACCTACGGATCAGATGTGCTAAGGTTCTCCAATATGAATCAAGAAAATCGTTCTGATCCTATGATCGAGGTAAGTTTATGATGTTTATAATGGGAAGATTCAATTTTTCATCAACCGTCTTGTGTTGCATTCTACAGATATTCCCGAGAGTGACTAAGTGTACGTTCCACAAATACGGTTCTTCAGGTAGCATTCAGAAGCATGACGCACTCTGTGTACTGGCACTCAACATTTTGAATGAAAAGATTTACATCTTTTTGTGGTGAGTACAGCAATACAATCATAAAGTCTCACTTGATGCCGTTAATATTGAGAATATTGATCTGACAACACGGTTGCTTGGTTTTGGTACCATCTTCTTCAACCTAGGTTCTGGTTCATCATTCTTGCGGTTGCCTCCGGTTTGGCCATCGTTTACTCTGCCGCTATCGTGATGATGCCGACGACGCGAGAAGCCGTGTTGAGACGCCGCTTCCGCAAAGCTGACCCTGCTGACGTCTGCAATCTTATTCGCCGTGTGCAGATCGGTGATTTCCTCATGATTCATCTACTCGGCCAAAATCTCAATGTTACCTCGTACGGTGAGATGCTGCACTCCTTTATCAACATGTTAGACGAAAGTCAACCAATCTCGGGTGACACACCTTCCGCCCCATCGACCCTCGAAATGGCTCCCATGTATCCGGCGATCGAGAAATACGGTAAAGAAACTGAAACATAACTTCATTCACCATCCTGTCGCACGGTTTTGTGTTCAGGGGCTTCAATGGTGGACTTCCGCAGCGGATTCCAAGCACCGTATCTCGAACACACCCTATCTAGAATTTTGTTTTGGACCTCTCCTTTCTCCAATTTCCATCACGCAACCTTAGTCTAGCTGTTAAGTAGAACTATGGTTGAGTATTAAATTATCACCGATACACACTCACATATAGACTCCCCTAAAACAACATACACCTAGATCAGTTCGATGGAATGATAATGCATGAGTAGAAAGTAGATGAACCAAATCTGGTGTCATTGGCTGTGCGTCAAAGTGCGTTCCAGCTCAAAATTGTTATTACTACGCTAACCTATCACACATTTATTTCCAATTTTTGGACCACCTTTACCACACGCGATCAACGGTACCATCATCGGGAAATCGGAAAAAACGATGCTGTCTTTAATATTATCGATACTCAACAACAATATATAACAGACAAGGAAAAGGAGGTATTGCATCAGGACTACGAAGCTTAAATAATGCCTGCCTCCAGCAGTGCGTAAGGAAACGTGATCAGAAAGTTACGCTAGAGCTACGTATATTCGACAAATAAGATTCTGCTGAACTCCGCCTCCGCAACGGTGTACACGAGGAAGTTGTAGTTTAAGGCAACAAGATCAATTCAAACTACTTCTCAATTTTAAATTTAAAGTAATCATCCTAAAAACAACATAAGATTAAACTAAGTTGCGGGAATAATCAATGCCGATGTTGTTTTGGCTAGGTTTGCCAGATTCGCGTAATAATATGCGTAGCGTTTGCGTAGTAATTGTATTAAAAAGATAATGGATAAATGGCAAAAAATTGCGTATTTTAATGGTTTACATCAGAACGGTGAAACATTCCCAACAGTGGAATATTGCACCTTCCGATAGGTAAGGTAATAGAACAAGCAACAGAAGACTGTCATGTGGTGTACTATGTGTTTAAATCTCTTTTTTAGTATTCAGCTCTGCGCAAAGCTAACATTAATTATATCAACTTTTTTTAAACAAATTTTTGAGCAACGTCCAAATTATAGCATTTTACAATTGTAAGAAATTAAAGCGACATATTCAAAACAATAGAAAATGAATCTCTCGTTTTCGGCATGTTTCGGTTATGCATATCGACGGAAAAATAAAATTTACTCAACATACATTTGTTCAATAAATTAATCTTACATCCAATGCCATAGAAAAACAAGTCCTATACGCATATTGTAAGCATAAAAGACCATACGCATAAACAATTTTAAAACAGCATTCACCGTAGAGACTTAGAATACGTACAGATGTAAGAATATTCGAAATTCAAAACCAATCATTCTAAGCATAAGAAATTTGATCATTACGGCGAACACTCAAAATATAGATTTTAGACAGATTTTATCTCATTGAAAAACGTAAACAAACTGCCTTACGATAAACATAAGCTTTGTTTAAAATTTGTTACAATTGTAGGTCTTCAGAACACATGTAACTTACTGAATGGACACACAGTAAGATAACAGTACACAGTTCAATAAGCGGATAAAATAACGCCATTGCTACAATCAAGACAAGAACAGAGACGTTTTCTTTCTTATTATTGGTGCATTTTTGTCCATTTCGTAGTTTCGATGCGGTGCGAGCTAATACGATTCATTCAGTATGTTTGGTTAGGAACGATGTGTTACATTCCGTACTTCTAGAGTACTCTCAGTCAAGGAAAAGAAAATTGAAAACGAACTCCTCGCCTGACAAATCTCGACGACACTACTACGGCAGCATCATTAAAAATACTTTAGATAACTACATCAGTCAAAAGTACAGTCGTTTTTGTAGAGAAAATGAAACATTTGTGTTTAGCATATGGTCACTAAAATGAAAAACGTAAGCAATAACCTACGATTAGACTCTTTGGCAAGAAAATTATATATTATATGCTTGCCTACATTGTCATCGGTTGACCAAATCATCAACTTGACCGAATATGTAATGATGATATGTCCATACACAGGGTCAACAAGAAACGTGAAGTAGGAAAGATCAAGAATGAGCGCAAACATTTTTGCATACTCTAATTGTGATTACATTGATAAAATTAAGAAAAAAAAACTAATAAAGCTAATCTAGGTTTTGAATACATTTTTACGTATGCATTTTATTGATGGTATGATTTGTATATAATATTTACAAATAGAAACAAATATGAGAAAAAATATGAAAAAACAACGGTACAGTGTTTGTAAAATGACTTGTGTTCTCAGTCTGGGGATTTTTGTAGATTTCCCTTCTTCTATCGTCGATCGGAGAAGTATGTTAAAAAGAGATTTGTTTAAGCAAATCAAACATCATAACATAGATAAAATAATTACCAGACAAATCCGAAAAAACGGTCATAGATACTAACTTTCACCTTTTTTCTGTTTTATAAAGATGATTTTGTATTCCAAATTTCGGTCCGATACACCAAAACTGGCCGTGGATTATTCTTAATTATGAGGAACAAATGCAGAATAGCAAGCCAATGTATGAATGACATGACTTAGCTAAACTAGGCTAGGAACTAACAGCTAGGAACAAAACAAGAATAATAGTTTCAACTCGCGCTGAACATGGGTCGCGTGTATGTGGGTTGATGTTACCTGTTATACAATATTGCATACCCATAGGCGTATAAGTATGCCATAAAGATCATTCAAAAAAAATATTCATCCTCTAACCCAGCCTTCCAGTTAGAGCCAAGGGGTACAGTTAATTAAAAAAGAAATGTCAAATCGTATGAAAAATGCTTGTTCTGCGAAAAATGGTTTGATACGATTTAAAGTTTCTTGCCGTGTGTTCAATAGCTGTAACAACAGGAATCGGTTCCTGAGGTAAGATTTTCTTTTTTCGTTTTTAACATACCTCATCTTTAAGTACAGATAATCGCTGAAATACAATGTTATAGCAGATCGTGGAATTTCGCTTATCTCAAATTCTCGCTTATGTTGGATCGGGACGCAATATCGTTTATGCTTCAAGGTTAGAAATCCGATTTTCTTTTTTGCACGCGCATATTAACTAAGAGCTTGTTCTATGAAAATGTTGCGGCAGCATTTGAAGAATGGAGACAAACTGAGGTAGTCTATGAACATTATATTTGCAACAAAAAACTTTGTTGCTCAAATTGAAAGATTTCATTGTTTCAAAATAAACGTTGCAGTTTTCTGTCTGTTTTGACAGATAAACCCCAGGTGTTAAGTTACGGCAATATTCGAACATTCGCAAATTAAACAAATCGATTTGTTTCTCTGGCCACAGCGCCCCAGAGCATGAATTTGATATTTCTTCCGATTTGACAACAAAAGTGTCTGCTAAATTTTCATTCAATCCGGCCCTAACGGATATTTTATATTGCCATGTTTCAGCATCCGCGTATCATCAAAATTCAAGTATTGTTCACCTCGCTTTCATACATTTCCAGTTCCCAAACAAATATTAAACAAAACAAATGATTTTTGAAAGAAAGGTTAATACACACTTGATTGAATATAAAATAGCAGCGGCCAGCAAACTATGATCGCGTTGAGAACATGACATCGTTCTAAATACTTTAAGATTGACTGTTTTAGTTACTTTTGGGGCTATGACTATTGATGGTACAAGCACCGAAAATGTAGTACGGACCGGTAACCTTTTGATTAGAAAATGTACTGCGACCGAGTGCCTGATTTCTTTGATCCTTTTTGTTGACTGTGTTGCCTAATTTTGTTTTATCTCACCTTTTCCTATACTAATTATCATGTACTTAGAAGTCTCTCAGTTCCTCTCATTTAATTTGAAGACACCTGCTTATTTTGAAATCGGATTTTTATAGTAAATAAAAATTGACCATTAGATTCGCTTTATACTATTTTGAACAAATTTTAATTTATAATGTGTTTCTGAATTCAAGTGGAACTCATACCCGATGTAACCTGATAGACTTTGTTATAAATTTCTGAATGATTTTTCTCACTCATTACCACTATAACTAACAATCATTCTGTTTATTATAGCTCCTGATTACGAGAAGTTTGCTGACCACTGTAACATTTTCCGTTTTTGGAGTTTTTGAAATGTTTAAAATTATATTTTTAACGATTTCATAATAGCAACATTAATTATCAACGACGAAATACACCCAAAATAAGAAGCCCTTTCACACTTCGGAGAAGGAAATGTCTCCTAATCAACGTGAATTGTTTCATAGATCAAGCCACAATTAGTTTTAAATTGTATGTTATAGCCAATATGACCTGGCCGTAGTTAATGAATACAAAAATAATTATCAAACATTATTTTTTCTTATCTATCTTTCATTTAAATGACGATGAGATATTGTTCTTTTGGCTACCCAATAATACACAATAATATTTCAATGCGGAAAATAAGTATCTAATGTTATTTTTATACAACGCACTCAAACATGTACTTACCGATTTCCCCAATCGATCTTTGATATCACTTTCATTTGCAGCTCATAAGTCTGATCCTGGGTAAGCGTAGAGCTTAGCAGTTCGCGACGGCTCTCGAGCAATGCCAGCATTACCTTGCGCAGTGACGTAAATTTGTATTCCTCCCGTTCCTACGATGTTTTGGATATGAAACGAAATTATTTATACATTTTCAAACTGCCAATGTCTCGCATGCAGTGTCATCAGCTTTTGCAATTTGCATACAATCGATAATATTAGCTTTACTCACCACAAACAATCGCTTCCATATTTCGGACCACTCGCGCAACACCAGCGTACATTCTGCGACTACGGGATCCACCTTCGAGAGGTCTTTCAGATGAATGTACGATTTTGGAAAGAGGCCCACTTTGCGAGGCTTTCGGGGACAGGTGCCACGAAACCAGTAAGCAGTTTCTTCCAATATTTCGACGCAGTCTCCCACATCTAAAGCTAGCCCATGCGTCACATCACCGTGCCAGTTGTGTATTGCTAGTAAAAGATAGGAGTACGAAAGAGAATTAAGTACGCACACAATTCGTATCAAGCAAACTATAAATTTCTTATCTTTTCGATCATTATAGTGTATGTTCCAATATTTGTACATATGTATTTTGTACCAATATCTCTTTAGAAAATAAAATTATACACAAGCTTCTTCTGATAGACTGCGAATTCAGAAGTATAATTTCTTCCATTCGAAAAAAAAAATCATCGTGCTATACATAATTTAACTTGGACGTAGAAAAAGTGGGATAAACAACCAATCATCGAACTCATGCTGACACCAGTATGTTTACAAACGTATTTCTAAAACAAAGATTTGCCCATGAAATACAAACATCTGTAATGTCGGAGACATAACACCAATAAAAAAGGCGTTTAGTTAAAAAAGAACACGCGTTTTTCAACAGCCAAAAACCTATGCCGGTAATTTTTTCTCTAACTGAAGCTTGTATAACATTATAATTCCTGCAAAACCAAACGTTTTCCATTATACATTAAAATTTGTTTTAAAATTTGATATCTGATTGGGAATGATTTTTTATTTTTATTCATGAAGAACGGCCAGACCGTATTGCTTATAAATCAATGGCTTAAAACATAACTTAAACATAACTTAAACTAGGATATAATTCACTTTTGGACATTTAAAAACAAAATCATGCTAAAGATGGTGGCATGATTCAACAATTTTAGCTCTCATTGATGACTTCTTTGGAATATTTCTCCTATCTCTCTCCGTGCTGTACAAGTCAGCAAATTGGTTTAATTGCTTAAATTCGGGTACACGATTTGAATGACCGCATTCAAACAGTCTCCATGCGATTAAGCAAATGTGATCGCCAGAGAAAATAAATACATGTTTCAAATTTTGCGTATTTTTTAACGCAGCTACACCTTTATACATGGTGAAAAACAATTGTTTTGTTAATTATTGGTAGAAAAACTTGAGTAACCAAGCAAACAGGAAATTATTTCCGCTGAACTTATCCTATACGTGACAATATTAATATTAATAAGCTTATAAAAAAGATATTGGTAACCAAATTTGCTTCGGTAAAAGTAAAACACTGATTACGTTTTCAGCTTTTCAAGGTCATGTTTGCCTTATAAATACACGCGTTGGCCGGATAGCCAGTCCTTGCTACGGGAGAAATGCCCAGATAGAATTTGGTATTAATAATACCGTATGAGAGTCCTAATCAGCAACCCATATAATGCACGAGAACAATAATCACTGATCTTAACATATGAAACATAAAATAACATTCTATTCTGATATGATTTCCGTTGACGAAATCTATAAAACCTCACCAAATCCATATGTTGATTCAAGTAAAAATGTGCCTGAAACGCATGCTTAAATAACAAAAGTAATATTTAACATTCATCCACGAAACATCTGCGTTTTGCTGCGAAGCAAAGCAAACTTCAAACCGGAAATAAGAGATCCATAATTCACATGCTGCACGATGCATCGCGTAACAACGAGCATGACTGATGTGAGCAGACACAACAAACCATGCACCAGCATAAACGGATTCCAGAGACGGATAAAAATATAGTTTTTTTTTTTGTGCATTCTCACCAGACAACGTCTACGGGGCGTCTGAATGCACCATGAGTCGGAACAAAAAGAACACATGTATGTATAGTGTCCCAACATCGAAAAGGGATGCAATGAATAAGGACAAGGAAAGGCAATGCAAAGAAATGATAAAGCAGTAGAATAATAACGAACCCGGCGAATGATAAATTACAGCCCTGTTGTGAGAGAGTTCTTCCGTTCTTCGACGGATAGCTGTTATCGACCTTTGTCTTGTTTTATCACGACAACTGCTGATGTGAATGCGCTGATACATTACACATATTGCATATTCAGATTCGTCACCGCAGTCTCTAACACTGTTCCACAAAGGAACAAATTCGAATCAAACGCACAACACGCATGCTAAATCCATCGAGTAGGAATCGCGATCACAATGAACTGCAGAACACTATTCATCTAAATTAAATGTTCTCTAACTACTGTAACGAACTTATACACCACTTTATAGCTATTCGTTATTAAGAAAGCTAATAATTTTTAATATTATGTTGTGATTGAAGGAACGGTGCCAATGCTGTAAGCAGCGTTACGATATGCCATTCCACTACTTCTAATCCAGTCTCGGTCGACGCAAACCCAGCCAGAACGGAGTCTGTTTATTTTTAGATTGCAATGGGTTCCTGAAAAAATCATCGACGCAGCAAACATTAATAAATAAGTTCGAAGCCAATGAACGTAAATGGTACGAGTTACGATGGAAGTGAACGGGTTGCAGAACGGAAGTATGCATGCCAGGTAACCTTGAATGATCGGGGTTTCTCTTCCCTGTATTCTTCATTTCATTCATGGTGAACGATACAAGCACGCGGCTTTATGACGCCGAATGCGCCACTTGCTGCTGCCTGATCAATACATTGGATCGATTCATGAGATGGTTCCATGAATCGGTTAAAAGGCCACAAACGAATTTTCATTTATATTACATGCACGTGTAACTTTAAACCGCGTATGTAAGTGTCAAACAATAAAGAAATTTTCAAAAAAGTAAATGAATTTGTATTTGTAATTGCTTTCATGTATTACTTTTACTTCAAACATATATTTCTATAAATGCTTTTACTTATAACTGTTACATAGAACCCAAATGATTTCATTAGTCAAGTTATTAACCAGCTTATTATTTCATATTATTGTACTTTACAATCATTCCATTTATAGCCATTTCCATCGTCAAACAATTTTTACATAAAACTGCAGTACTGAGAATTACTATTAAAAATATTATTTTTATTCATCTGCGCTACAATCATCTGCATCAATAATATCTACAACATAAGGGTAAATGACACCGAATGGTAGTAGTTGTGCTATCATATTTATAAACAAGTTATGTTGACCTTGATATGCGTTGAAAGCATGAATTATCGCATACTCAGCCACAACGGGCAAGCATAAAACTAATAGGATTTAAAAAGCACATCATTTATGATAATCACCAAGCATAATCACACAGCAAAAAATTTGTTTCTCAATTAAAATTAAGTTGAACAATTATAACCGTTTTGGAGTATTCATATAATTGGAAACTTTTTCTACACAAGAACTTTTTAAATACTTTACACGAGAACATATTCCAATGTTATGATAAAAACGAATCAAGCAATACGGCTTGGCCGTTCTTTATAAATAAAAACTAAATACGATTATTAAATAGGAATCTGAATCTCAAACTGAGCATATTATATTAACAAAATCATTAATTCAAATAAACAATTATTTTGTTTTAAAAATTTTAAAATCTCTACTAACTTTCTAACGCCTTAGAATAATATAGCAATGGCTGTCTATTTCTGCACATTTATTATTCTTTTACATACACCAACATTCACCCTGGTCTCTAGCGGGATCTTTTTTTATTGCTGTCTTCCAAAAACTATACATATTTTTCCTATGAGTGTTTGGAACAGCGGTGCACAACGATAAAGCACTAATGTTGTACTCGAAAAGGCACTTACCGGAAATCATACATCCGCATTACTCATTTCCTTCATGCTTAGGGCAAGCTACAGAATGTAGCAAACCTTATACAAACTAATCAGATAAAAGGTGCTAACAGTCCGATCGAATGGTTGCATATTTAATCACCGTACAGTTTCTGTGCCACAAGCAAACTGTGAATGTTCGTGGCGGCTCAATTATTTGTATTGCGTGTAAAATTGAAAAATAAATTTATTCGACAGTTCATTAACTATCCATTGTGTTTTCAATTCATAGAATTCATGTAACCGAAATTGCGTACTTATGTATCAATCAATGAAAGAAATATTTACGATTATTAAAAGTTACTTTTATGTGATTCATACCTTCCTACTGCAAAAAAAATCAACAGATCTAAAACATGATGTCGCTTTTCAGCCCATTTCAAAACAATCGTATACATAGTCCATGATCGAGATAATGCTATTTCTTTGCCCTTCAACCCAAGCTCGACATTCACTACGGTTGCACTTTCGTCTGATAGGAATTACGACGTCATCGTCATCGCTACACATATTATTCAATTTTTCTCTTCCCTCACTTCTACTAAGAATGGGGCATCATACACCGCCAACGGTGGCGACGTTATTCTCAACGATAGATACGAATGACAACGTTTCACTCATCATGCTGATCTTGCATGTAGCGCTATGATAGCTTCTTTCGCCTGCAAACACCTGCTACAATGGAACAATTCGGTTCAACGTGTCGCGGAAAATCAATTCAATCTATGCGTTAAGTCACTTACCAACACCGTATTTGTTGCTCGTCGGAGACCAGATCATGTTGACTATTTGTTTTTCTCCGAATCGAGTGTATAATATTCCCTTTCAGTTAGATTCTTAGGCAAATAAACAGATCACTAAACTTTGGCACACAACTTCTGCTACCGATTGACATGAATCGGAGAAGGCAGTATGGAGATTCTACTGAGATTCAGTGCATGTTTTTTCACTCTATTAGATCACTGAGTAATACGTGAAGGTGGCGAAGTATCATGAAATGAAAAATAGAAAAAACACGTCTTGAAAATGTATGTCAAATACGCGCTATATACGTGTCGGAATAAATTTTTGTATGATTTTTAGATACATTTAGAATATTTTTTTCTTTTTCATTACATTTACATTACATTACACTTTCTAACAATCAATGTAAATTCACACAATGCACCTTCCACTGTATTCTATCCACACTTTCTACTTTCCAAAGGAATATTACTTTCAACAATCATCGCAGATTAGCCCTGACTCACGGTGCCGGGATTTCGCATATACATTTCCACTGGCACATTTTTACAGCATCCTACGCCTCATTCGTGCGAATTTTGTGAAAACATTACACCGTACACATCCGCACACTCCCTCGCACGGCTCACTTGGCACTTCTTTGGACTATCTCGACGCCACCTAAAATAAACAGACTTCACTTTCTGCACTTGATACAGCGTTTGCCGCAGCGTATTCCTGCTTGCAACGAATCCCTCAGCTTCACAGATTACTTAGATGCTGCTGCTACAATTGGTGGGAGCGGCATTATTACAACTCGCTATAAAAAGAAGCACACAAACAATACGGCACAATCAACGGCAACAGCGGATGGACGAGAAAGGAAAATGCCTTTCAAGGCACAGTAATGCACGCACGTGAATCCAGCACCACACGCACACACACAGATCCAAGCACATTAATTCGCCAAATTTTCACTACCCAAAATCATGCTACTGGGAGTTTTTTTTTTTTGCAGGTGCGGCTTTTCATACGCTCAGCGTCACTACCCTGCCCTTTTGCATTATTCGCTCAACGAAACGATCCCAGCAGTCACGCACTAAGCACTAAAAACTAGAACGATTTTATCACTCTTTGCTCGTACCACTACACCATCATCGTTGGCTTCGTTCGTGAAAAAAGAAAGGTGTGCGTGAGCGATGGAATACACAAATAACACGTACCGGAAAACTGGCAACTAGGAAGTAACCACTGTTTTGTCGCAGCTATCAGACCCGAGGAGCTATACATTCCACAAACAAAAGGAATATGAGCAGGCCCTCGTGAAGTGAACGCGCGCGCACTGTCTGTTCTTGAAAGTATGCGTATGGCACGAATCCCACGATGAAGCAGTGGGCGGACATTTGGATTGACAACTCAAATCTTTGTTATGGAAAAGAATAACAACTCCTCATCGCACAGTAAAAAGGATGCTGTGTAAACGCGAAAAGTTTGTATTTTTCATTTTTATCACTATTTTCTTGCACATATTTTCAACATTACTTGCAGAACACAGATAGGAATTACAACATGTTTTTTTTCAGAGCCTCCAGTATCATTCGCTGTTCATAACAAAAGGATACCTAATTGCCGCAGCAGAGCGCATCACATTTATGGTAATAAAGACTCACATTCGTTCTATTGCACTTGCCATTCGCGATCGTATGTTCCGAAGGAGGACGGCATATCCATAAATAACAATCTATTTCTCTGTTTACATTAGGAACAAATGATAATCAAGAATGACACACGGCAAAACTACGATAACGAGATACCCCAGCGGTCAAAGCTTTCGTTAAGCGGGCTTTATTTCTATGGAAGGCGGGCTCTATTTCCTTTGAAGTCGGGCTTTATTTTCATTCGAAATAAAGCCCGCTTAACGAAAACTTCGAAGAGCTTTTTTGCGCATGTGTTAGTGCCCAGCGGTCAAAGCTTTCGTTAAGCGGGCTTTATTTCTATGGANATTCCACAAACAAAAGGAATATGAGCAGGCCCTCGTGAAGTGAACGCGCGCGCACTGTCTGTTCTTGAAAGTATGCGTATGGCACGAATCCCACGATGAAGCAGTGGGCGGACATTTGGATTGACAACTCAAATCTTTGTTATGGAAAAGAATAACAACTCCTCATCGCACAGTAAAAAGGATGCTGTGTAAACGCGAAAAGTTTGTATTTTTCATTTTTATCACTATTTTCTTGCACATATTTTCAACATTACTTGCAGAACACAGATAGGAATTACAACATGTTTTTTTTCAGAGCCTCCAGTATCATTCGCTGTTCATAACAAAAGGATACCTAATTGCCGCAGCAGAGCGCATCACATTTATGGTAATAAAGACTCACATTCGTTCTATTGCACTTGCCATTCGCGATCGTATGTTCCGAAGGAGGACGGCATATCCATAAATAACAATCTATTTCTCTGTTTACATTAGGAACAAATGATAATCAAGAATGACACACGGCAAAACTACGATAACGAGATACGCGCTGGTATCTTGTCAAAACACCAAATACCGACTGCCTGCAACCCACACTACTTTACAACCAACATACAAACCCCCATGAGCGTGACTGATGTTTTTCTTACTACATAAATCCGATTGCTCTCGCTTGCACATTCTCTCAGCATGATTTGAAGGGTTTTTATTTTACCAAACAAAAAGCTTGATGTTTTCAGTTTCTGAACGCGAAAAGAAAAGTTTGTATTTAGCATGGTAAAAACTACTGAACTCGACTCAGTTTTACTTTTTTAAATTATCTATTATCAAAATCTTCCAAAATTGCAAAACACTGCTTGTATTTGTCATCGTTTGACTTGTGGTATGATTTAATTGGTTTAATAGCAACTACTACAGCCCATTACCTTTGATCGGCATCAGCACATCGAATAATTTACTTTCTGCTATAGAACGTAGACAAATCCGGACATGTTACTTAAACCATAACCATTCTTCCACACTTCAAAGCCTCAAAATGACCAATCGTTTGCAGAATGGGGCGGATTCTGTACAATATTCTTTGAATTATCAATAACTGATCTACATATGTGCTTTATATTAGTCTCTGTTTAAGCAACAGCATTTATAAGTCTCCATATATTTCAGGCAGAGCATTGTAATTCACGGTTCAATCGCCATCTTCTAGTTGCACGTTTTCGTGCGAGGATAGTAACGCGTCAGCCGAATTATGGAGACTTGTGCTTTGGAGGTACATGGTAAAGCCGGTAAGCTAGCATTTATACCGCAATATTTCTCGCACTGTTTACCGTTGCACTTAACTGGCCCCCGGGACTGCTGTTGCTACCAGTTGCAGTTGCCGAGCTTTTTGCTCGATCATCGCTATTCGTTTTGTACAGCGTTCCAAGGACGATTCCAAGGAATAGTAAAAATCCCACCTGGTGATTCGAAATGAATTTGGTGGCACAATCCTTTGGATTGTGAATATTTAGAGAGTGAATCTGGAAATAGAAACTGCACATTAATAAACAAAACCGACGGAAATGTTAACTAGCTTGCTATTGTACGGTTTGAACTACCTGATGAACTAAGTGGGCTCCAATTAGCCCAATCGAGGTATAATATGGCCACGTTTGATCACACACCAGTCCAGCAGTAACCAGGTTGCCTAGCATTGCTGCCGTAAAACCGCTAAGCCACAGTTTCGTATTGTCTCCAAATCGCAGAGCCGTCGACTTGATTCCTATTAGCAAATCATCCACCTTGTCTTGATGCGCATATATAGTGTCGTAAACAATCGTCCAACAAACTCCAGCGACGTACAGTGGCAAGCAGGCGGACCATTCGACCGATCCTTGGGTAGCGCTCCAGCCAAGTAATGCACCCCAGTTGAAGGTAGCTCCGAGCATCAATTGCGGCCAATAGGTGATTCGTTTCATCAAAGGATAAACGATGACTAGTCCCAACGAGCTAGCGCCCAGCAGGATCGAGTACCAGTTTAACTGGAGCAATACAAACAATCCGACACCTAGTTGACCCGACAGAAACACGATTGCGTCGAATGGAGCAATTTCTCCTGCTACAAGTGGTCGGTTTCGAGTCCGTTCGACCTTTGCATCAATATCACGATCCCACAGATCGTTGATGGTGCATCCGGCGCCACGCATAACGAACGCTCCGACTCCAAACAAACCAAGCATCATCGGATCCGGCCAACATCCCGCTGGGGCACTAAGCGCTATACTCCAGCCACAGGGCCAAAAAAGTAACCAAGAACCGATGGGCCTATCGATACGCATCAATTTTGCGTAGGGCGATATTTTTTGTTGCCATGTCTGCACCTCGTTTTGCTCCGACCGTCTAGACCGTGTCTTATGGCTATTATCACTTGCGATGCTACGGGCATTGAGCATGCTGAATGTATTTGGTATCGTTTGCACTCCATATGGATGCGCATTTGGTTTTCGAACGATATATGCCGGGCAAAGTAACCTCCTTTCCATCACTTTCGGGATTAACTTTCGGTTTGGCGGGAAACATATGTTTCGTTTTGCATGTACAGGCCGCGATGTACAGACGTTTCTGGTCCACGACCATCCATGAAAGAGGGTGGTGCTGCTCCCGCCAACACCCCTTCTCAACACGCTGCTACTTCGTATCATTGCCATAGAACAATTGGCGCCGGTCGCTTTCAAAATGTATAGTTTGGATACGGGGCGATAGACGACATGCCACACTTATAGTTCTCACATTATTTTCGTCATTGTTACAATTGTACAATCATCACCAGCATCTAGAAAGGCAGAATAATGAACCCAAATAGAAAACGTATAATATTTTGCAACACCACGAGAAAATTACGTGACTGATGGATTGATGATGCCCGCGGTATGTACAAACACAACAATAAGGTACACTGAGTCAAGATTATTCCAGCAAAGGTGTAGGATGTAAACAATTTGCTCACTGCTCACATGTTGAGAATTTCAAAAAAAAAATTGAGAATATGAATGGTATGCGAAAGCAACATTACCTTCTTGAATCACATATATGATTCAAACAAATTCACACAGTTCCATTTTGTATCTTCTTTAAATGACTTCTGAAACATATTTTAATAACACCATAAAAAGCATCTCACTATTGGCTCATTCCGTGAGAAATTCTAACTGTCAATCTCGCTCCTTCCATGTGCTTTCAATCTGTCTTTTTTGACGTTTGCAATCTGTTTCAACCGGGTGTTTTCTTTTGCAGTGAGAGAAAAACGTGGTATCTTGCCTCATCTTGCAACATAAACTTGAGTGGAAATCGAGTAAATTAACATTACTCAGTCGAAATGGCGCTGAAAGCGCTAAAATGTAAGTATCTTTACCGTTCAGCGTTATTCATTTGGGTCTGAAACTGTGGTTTCCTCACTTTTCTTCAGGCCGTTCATCGAAACGCCAGAAAGCATCGCTGCGGTACAAGGTAATCAAAAAGATAGCCGAAAACAAACGCAAAAAAGCGAAGGAAGCTAAGAAGTTACCGAAGCTTAAAAGCAAAAAACAGAAGATGATTCAAGTGCCGAACATATGCCCCTTTAAACGAGAAGTGATTGAAGAGGTCGAAGCGTACAAGCAGAAACAGGAAGAACTGCGTCAGCAGGAAAAAGAACGACAAAAAGCTCAACGCCAAGAAGAATTACGCTCCAAGACCCTACAGTCAATGGTGGCTGATGCGGAAAAACGGCAGGACCAGTTCAGTCCGCAGGCAGCCGAGGAGGATGAGTATGCCAATGTTGCTAGCGGAGGAAAGGAAAATTCGCTGCGAGCATACTTCAAGGAGTTCAAGAAAGTTGTTGATGCCGCGGACGTAGTGCTGGAAGTGGTCGATGCCCGTGATCCACTAGGTACCCGGTGCGCGGAGGTGGCAAAGATTGTACGTGAGTCACCCGGTCAGAAACGGTTGGTTTTGATCCTGAACAAGGCTGATCTTGTGCCGCGCGATAATCTGGAGCGCTGGATGAAATACCTTCGTCGCTCGGGACCCGTTATACCATTCAAAGCAACGACCCAAGCGCAAAAATCTAATATTGGCCACAAGAAATTCAAAGCCGCCAAATCCCTTGAATGTTCCCCCTGTATTGGAGCGGATTTACTGAAAGAGCTGTTGGCTAACTACGGTCGTAGTGACAACATGCGTACCTCTATTCGCGTCGGAGTGGTAGGGCTACCGAATGTGGGCAAAAGTTCGCTAGTTAACTCTTTAAAGCGTAAGCGTGCATGTATGGTGGGAGCAAAACCAGGTGTCACAAAGCAGATGCAAGAAGTGCAAATCGATTCGCACGTGAAACTGCTTGATAGTCCGGGTATCGTTTTCCAGCGCCCCAAGGAACAGGATCAGAACAAATTTTACGCACTAAAGAATGCACAGCGCGTTACGGAAATCCAGGACCCGTTCCCTCTGGCGAACGACATTCTGAAGCGTGGTACTATGATGTACTTCTGCAAACTATACGACGTCAGTGAGTTCCATTCTACGGATGAGTTTCTGGCAAAGAAAGCCATTCGCATGGGAGCGCTAGCGAAGAAAGGTGTACCGGACGTAAGGAAGGCTGCAAGAAGCCTGATTGAGGATTGGAACAACGGAAAAATCAAATATTGTACCCAACCCCCAGAGGATAACGCGAACGAGATACATCTGGATGCCCAGCTTGTCACGTCTACGGATAATGTGCCTGAACTTAATCTCGATCAACAGCTTGATGCACTGGTGGAGCAGTTGGGTAGTCAATATGAGGCAAGTTTCAACATGAAGGATGCGGACGGCATGAAATTGGCTATTAAACAAGAGGACATACTCACAATGGAAGTCGATACCGGCGGTCCAGTACATATGCGCCTGGCGAAGGGTGATCAACTGTCGCAGCTTGTAAACGAAGGTAAAGTCATTGAGCGGGACGATGCCATGGACGGCAAAACCCGCAAACGAAAGGTTAACGACTACGCAGAGGAAGAAAAACGGTTCCGCAAGGATCCCATGTTCCTGCTGGAAGGTAATCAAACGGCTAATCGAAACATGAAGCAGGAGATGAAGAAACGCAAAAAACAGCAGAACAAGCTAAGCGGCACAAGCAAGGAGCAGGTTGGAGACAAAGAAGCATACGATTTCGAAGATGATTACGACATGGACGACTAACACGAACACAGTCGTTCCATAGGGGTAAGTTACTTTTCTTTCATCGCCTGCTGGAAAGAATCACAGCTTAGTACGTTCGCTATAATCAGTTTGCCGAATAATCCATTTGTATTATTTGCAAGGAGAATGTATATTCAATAAAATCAACCATTTTCAAGGGGTCAACTGTGATTATGACGTAATATTAACAACATTCATTCGAAATCAGCCTTATTACACATAAGCGAACATAACGACACACCTCTCCGTCGAAGGTTTGAATGTGACCTATCCTAATGGTACTTCAACATGAATTCGTCCGATAGGGAGGCAATGTAAGACTTTTCCTGCTGCTTAATACGGTCTAAGGCCATCTCGCGACTGGCGAATCTGTGTCGTTCCATAAAAATTCGTAGCCCCCATTCCATCACAAGCGCCGAAGTAAAAAATTCAGTATACTGAAATTGTCAAGCATTAAAACGTCCGTTAATATAGTACCATTGCCTTTACCAGCATACACATTTACGCAGTGCAACGGAACGCAGGCATGTATGGGAAATGTAGTGTACCTTTCCGCGTTGATGTTCTGGCACAAATTCATCTTCCAGATGCTGCATCATTGCAAATTTCTGCTCGTCATCCAGAATGTTAGCAAAATCCGTAAAATAGCACAGTTCGCTGGACGATTTCCACTGGCGCTCCGTGTGATCCTTATTGCGCAAATATAGGTCCCGCAGTTCTTGCTTGTATTCACCGAATGTCTCTAAAATTTCTTCCTTCGACAAGTTGATGCAATCGCTATGAGAAAACAAAAACAAATTTATGACTTATTTATAATCAAACAAGGAACATTTACTTACAGTACTTCCACCTTTGATAATCGTCTAACCTCTGCAGCTACCTCACAAATTTTCTCTATTTTGTTTTGCTTTTTTAGTGATCCTTCTTTTTTTTGTCCCGATTTCTTATGAATCACTTTCTTCAACTGCATTACTTTATTGAAGTTTTCTTCCTCCGGTTTTGTCAATCCAGGTTTTTTCGATGCTTTCCGCTGGGCCTTTTTTTCCGGACTTTCAGCTAACAAACCGCGAACATTTAGCTTGCTGCTCCGTGGTAAAACTTCCCGCTTAGCAAGATACGACGGTTCTGAGGATATTGGTTTAAGATCAACGTCGTCGCATATCGAGTGCTGTTCACTATCGGCAAACATGTCTTTTTCGCTATCGTTTGTTGTCTGTTGTTCGGTGGGACTTTTCGAACATGTCGGATCATACTCATCGTCATCGTCGGAACCGAAAAGATGTTTTTCGGCCTTGACTGTGCTGACGGTATGGGTTCTTCGTGAGTCCACTTTGTTCAGTGGGCTTGATGTTGGTGTGTATGATATTTTACCCGGTGTGTCGATTACTCCCGGTGTGTAGGGATCAGGCTCCACAGAACTAACCGGTTTGCCCCCATCGGTTATTTTCGAAGGTTTATAGGTTCGTTTAATGCCCGGAGATGCACCGTTCCTGGTAACGGGTACATATTCTTCATAGGCATTTCTGGCACTCTTTTTAACCGGTTCGGGGTGATACTCCTCAACTTCTGACGACGAGCAGTTGGTGGAAATTTTTGATTTATTTGCTTCTGGTTCAACGTTGGAACATTCGCGCTTAGAGTGTTCGATTTCTCTCGACAAGCGCTGTATAGTTTTACCAAGATTCTCCACTTTGTCGAATATCGCACGCCCCTGATCGCTGATCTCGACGTATACACAAGTCTCGTGCAAGTTTGTGAGCCTTTCTTTGAACAGAATGTTTAAAGTGTTGCGGTAATGTTTGTCCCGAAACACATATTTCATCTGTAGGTAGGGACGTTCGTTGCACATCAAATGGTACTCCGTGTTTAACTGGTACAGTGGATCCTTATCATGTTCAACAATATGTTTGCGGAATAGATCGTACAGCTTTCGGTATACAAACGATTCCCAGATATCAAGCGTCAGGAATTTGTTTCGCGCTGGAAGCTTGAACTCATCACAATCCGGTGGTTTTGCTAACGGCATTACTACAATATTTGCTAAGATATACTTTTCACCAAACTAGGCATTGAGAATCGAAGTAAAGCGAGTGCATTAGTTCAAAAATATGTACACTACATTTCCCATACATGCCTGCAGGGAGATCAGAAATATTATATTTCCGTACCTTCAATTTTTCAATTAGTTGCGATAATGCCATTTTGTTTGGGGACGATGCAATAACGAACAGCTTTCCTGTGTTTATTTTATGCACATAACAGGTTTCATTTGGAAATAAAAAAACAAATAGTTTAAAGTTGGAACATTTCAAATATAAAACAAATATACAATGTCCACAGAAGCAAAACATAACTTTGTTGACTGCTGTCAGCCCAGAGTCATGGTGTAGATGTTTTTCACTGGGAGTCATTTGTTCAATTTCTCTCACCATGACACAATGCCCGATTCACAAATGTGAGCTAAACTAAAAATCTGCAAAATGTTACTTTTGAATGTAATCGAAGCCGAGTTCAGCGCATTTTAAATGGAATTATGCTCACTAAAATAATCTTTCACATGTTACAGTTTTTTTTGCAAAGAGTATTTGTTCGTGGATCGTTTTTTTTCGGTTCGTTATTGCAGATTGCCCAATTTCAACCGACGTGGTTTCAAAATGACAAAATCGTCTACAGCTCACGTCAAAAGGTGTAAACATACGGCTGAAGGATAAACAAATCAGCGCAGTATTTATTTCCGTCTCGCGCGTTTTTAGAACGTCCAAAGCTTACTTGTAACTTCATGTAAAACCAAGTAATACATTACACACGATGAAAAGGTTGGTGATTATCGACACAACCAAGCATACTCGGAAGACCGTCCCGGATGACAGTCAAGAAATCGGTCGTGGAAAGTTTCTGGAGGTAGGTACAGCGAAGAAAATTAAATGCGCATTGTTTGTGTCTCAATCATAAAAACATTCTTCATGCTTTAGTGCGATGATAAACGTATTTCTAGAAGTCATGGACGCATTGCAAAGGAATTGAAAGGCTCTCAAGTGCTGTTGCGACTGGAGTCTTTGCACATAAATGCAATATTTTGCCAAAAAAAAGATTGTACCACGGATTATTTACTGAAAAAGGATGAAAGTATACTGCTAGAAGTCGGTGACAAGTTTCGGCTTCTTCAAGACGGCGATTGGTTTGAGGTGGGAGAAGATACCACTGAAATAAATTTTCAAAATACAGGTATGTCCGTGGAAATGGAGAGTCAGCATTCCACAACACAGGATAGCACACAGTTCAAGCGAAAACATGATTCAGAAAACCCTGAGGACGCATCGAAGAAACAACGAATACTAGATCAGGAAAATTGCGAGGAGCCGTCAACTTCGTCCCAATCTGTACCAGCTACTGACCCTGAAAATATAGTGTGTCCCCAAACTAACACACCCGATGCAGAAGCCGTTCCAGCAGCTGCAGTTGATGTTAAACCTGATCCCGATAATTCGCATACAAGTAGTGCCATATCCCAAGTGCAAATTAAACCCGATCCGGACGCTGNCGAAAACATGATTCAGAAAACCCTGAGGACGCATCGAAGAAACAACGAATACTAGATCAGGAAAATTGCGAGGAGCCGTCAACTTCGTCCCAATCTGTACCAGCTACTGACCCTGAAAATATAGTGTGTCCCCAAACTAACACACCCGATGCAGAAGCCGTTCCAGCAGCTGCAGTTGATGTTAAACCTGATCCCGATAATTCGCATACAAGTAGTGCCATATCCCAAGTGCAAATTAAACCCGATCCGGACGCTGAAGCATGCAACACAGGCTCAGTAATGAACGATCCGGGAACATCGGGGAGTTCTACAGCCAGTAGTGCCCCCCCTGTAAACATTAAACCGGATCCTGACGGAACGGGAGGCAAAGCGGGATTGGGTATCATCATTTCTGGCGCTGTTAACCCTACTGCGCTGCGGCCGTCGTGTGATTACGGAATACGATGCTATCGAGCTGGCCAAGAACATCGTAGTGCGTACGCTCATCCAGGCGATCTTGACTATCGAAGACCGAATCTACCGCCTCCTCCACCGGGGTCACCAATGTGTCCATTCGGGGCACGATGCTACAGGAGAAATCCGCAGCATTTTCGTGAATATAATCATCCAGATCCCAGTAAGTATGACAACAATTTACCTAATGTCCAAGCTCCATCGCCCGCAGCAAGTAGACGTTCAAATCGCGTTACTAATTTACCCAAAAAGTTTAAGGATTATTTAATGTGATTTGCCTAGTTGCATGCGTTCGATTGGGGTTCCCGGAACAATATTACACATGGATTATTTATACAATCGTTAAAAAGCAGTAGTACAATGCAGACATTAGAAGTGCAATAATTTATATACATATATGCTGTTTTAAACAATACAAGAGCGGGTTCATAGTTGAATGTTTTTTACTGTTTATGAGAAAATGTATAAATAATCCAAATCACTTCAATGTTTGCGTGTTCGAAAAGTATTGATGGTGTTTAGATTTGTATTTTTAGATGCTGATTTATTACGCCCGCCAAGACGCCGCTATGGGGCACTAAGGGTGGAAGATTTATACAATCCATCTGATGAATACGATTCTGAGGATGGTTTTGAAATATCTGAGAACGAATACTACCCAGGAATGTTTGATGATAGTGACGACTATGGAAGCGACAATTATGACGACGATGGAAGCGAGGGCGACAACAATGCTGATAGTGGTCTGGATTGTTAAAGTTATGAAGACGCTATATTAGGTTATGTTGATTACTGATCGCGAGTTAAGTTAATTTTAATGTGAAGTAATACAATAAAAAATGAAATTTTCTTCTTGTTTTGGTGTGGTATTTGTTCGCTTTGCAAATAATATGCACCTGTATATTGCGCAACTGGAATTGGTAAAGAAATTAAAAATGTTCAAGAAGCTTCTGTACGTACATTCGTACGTACGTAAAGTATGTTCAGAACGTTGAATCAACATTGTAATCTTGCATAGCATAATCATATAGTATACATGATTCAATTAACAAAAAACATAAGGCTGAAATACAACATCGGTCCACGGACCGACGAATAACTTTCAAATCGTCCGATCAGAACGCTAAATTAAGAAAATTGAATAACTACAAAAACCTCCAAAATACCTCGTAAATGAATGTCATGCTGTATGATAGCGATGTTGTATGTAATAATGGAATAAATAATGAAGTTAAATAATTTCATAAGAATTGTAATAAGTTCTAATCATACAATATTATCGTAGTGTTTATAATCTTAAGCTAATAAATGCGAAATATTTACTATAATTGCATAACTCAAGGGCGCATATAGTTTCGTCGAAGAACAACGAATGCTGTAAGGGATTTTTTGATTATTACAAAATACATAAAATGAGAATTTTCGTCTCTCTCTGCTCTGGATCTCCTCTGTGTTAAATAAAAAACAATTTGGGTAACTCTCCATTCCTTCAAAATTCAAATAAGATTTTGTAATGAAATTTCCGTTTCATTTCCGGATTTTGGGTTTCTGTGAAATCCGTTGAAATACATAATACTTACAAAATTAAAATAGCAAGTATTGTACATTCGATCGAGTATATTCTAAAAGTCTCGCCAGACTAACTTTGCATATCGATGATGATAATTGTCGTCTTAACGGTCTCCGTCTTTATCTTCATGTTCTACTTGGTTACAGTCAATTAAAAAAATAGTACACTGGTTGACGAAGAGGAGCACCAAATGGTTGATTATTCAACCTTTCATACGTTTGCATTCAATCAATCATACAAGCGAGTTACTACATACATGACATAGGAGGGGACAAGGTCACACAGACAAACCATTCGCTCGGCAAAATTCAAAAATTACCCTGAGGTAGGACATATCTGATCCCCCAGTAAATCACGAAGAGGAGTATCAGGCAATCTTTCTATATCTCCAACTGCGTCCAATAAGGAGGGTCTTGCAGCCTCGAATTCCACGCAGGACCATAGAAGATGATCCAAGTCATGGATCCGACATCGCAGCCACATACCTTTGAGTCGACCTGACCTTTACGCTGGAGATATGTGCCCAATGCAAAATGGTTAGACCTTAGTCTGGACAGCATTCTAATGAACGCACGATCTCCAGAGATGCCAGAGAACCACGGTTTAAAGGAGATTGCAGGAGTAATGGAATACAAAAACCACCTGAGCTCATTCGCGTCCCACATGCTTTGCCAGCGTGCCATGCAGAGCGATTGTGGGACACGCAAGTGCTCGTGAGGAAGGACGGGCCTATCAAAGATTACACCTTCCGAAGCACCCCTTTTGGCCAATTGGTCTGCTTTTTCGTTTTTTTCGCTTTCGCTTCATTTTTTTTTTTTTGCTTCTGCGATCTCCCGTTCTAAAGATGAGATCATTAACAAGATATTTTATACTAGATATGATCGAGAGGTCGGACCTATACTTTTATTTGATGTAAAATTTGATTTTTTTTTCTCAACAGAAGATATATTAAATACTGGAAATGATAGTCTCAAAGTGCCTCACGATGTCCTTGATCTGATGTGGAACGCTTAACTGTTTTGCAATAACTGTTACAAGTTTACCGATAACTCTGCACGATAGAATACAATAGTTCAATATTAAAATACTATTGAACTCGTTCCTTAGATGACTCAGCATGTAAATCTAATAACGAGTCCTTTACGGGTGGGCTTTACGGAGGGATTTGCAGCCATTTCCAATGAATCTGTTTCGTTGCTGTGTCCTACCTTCTCTCTCTCTCTCTCCCCATGGTTTGGTCAGTGCGGCCTACCCAACGGCCTCTGCTCTTTCATTCTATCCGATCAAAGTCCCGGAGTAGGCCGTACCCTACAAAAACAACACCAGACGATGGTGTGTAAGTCACCAGTTATAGCTTCACTATTAGGTCTAATTGCCTAACCTCGTACTAAACATCCCTAAAATATGCCAATTTTGCATCGCAAATTTTAGAAGAATCTTATTTCTTTATTTATATAATAAATCGTAACACTGAACGTAAACCTCTCTACTCGCTACGTAATGGTTGAGTAATCTCTAATCTCTGACCACGATTGATTATGAAGTATGTAAGTGTTTACTACGGCTGGCCTAATTATGAACAAGCGCTTTGTACTGTTACTGCTACTACCATCACTGCTACAGTCGAAGTGGAAGAAATCCTATATATTGGTGGGCGGCTTCGAGTTAGAAAGGCTCCTGGCCCAGACTGCATCCCAAATATTGCGTTATCAACGGCTATGCATTCAAAGCCGGAAATTTTTCAAAGGGTTTATCAACGTTGTTTTGATGAGAGACGGTTCCCTAAAACATGGAAAAGACAGCGACTTGTTTTAATCCCAAAGCCTGGAAAACCTCCAGGTGTACCTAGTTCTAGTAGGCCTATCTGTTTGATTGATGGTCCTGGCAAAGGGCTTGAAATGCTCATTCTTACGCGGCTTAATAGTCACATTGAATCTACAAATGCTCTATCAAGTAGCCAATANTCTTCCGAATTGAAAAATTCCCCACGAAAAAAAATGAGTACATTTTTCTACTGATGCATTGATGTCAAACAAACTAACTCCAAAACGGAAACATGTGAATCACAAACACACGGTTAGGACTGCACAGGAAGCAAAGCATCGAGCTCAGCATCCGGAAGAAGCTATCGCAGGAAGAGACATAAACACGATACAAAGCATCCTTAGCACAATAGCCGTAAAAAACTCAATTAAGCTAAGCCATTTGAGCAATTGAATCCGTATTATGAAGCTTAATGTGTTTGCCTTTTAGGTTTGTTGTAGGTGAGATGGCCTCATCGCAACAGAAGGCTAGTACTTACGTACGATTGACACAGAAAGAGGGCACTGATGGGCACAAGAACAGTACAAACATTGAGGTTACGTGCAACTACGGAAGTGAGATCAATTGTCCCAAACAGTTCATCGGCCCTAAACCGGACCTGACCGTAAAATTAGCCGGGTCAAGAAGGAAACGAGGAAACATCCGAGTGACCTACGGCTTTCAAATACGTAAGTAAGAAAAAAAAGCAAAATTGTTATAAGCACGAATAATGACAGACTTGACGACTTGACGGCTTAGGGACCCCCCGAGAAGGCATTTAGCAATGGTAAAAAGGATGGTGGCACCTTCGTTGTTTGTTTACCGACGATCATGGAGGTATTTGAAGTCATTCTGCTGTCCGGAAGTGTTTGTTGCATTGAAATTCGTGCGAGGCACAGCTTTTGACCACTCCAAATGGATCTTCGAAGAATTGGTGTCGCGCGATAAACATGCTTACTGTAAACGTTTTCTTGATTTTCTGAATTAAATCGTCAACATTGCACTGCTCAATTCTTCTTGACCTGTGTAGGGACATCCACAGTAAGGAGCTGAGGATTGCAAATTGTGGCAAACGTAGCCAAACGCATCGTATTCACTCTGTTTAGAAGCATATGCTCTTGTGGACACAATTCAGTTGTATCTTGTATTTTTGTGTGAACCCTCGTCGTGTTGTGTATTGTGCTTGTGATATTCTGCCAAGACCAGGGCCATTCTTCCTACGCATCACAATGACGCGATCCTTCATGATCGTTACGATGAAGGAGAAAGTAGAGAAAATCGTGTACTGATTAATATCGTGAAGAATTATGGCTTTTTATGACTGTGCCTTGTTCTTTCGGTTCTTTGGGTGTTTTCACGATTTTGCAAGAATTTCGTCCTTTTGCAGTTTTGATTTCATTCCACCATTAAAATGGTGTTATAATGTAATTCTATTTTTCTTTCTTCTCCGTTTTCTGTTCATTGGCCAACCAACTTGGCAGGCATGTGTTGTGCTATTTCGGGGGCAACCAACATTTCAATCGACCCATCAAAGAGTGAATGGACGATCGCTTTGGAATGAAAAAAAAACACAAGATCGATCACATCGCTGCCAGTTGATCGTTATCTTCCATGTAATCATCGGCCTGGGTGGTTGGATGTGGACGATGTAATGGTGTTTAATGTATTATTTTATATGAAGGCTGTCATCCTTTCAAAACGCTTTTGTCCAGTGACTTAGTTCGGGTGAAATGTTCTACCTCGGTGGTGGCATCCCGTTAATTGCGTCGTTTAGCGGATCACATTTCTCTTGCATGGAAATGTAACACCAATACTTGAGTTGAATATACGCGATCGTCCTTTTTCCCTTTTTTTTTGTTTGGTAGTTTAGTTACATACGGGAACCTTTTATCGTTGGTTTTTGTGGTTGACCATGTGCTATTTTTGTTATAAATTTTCAACGACAGCTGGAGTTTCACGAGCAGACAAATAATTCTCGAAACAGATTTTCAAATAATACAAGCGCTCGTGTTTTTGGATGTTGCATGATTTGCTACATTCCTTTTCTTCTCTTTCATCGATTCAGCTTTTAAATTGATCGGTTTTTTGTTTTGTGAAACAAGATTGTGAGTAGAATGTAGCAATTTATGGTATCACTATTATTGCTCATGTGATGTTTGATCACAATTAAGTGATCGGTCAAACAATTTTAGGACATCACTATGAAAAATCCCGTAAAACAGTGGTTCTGCATAAATTCCATTAGAATATTATTAAGACACATGGCCGTTCGACAGTAATTTGATGATTGTACAGTATAATAAACTTACAGGACGATAATACAGGCATATTAGGTTGCAATATTGTTGCAAATAATTAAATCTTCGCAACTTAATTTTATTTTACTTTTTTTCTGAAAGCTATTTAAGCTTATAAAGCATAGTGTTTGATATAGATTTCACTCTCTTATAACGAGTTTATTACGTTCCTGTGTTTCAGTCATTATGCGCAAAACTCGCTATGCGATAGGTTCTTCTCCAGAAATGTTTAACGAAAACTGAAGTTATTATATTCAACTCAACAAGTTTATTATTGATCATTGCAGTTAAGTTTCTTCGTGATATTTAAATTAATTTTATTTTCCATTGTTAACAACATATTGTTTGAATTGTATGTATATATTTTACCTTCTACAGCAAATACTTTTGAATTATCAACAGCAACTCCATAGGTTCTTGGGAGGATGGGAACTGAATGTAATCCGAACAAGCTGTTCTACAACGAACATTAATTTTCCAATTCTAAACTATTGTCCAACGCCACAAGTTCATTAACAATTAGCTCTCTGATGCTAATAATGAACTGAAGCTGTTCAGTTCAGTTAACATTCCATATCAGATCAAAAAGTCTTCGATGTTTCGAGTTTCGAACACCAAAAATAAAGTTTCAGAGATTTATGTGCTGGTTATGATAGATTTTGCTCATTGAAAGGGGTTTTTTTTGCATCAATTTGCTCCTCAAACACATTATGACAGGGTGGACTGTATACGTATTCCTCGAAAATGGTCTGCAAATGAGAATGGTTGACAGAAGCACCATTGATGATATTCCTTTAAAGTTTATTATTTCAATAATATTATCAACAAATTCTCAACATAGAACTGAAGAAACACGTTTAGAAATGCTTTTTCGCAAATGGTGTTTGATGTACAATTTGCTCAACTGCATTACCTGCCTGCCGGGTCTCATCAAATGGGAATAAAGTGTTAAAAACCAAATTGAATAATCCTATTCTATGTGCTATAGTTTAGTATCGTTTTATGGCTTCCGATGCAACGTGGTACTTGAAACGCACCCCAAAACATAAACTTGGAATGAAATACACTGAACAAAAAACGACAGCTAAGAACGGATAACACGATTAGAAAACTCAACAATCGTAATATATCATACACATAACTATTCGACCCGTTTGTGGCTCCGCAATCCACAATTGAATATGCACATTACAACGAACCCTCCGGATAAACCTCCATAACCATTTGTTTGCCTTTCCACGCTTTTTTCCACGCATGACAACGTGGAGTGCGTTAGCCCATCGGAGGGAACCGTGCTTGCCCTCCTGGACGGCGTTTCTTCCTGGTGATTTAATCGTCCCGGTAGGGGTGTCTTCCCTTCGAATTTGACGCTTCCCTTTTCCGTACCGGTTTGGTTCGCAATCGCAGCGGTCTTAACCTATTAGCTATTTTTTCCCCTGCTGGCAAGCGCTTTTTCCCGGGCAGGCGAATAAGTGCAACTGCCATTTTCTATAGCGCCGCTGGTTTTGCTGCCAGCTTGAAAAGGGGAAGGCCGTGATGACAAACCGCATCCATACATAACCTCATACCTCCACGCCACGGTACCGTCGTTTCGCATATCGTATTTGCCTATTATTTATTCGATCGAATCAAAATCGCCCCGACCCGTAACCCTCCCAAAAGGAGGCTAAAGGAGAAAGGAATAAAAGAATAATGGTTGACCGATGGGAGGAATTTTAGGTTTGCCTTTGGCAAGGGAAACCAAAACAAGGATGTTTTGCGGTACCATCGAAGCTGTGAAGTCGATGGGGGAAGTCGAAAAAATGGCGTGCGTGCGTGCGTGCGTGTGCCCGATTCCCGCTTGTCTAGCGGAGGACAAGATGGTACACGATCTACAANAAATCGCCCCGACCCGTAACCCTCCCAAAAGGAGGCTAAAGGAGAAAGGAATAAAAGAATAATGGTTGACCGATGGGAGGAATTTTAGGTTTGCCTTTGGCAAGGGAAACCAAAACAAGGATGTTTTGCGGTACCATCGAAGCTGTGAAGTCGATGGGGGAAGTCGAAAAAATGGCGTGCGTGCGTGCGTGCGTGTGCCCGATTCCCGCTTGTCTAGCGGAGGACAAGATGGTACACGATCTACAAAAGACACTTTCGATGGGCTGCAAAGGGAACAACAATGACATCACCGCGCTCACATTGGGATGGGATTGTTCGTCCTTGCACCGTCGTCTTCCATGTCCCATGCATTACAATCGAAAGATTCCCTCTCACAGTCACACCCGCCAAAAGTATTTCTCGACACTTGGTCCAATTGAACTATTTCTCCCTTTACTGCCTAAGCCGGAGCAGTGGAACGCTGTTTATCGAGACTTTGTTTCCGTTAGCAACTCGTACTTCTGTCGAGGCAGCCTTCCGATGGCCCCGCATACTTGTTGGGCGTTTGAGGTGTGTTGCGTTCGGCATTGTCACGGCATGGCACATTGCAAAGGACTGAAACGGGCGAAAGCAAGCAACACATTTAACAAACACTCATCCAAGCTGTAGAAGATTTAAAATCCGCCAACTAATTGAATTTTTACCCCTAGGAAGAAGACGAAAAAAGAGATGGGTTGAGAGTTGGGCCTTATTAAAGACCCGGTACCGTTTAGGAATACAGATTGGCATAGTACACCACAGACAGATGGACAGTTTTTACAGTTCTTGCTGATTTTTTTGTCTAAAACTATGTGGGGCTTACAGTTTATTTCCGCTTCTAGTCGCCTTTTTAATTCATCCGTAATAACTTCATTTTAACTTTGTGTCGCGGTGTAATAATATTTTTCTAAATAACATTTGATTAGCTGATTTCAACAACACCTACATTAAACATTTCATAAGTAACTACAGGATGCGAATGGAGATTCCAGTTATTAGATCTTTCATACAAACATACTATAAGATGATGATCTTGCACGTCTAAATTAGTACATCCACTTAAATATACCAATAGTTGTTACTTCAAGCAGGTACTTTGAAGTCCACTTGTACGCAATCTCATATGCAATTCACCAGTGATGGAAGATTTTAATCGCTGTTTATCATATAAGCGTATCATAATTTTGTACATTTAGGAGACCTACTGTTTTCTGTTGATACTCTATTTTCCCGAAGAAAACAAAGAGCATATCAAATGATCCTAACGAAGAACAAATGTCTTGTTCTTTGTTTCTGTCTTAGAAATACAAGCTCAGTTGTTTTAATTCCACTTATCCACTTACGCGGTCTCGCTAATAACCGGAGGCCCTTAGATATGTGTACTCTACTATTTCCATCGAAACTTGATTTATATTAAGCCTCGACAAACTTATGTCAAACTAGAGTCATTAATCGATGGTGCTACGGTAAATAGTTATATATCTATTATATGCTCTATTTATGCCTTACACTAAATTTTCTCAAAAATGTACTATCTACAGTCGTAATAATTGTTATGTTTTTAATACCGTTAGAGAATAATTCGTTCTTCACGCACCGTTATCGTGATAAGACTTATTACTATCATCACTGTTCAGACGTTCCACGAAACCTGAGTCAGATGTCCACGTAAGGGAGAAGGAATACACCTTCCCTTTCCCGTGGGTAATGCACAACCTTCGTCTATTCAGTGTTTTTGTTTTGCTTAATATATCAGCCGTAAATCCTTATTGCTTCATGTTAGGTTGCACGTTGTCCCATAAGCTTATTATCACTTCGCTTTTCGGATTAATCATCCGAAAGACATTGAATAAAGAGTAGGATTTTTAAAGCGATTTTCTTACAAATTAAGCATGCGTTATACGTTCGGATGCACAAATCGCTACCAAACCACCATTTTCACGTATACATCACATCGCGCATAGACGCTTAACACAAATGTTTGAAATGCGACACAAATGTGACCCATAAATCGTTGGGACACCTGATCGCCCACGCACTGGCCACTTTATCCACCATAGTACGGTGAATGAATGAGAGCTGGAAGGAAAAAAAAAACACGAAACGCTGTCTTACCCAGTGTCCATCGAAACAAAACACTACTTGTCTCGATTTTGTCGGAAAATTAGAACGATCCTAAAACTTTCCCAGACTTTCCACCTCCTGTGCGAACAAAGGCAGCATTTTGTCACACCATCACTTGGACGACATCATCGAGAGCTTGAATGAAACCGCAAAATGTCGATTGCCCAATTCTGTCAATTGATATCAATTCTCCCAAAAAAAATCATACATTCCCGAAGAATTTCACGCGCAAAGGGTGTTGGATTACCTGGTCCCACACTGCTCGCCATACCTTCGGTGTCTGATTTATACATGTCCTTTCATTCAACCGTCTCAGGTGCTCCGTCTGGTTCTTTCTCCTGATGGAAACGGGACCACTTTGAATGATAATCGGCACGGGAGGTATAACCCACTGACCGATTCCAATCAAACGATTTCGATTCGATTTCGGCTGCCCACCCGGACGACGACAGGCTGTCTGGTCCGCTGCAGGTCTTTCCCCATTCATCGTTGTACAGTGAGGCTTTGTGAGTGTCTTCTCCTTTTTTTTTTATTACCTTTCATTCATTCATAACTTCGGACAACTGGCCACAACTGGCCCGTAGAATAAGTCCAATTCCCCTTTCGGGGCCCTTTTTTGTTAGGTCCCATTCCTGCTGCTTCCCTCGCACTTCACACCTTATCCACACTCATTCAGACTCAGGCCAGACCTTTTTTGGTTCCTAAATTTGTCGTCCTTTTTTGGTGAAGATAATACCGAGACACTTCCTCATGATCGAGTTCTGGTAAGGTGTGGTGAGGACTTTTCTTGTGACTTTTTCAAATACACTTACGTACGTGGTATAAATAGTTGTAGAGCATGGATGATTAAAGTCCTGAGATACCTGACATCGCAGCTAAGGGTGTTTCGCCAGCAGTAACAGCATTAAGGGCCATAAATTAAAACCAACTTTTACAGAAGTCTACTACATTAGTTCGATGACAGAACGATCCCTCGAAGCGAATGATATTGAGGCAAAAGATTTAAAAGAGGCACATAGATAGAGAGAGAGAGAGATAGAAATACTATAATAAAAAAAATGCTCGTCGAGTGGATGACCAACAGTCTCGGTGGGAATGCTGGTTTCAGTTTCCCAAAAGCTAATATGGTTCCATTTCGTCCTTTTTCTTCCTGTCAGGACATTACCCGGCTTTGCTTCACTTGTTCAGGAATCTCGCCCTCGCAACCACTATTTTCTCACCTTTTTGGATGATGCCGTACAAACAAAAAAAAAAGCTCGATCCGACCGGTAAATGGGATAATAGGATTCAGAATGATAATAAAAAGGCGTGCAAGATCCGTTTCTTTTATGTCGCTTTCGGTTACGGGCTTTTCGATATTCACCTTGACCACCTTCACCGTCGGATCTTCGCCGTGGGCTTTAACCTGCTCGAGTCTGCGCTGACTGTCGATTGATTAGCCTGCTTTTTTGTGTCCCTTTTGCAGTTCGCAAGAACTCTCGAAGCCTTTTGCTAGTCGAGCGAAACAATAGGCGAAACTATTGACAGGACCGGGACCGGGGGTGTCGAGGGACGATTGTGAAGTGAGATGATTATTTTACGACATCGTCACGGTTACACAGATACCTGTTCCTGTGCAACGTACTGTCCAATACTCAACCATGGGAATCGCAAAAATAGAATCGTAAATTTTACAACAATGCTTACGCTTGCCGCATTCCCAAAACGATGTTTCCATTTGCAATGCTGGTTTCTTCTAAAATTGGCGAAAAATAAAGACGTATAGCAGAGATAACTGATGATACAACTGGTCTCCCGTGGAGTCATGTGGGATGGAAAAGCCTACCGAAAACGGCTTCCGTCTTGCAGCTTAAACAAGTCATCAACATTTGATGCGCTAATTTTACGCCCTGCATGCCAACATCTTCCTCTTTACGCACAATTCTGAACATGTAGATTGGAAATACGACTATTGCTAGGTTTGGGCTTAACAACAACCAACTTGGACACGGAGTTGATGATTGATTGATTGATCGCTTCTGCTTATGATCTTCACTTGAATTTAAATCATATTAGTCAGTGTCAGTGATAAGAAGAGTACAGGCATTAATTATAATTAAGCAACAATCTTGATTTAAGTAAAATACAATTGTAAATTGATGCAACAATACACTAACCACCAATTAGAAAAACAGTGTTTATAAACTCAGCAGTAGTAAGAGCTATCCGAACAGTAAATTTCTTTAAGGTTCACTATTTCTAGCTATTATTTAATGAAGTCTTAACTTCTAGTCAGTTTCAGGTATTATAACAATTATTGCCATGTGTAACCATGTGGGATGTATTTTGATGCAAACAAAGGTATACCAAGTTGATAAAAAGTTGAAAGTTATAAAAAGTTGATTGAAATCATTGCTTCTCTCAATTTTAATTAAATACAAACAAATAGTTTAAGATATGGCAACAACACTAAGAAATGCATTACATGCAATTTAGTTCGTTAAGTTTTAAAATATAAAAATGCTCTTAAATCTTTGAATCTTTGAATTTTTTTATACAAAAAAAGGGTAAACATTTTCTGAGTTCCAAATTAAGCTTAGGATCACTTTATAAAACATGAAAATTATTGTATAAAATAATGAAAATAATCTAGAATTTAATAAGTGTTGCTGATAATATTGCTTTGAACTGGTTTGAAAATAGATGGATTTTCTTTCATTTTAATCCAGTTTCCTTACCTTTCGATGGAGATCTTGAAGTCAATGCTATTAAATGTAAGTGTAGATTTAAAATTACGATATTTGACTATGATTGGCATTAGTTTTATTTTCTCACTTCTTAAATCACTCTTAGAACAAACATTTGTAAATTGCCGTCGGAAAATATGTCTATCTATCTGTCCTTAATAGTAATAACCTTTAGACACTTTGTACAATAAAATCGGTCCAAAAGTGAATAACTTGCTCCATTTCGTTAATTTTGTTTGTGCCAAATGTGCTATCACGATGTGGTAGTGTATACGCTACCAACACGATCACTGGGGTTGTGTGGTGCCTGGATCGAAGTGGATCGCTCCTAGTACCCAAAGACATGTGACGCGTACATTGGCATCAACATGGCTGCTGCTGCGGCTGCTGCTGCCGAGGCAGGCATCAGACCATAGGTGTAACGTTCCTGGGGCAAGTGTGTTTTCGTATGCTTCTTAAGATGGTCCCGACGGCCAAACTTTTTACCACACGTCTGACATCCGTACGGTCGGATGCCGGTGTGAATTCGTTTATGGCGCGTTAGCTCTTCATTGCGGGTGAACGTTTTGCCGCAGCTAGGCTCATCACACTTGAATGGTCGCTCTCCTAAAGAGATGATACAAAACATTGTACGTTTAGTGTCAAATAGACGCCTTGGGGCTATAATAGCGTTTTAGTAACAAATACCTACCGGTATGAATACGGATGTGTCCCTTCAGCTGACCGTTGTTAGAGAACGCTACGTTGCAGTGTGGACATTTGAACTTTTTGGGCCGCTGTTTCCGGCTGGCAAGTAGCTTCGCCTTTGCATCCTCGCTCAACACTCGCATATACTCTTGTTCCATCTGATCGTACGTAAAGCCGAGCGGATCGATCATCGATGGTCCAAATGCTCCAGAAACAGGGCCAGGAACTCTTTGCGCGTCCGGATGTATTTGGCTCGGTAAGGGATGTTCGGACAGTTGGTGCTGCTGTTGCTGATAGCAATAATGGTAATACGCGGCCATATCCGCCGATGGATAATGCATCATTGATGGGTCCGGGATGACATTAACTTTCGATCCGAAGCTCTCACTTGATTTCACTGGACTGTGATTGTACTCGATTGGTTCGGATTTAATCGTTTGCTCACTGTCACTATCACTGTACGAGTCCGATTCTTCACCGTTCACCACACGGCCCGGACTTGGTTCACTGCACGTCGCCGTGGGTACTTCTGACTTTGCCTCCTTACCGTCCCAAGGACGAAACAGCCGTGAGTACGTTTGCGGTGGCGTTAGCGTTTTAGCCGACATTTTGTTCACTTTTGCGAGAAAAACGGATCCAGGAATAAAAAATGTTGTCCCGAAAAATGTTGTCCTGTTCGACGTTGCACGAGATGTTCACCCTTGGCAAGCCGTGCGCAAAATGAGATGACTATGCAGGGAAACTAACAAATTTAAACGAAAATGCCCTCCAGAATCCGGTCCGAAAGGACACGTTAGTGAGAGAGGGACGAATTTGAACGTAGGGATGTATGTCCCTTTGTGGAAGAAGACACATTAGCAGCGAGGGATTTTCCCTCTTTTCACTTTCGTCTGGTGTTTCGGTGTACAAAACCCTCAGACAAACTGTCTGCGAAAGATCAATAGAATAAGGACATCGATTGTAGCAAGGCCCTAGATGCTCACCAGGACTTGTTCTCACCAAACAGAGGGGTGCGCAAAGAGGCCTTTTCGTTGATTCTAGCACCAGGGACAAACCTTAAAAGGGCCAGCACCATATTTCAACGCGTCCATAGTGGCGTAGCCTCCTCCCAGTTTTTTTGTGTCTGTCCGGAACGGTTGCGTTTCGATCGTATTCTTTCACGTGTTTGTTGAAATCGTGCTATCTTGTTCATTTTTCTACATGTAACTGCAAAGCGTGTCCTGCGTGCAGCACCTAATAACTAGAGATCTTCAACTCTCAGCTACAGGAGATTATGTCCTCCCTATCGGCTCGTGTGCAGGGCTGTTGATGTAATCATTCCCGTACAGTTTTGCTACATAGCATGCAGGAAGATATCGCTGGAGCTTATTGAAATCTCTCAGTTTAGCAAATCGTGCATAATTTTTGGTCTGTCGTCCCCCGGTCTGGGTAGTTGCCTCAACTGCCTACCGTGAAAAGGCGAATTGAACTCAAAAAGGGGATTGAGCTAGGGCTGCTACAGCGTAAAACGCAATGCCCTGTACATACGGATGCATCTACTCACGACGTAATAGGAACCCCAGAACGCAAGACACACTACTCCAAAAAATGGATGATCGATCGAACCTTTTGGGCTGTCAAAAATGGGTTTTGTTGCGAATGATTTTGCTGCTTGCCGCAGCATCTTCCAACTGTCTGTCAGATTGGCATTTGCGCTAATTGTGACCGATCGAAGAAAATTTTCTTTCAAAAATTATCTTTGCCTCACCAACAAATTCGCTTATGGCTCGAGTCTTATAGTTCGAGTGTCATCTTGTTCTATCCTTGTCTCTTTATAAAAAAAATAACCAGAGCAGTCCAAAGACTTGAGCACGAGTACGCATCGTATTCGAAATTTATTAGTGGTTTTTATTGCACCTTCCTTTTTAGCGGCGATTCACCATTTTTCTTTGTCCACATTTTTATGTAACAATGAAGCGAAACGTTTAATGTAACAAAGCAACAGGCACACTCTAGGACCTGGAGGTGCAAAAATGCATTTTTTTGCCTTTGTAAAAAGAATCACATTTGAACAAACTTCTGGCGAAGTGAGAAGAGAGACAAAAAAAACCACCATCACCCCAATCGATGTCATATTGTGTGCAGTAGTGGAATGGAATCGCTTTTTTTTTACATAACCGGACCGACAAGAATGGGATGAACCAGATCAACCGTTAGTCCGAACACGATGGACGAATTTCTGCGTAAATCTTGATCGTTTTATTGTTCCCGTTGACATTGTGCATAAAGGCCGACACTTGAATAAAATGGGAATCGAATGATCGATAGATATGGGACTGTTTGGCAGGATCCATTTGTGCAATATGTAGAGAAAAAAAAACTAGCCCGGCTGTGGTATGCAACAGAGGCGATTCGTTTTAGCTATTTGAAAGTTTGATATAAAAATAATATCGCTTGGGAGGTTTGCTTTCCTAAATTTTATTTAGAATTAGGCACATTTTCAATTCTGCCTATAATTACTCAGCAGTCTATATGGNATAGTTCGAGTGTCATCTTGTTCTATCCTTGTCTCTTTATAAAAAAAATAACCAGAGCAGTCCAAAGACTTGAGCACGAGTACGCATCGTATTCGAAATTTATTAGTGGTTTTTATTGCACCTTCCTTTTTAGCGGCGATTCACCATTTTTCTTTGTCCACATTTTTATGTAACAATGAAGCGAAACGTTTAATGTAACAAAGCAACAGGCACACTCTAGGACCTGGAGGTGCAAAAATGCATTTTTTTGCCTTTGTAAAAAGGATCCCACTTGAACAAACTTCTGGCGAAGTGAGGAGAGAGACAAAAAAAAAACCACCATCACCCCAATCGATGTCATATTGTGTGCAGTAGTGGAATGGAATCGCTTTTTTTTTACATAACCGGACCGACAAGAATGGGATGAACCAGATCAACCGTTAGTCCGAACACGATGGACGAATTTCTGCGTAAATCTTGATCGTTTTATTGTTCCCGTTGACATTGTGCATAAAGGCCGACACTTGAATAAAATGGGAATCGAATGATCGATAGATATGGGACTGTTTGGCAGGATCCATTTGTGCAATATGTAGAGAAAAAAAAACTAGCCCGGCTGTGGTATGCAACAGAGGCGATTCGTTTTAGCTATTTGAAAGTTTGATATAAAAATAATATCGCTTGGGAGGTTTGCTTTCCTAAATTTTATTTAGAATTAGGCACATTTTCAATTCTGCCTATAATTACTCAGCAGTCTATATGGATCAAGTATGGGCATTACTTTTTTGGTCATTTTATATTATATAATTCAATTGATCTTTGTTCTTCATGTTTGAATTATTTAATAGCTTGTTCTTATTGAGACAATCATTCGTATTGCAGTTTTGCAAAGTTAGGAGATTTTTTTGAATGCGTACCATATTTTTTCTTCAATATTTTAATATAAATCTTTCAATTTACTCTCTTTCTGTCATTTTGATCAACAATTGGTTTTCCCGTTTAAAAATATAACAAACCTAAAATTCTTAGTCCCATATAGTGGCAACAAACGATGGTCGGATAATTCATTTTATGATGCTACCTACAAAATTTTATCGATGGCGATTTATACCATCTCTTTTATGAAGTGTGCTTTCCGATCGCAACCACTCGAACCGACTCCAGCTGGCTGCTGGAAAGCCCACCACCTTCGACACCTTTTCTTTACACAATCAAACAAGAGCACGAGTCACACGTGTGTTGCTTTACTCACCTTTTTCGATCAAACCGCGCGCGGATCGCGGGCGGCTGAAAAGGCTGAACCGTGCGGCTGTAAGGCAGAAAGCAATACAACAGTGCCCAACATGAACCTCCCAAAAACGCCATAAATAATGTGTCACACTTTGTCAACGTGCGCGCCGCTTACTGGGCTAGTTTGGCCGGGTCTAGCGGAGGGAAGCTGATCGGTCCTTTTATCCTTGTGGTTTGCCGCGGTTGCAGGCTGCGGCTGCTACCATTGTCGCTGCTGTAACCGTGTGCCTTGTAGGATTAATCGTTTTTCGCTCGAATCGATTCAGGTTTTTTTTTTTTTTTCGTGGACATTTCAAACAAAGGTTTGGATCGTGGCGGGTGCATTTCAGATCGCCGGGTGTCCTTCAATGCTTTCACAGTGGTTGTGAATATTAAAGTTTCAATAATTAAAGACGGATAAAGTTAAGTGGAAATCAAGATTTGTAACATGATAGCAGACATTTCTGAGGATAGTTCAGAAAAGATTTTAAATAGCCTATTCAGCGTTGAGCTGTTACTAAAACGAAGATGAAATGTTCTAGGATGAAGAATTGACAAAAGTTCGATCTTGTAAAGCAATTTGATTCTTGGATATATTCTAAAGATTAACAATGTTCGGAGTCAATGATTCCACTGCAGTTAATACATAATTTTTAATTGTACTATTGTCTACTAAGAAATTAAAATAATACTAAAACATAATAAATTTGTTTGATTTTTTTATAGGATTTTTGCAATCTACGAAATAGTTTAAACATCCTAATACTTCTGGTGTTAATGCTGCTTGGTTCAAAAAATCTTACTATTAAAACACCAAATTCACTCGTATTAGATCTCGACATTTGCATAAACAATTTAATGGCCATTTGGGGAAATTTATATATAAAGAACTGGAATTAAACAAAGCAGAAAGGAAATCTTCTTGTTCCTATCATAAGGACGCAAAAATCTGTTTCGCTGTCCATTTTTTAATTCATTTCAGTTAAACAATGACATCGTTAATTTTCCGGCCAGTCCACAGGTATCCAGAATACCGATTAGCCGGATAGTCACGGATAACGGGATCTTTGTAGCTTATTGTAGCCATGTTTAGTTTGTGCCTACATGTTTATAACATAACTTTATTTTTATAATTAAACGAGGTTCTAGAGAGAAATTAGAGCTCTTGGAACATTAACGATAAACTTAATGACCATCTTGTCCATTAGGTGTCCGGTGCTATACAATGTTGTCCATGTCAAAATTTACAATAACGAGAATTATTTGATTTAAAGATATTCCCACATCTTCCCGATTTCGATTGGTATGGCCAGGCGGTAATCATAAGCATCATCCATACCCGAGTGATGCGTTGTAGCCATTATTTCCAAGCGTTGGATGAAGATTTACCATATGTTTGTTTTCCTACATTTTAGAGTTTTTTTTTATTTTTTTAAATAATATTTACACTTTTTATATATCAAACGTGTTATTGTCTGCGCAACAACATAATTAACATTTGCAAATGTCATAACCAAAACGAAAGAAATGTTTTATTGAAAAATGTGTCGCGTGATATATTACATCGATATATTACATATTAATTTCTTTTCAATGGATCTTTTTATTGATAGCCAAATGTGTGTCATTAAAAACAGAATATCAGTTGGAATTATAAGGCGTTTTAGAAAGTAGGTTGTGGTATATTAGAATTGCTTTTTCTTATAAGTCTGTGTGGCACACACTCAACTTCTTGGCACGCTCTTCTTGGTTCTCATATCAAATCAGACAGTCAAGCGTACGGCAGAACTGTCGTGTAACAGATCATCACCATTATATCGTCGGCCAATCCCACTAGTGCTACTATTTTGTAGAAATTAAGTAAAATAAAAATACTTCATGGAGCGCTCGTACCTCTAGATTGGGTCTAATACACCGAAAGTCATGGTATGGCATTCAATCTCCATTATAAGATTGATTTCGCAGTAGTTTCAATACGTAGCAATAGATCAATGTGTACTTTAGCATCTTCTCAATCATTAGCAGCTTATTTTTCTCCATGATAACGCCTCGGTTGTGGCGCTAGCAATACAATAATAACCGACCCATCAGAATGAACATTATCAGAATGAAGGCTTTTTCTAAAAATTAATCGTCATTGACAACATACTCCTTACTCAATCATCCCGATTTCATCAATCCATGCTCTTTTTAAGCAAAATTCTATTTAAAACTGTTTTAAGCCTATCCTACCGGGACACCAACATGTTTGCTTGCTTTTTGTACACATTTTAATCAAAAGTATTCATTGAAAACACAAAAATAATTGTGACATTATTTAAGTATTTTCGGAAGCAGTTTACAACCATTTACTAGTACAGCCTACAACGTGATTTAAAAATTCCGTGAGGCATAGAAGCTTGAAAGCGTCCACCACCAATAGACACACAAAATTTAAACAAAGATTACTTAAAAAACACACGGCATGGAAGTATCGTTGAATACTAATAATAATTATAGGTAATGTTTAAGAAATGCAGAAAAATCGAATAACAAATCATTTCAATACACACCACCACCAAAACACATTCCAATCAATCGCTATATTTTCGCTCGTGCCGTTCCACCTTTCAGCTGATCTGTTTTGCAGCATTTCTCTGAAAGGAAAATGAATGAATTTTCAACCTAAATCAACAACCAGTATGGCACGGTAATTGATCTCATCAGCATGTGCTTTGTGGTTCCAAATACCGGTGCCAGGCCGGCCAAAAAGCTTTACGCTTCATCTGGTCCGACGTCTGCCGGTGGCACGGGTACGGGACAAATTGAAGCAAATATTAGCATAATTCCTTTCACAACCCAAACCCAAACGGTGCCCGCACACGGGACACCGAAAAACACTGTCGGTGCGTGCCGACGTGCAGCGAGTTTTCGATTATTTTTGCACCAAGTAACAAACATTGCTTTCCACACTGGCTAAGGTTCTACCTTCTACCATGGGATTAGGATTTTTGTTTGGTTTGGCAAAATGGTTAATCCCATTCCGGATCATTTCACCGGCTATCGAAGGTGAGACTATCGGGTGCTGTCAAATGGTTTTGATGTTGAAATTCCGTAAATCGATGCACTTTCGGCAACGTTGTCCTGTGCCCATTCTTTCAATTGCCTGTCGCAGGAACGGATTAGAAGTTTTCTTTTTTTTGCTGTAGTCTTTTCATTCTTTCCGAATTTACCACCAGAAATGAATGAATGTCCTCTCGGAGGACCATTTTAAGAACCGTTCCGGTTGTTGGATGAAGATGAAAGAGCATCTCAAAAGCCCACAGTAGAAGGATCACAGAAGTTAGTAGGATTATCGGGCGGCAATGTCATGTTAATTAACTCACCTTACCGTTACGCTGCATTAGTTACGGATTTTGACTCCCTCAAGCACCAACCGTAGATAATCCGTGACGAATGACGGGCACAACTCAATTCCATCGCTATGAAGCCTGGCGCAACATTCGTTTATCTGGCTGGTTGGAAAACAATCGTCGGAATGTGTGTCCAAGCGAGACAAACTTTCAACAAACTATGGCTCGACCATAATCCACAGCGCAGAGCACCAACCCGAAAGGTGCAAACCACTCCAAAAACCGTACCGTTGCGGCTTGTCCTACGCAATCGGAATGGATCTGGGTACGTTGGCCGTACTGTCCCTTAGGGTATCATTTAAGGATAATAAATGTAATGAAAGATGAAAACTCTACCAAACCGTACCGATCAATTTGCCGTCGGACTGCGTTGCGTTCAAGATGCGGTTTCGGACGATCGTAAGGATGCAGCGTCTGCAAGGAGCGAAAGAATGCCAAACATAATGCAGCCAGGCCAGCCAGTAAGCCCATCCAGAGGTGCTAAGATGAAATGGCACGAAGTGTAATAAATGGGTATACCCACTGCGAAGGACGCGACGCGATGATGACGCTTTCGGGTCGATCATTGTCATGGTGCTGGAAAAGGTAGCTTGTTGCCGGTTTGTTGCTGGAATGATGAAAGCCAACCCCTACACGGAAAGGACACAGATGGAAGAGTAAAAGGCAATATGTGTGCGAAACGAAAGTCAGCGTCAGACAGTCTGGCATTTGAAATAAATCCTGACGTTTACCTTTTGCGCCTCGGCCAGTCAGTCAGCACGGTAACGACGAATGGCAACGACTGGGCGAATCGTTCATATTTTTCCAGGAATTCCCGACTGCAGTCACGAGCGCTTAAATGTCATCGGGCAAGGATAGTTGAATGGGATGTAACAGGCAGCAGCAGCCGTCTGCCGCAGTTTGCCAAGCGAAATGCAAGTAGCGTTTTTTGATGGAAACGAGAAACGGGGTTTTCTTTCAATAAAAGGATTTACTCGAGTGGCACTCGGCGGACAATGAGAAAATTGGTTAAATTAACTGCGTTTTCACACCGAATTAACTTAACGCTCGTACTAGCTGTTATTGTTGCGAATGGAAAGAAATGATTCACTTTTGCTTGTTGCTACTCTCTGGCATTTACCATTGGCTTTTACAATTTGTGATAAAGTTTTCTTTTAAATTTTTAAAAATTACAATTTTTCGTTTCGCAACTTAAAGTTGTTGCTTAACCTAGCATCACTGTAGTACAGGAAAATAGGAGTAAGAAATGGCTTTCCACGACTGTAGGCACTGCCATCAAGGTAAGGGATGATAATATAAGATAAGGGCCGTCATTCTAAAGCACAAATAATATAACAAAAGTTATGACTAACAAAAGTTAGTAACACAGTAAACTTACTCTAACGATACGGGGAACAGTACTCTAACGACACGGAAGAGTTGGATCTAACAACACCGAGTGAAACGAATTGAGACATTGATGATATTTTGAAATATTTTCTGTGTTTCCAAAACAGTTTAATGTTTATATCTGCTTTATCATATTAAACATTATTTTTCTGAAAGCTATACATAAGGAAGCACCATACAGAATTTGAAAATAGCAAACATCCATATTCAATTCGTCAATAGCATCCAAAAGATTACCACAAACCATAAGGTATGCAAAGATGGAATAAGACAAGCTGTTTGCTTTCTTCAAGTGAACTAAACACAAATACTCGATCTTTCGTTTCATATAGTATATTCTGAAGCTTGTGACTTTTAGCATCGTTGATCTTACAACTTCTAACATGTTGCCAGTTGTTAATTACATCCTGAAGAGGATACATGAGGATTATCTATGATCAATGCAATTGAATTATAATCTATAAGTTTAGATATGTAAGAGGTTTTATTATAAAATTACGTACAAAGTTCGAAGATATCTAACATAAGTTTCATCGTAAGAACAAATTAAACAATGTTTTTTTTCTGTATCCAACACAAAACATGATCAACTAGAAAAGGATTCCTGTAATTGCTCTGCACGAAAGTGCATTGCGATGCGAAGAGTTGCAAAAGCCAGGTCGAGGCATAGGCCATTTCTTATCGTCACTTAGCGTGTTAGAAAGCGGCTCAGCATGATTTTAAGTACCATGTAAACGGGGAACCACATCAAAGCCGTACGGCAGTGACATGCAATACTTGTCACCTTCCTGGTTAATCGGCATGCAGCAAACAAACACTTTTCGCACAATAGGTTACACCCTCGACTGAGGGCTATGATATACCTACCGAAACATACATCAGCGGCCTGCAGAATTATGAAGATGTTGTCCATAAACATCACTTCAGAAGAGTCAACCCGAAAGGTTGCCGCTCCGGCGTGCCGTCTCCCAAAAATAGGCGGTTTCAATGGGCTACTTCATACATTGCTTTGTCCAATCCGGCAGCATTCGGTGCACCCAAATGACGTTGCCTTTCGGAAAAGGCGTCCTTTGTTGTAGCTTGCGACGAAGACACAACCTCAGCACTACAACAAACGAAACTTGCCGACATGTCGGCAACATGATAAAGCCATCAGGAATGCACAGCAACAGTGTAATGTAAGGTTTTTGCAATACCTAGCTCTAGTTTCTGGTGCGCTTCGGTTTTGACCCCAGTGACAGTTTGAGCCGAAAAAGGGAAAAAAGCGGTAAACGGCAGTGGCACAAAGCGGCACCCACAACAACAGCAGCGAACTATTCAAAAGGATGTCGGCTGAACGTCACTTGAAATGTGAGCGAAATAGGTGCAAAAAAGGTGCTACTACTCCTTCTCGTATAATGCGTGATAATGTTGCCAGGTCATCGAAAGTATTATTGACATTGGCAACATTACAGACTGGATGTTTGCGTGAGTGTGTGCTTTTGTCGTAAATTTTAAGAGCTACTGTTATTTTTTGCAGTACTTCACACGTTTATTCCTTCTAAGCCACAAGCCACGCATCATCCTGCATTGTCTCCAAAAGCATTACACGTGTAACACAATAGTAGATCGAAAGAATTCGGTCAACACCGCCTCCAAGTATCATAGCTAGAATGCTTTTGATCGGGTTTCATCGGGATCGGTTCATCCCACAAACGAGCCGAAACTGTTGCACGTTTCATTTAACAAAATAACAACTGTTGATAGATCAGAACTCAAAGAAGGAACATAGCATTGCACTGTTTCAATTAGAACCCTTCTGAAGGAAAAGGGTCCTGGCAATCGATTGAGGTACTGTTGAGCGCCGTAGCATTGTCAACATTACCAACGTTGACCCTTTTAACCAACTCTTTACTTACGCTAATCGGTGCAAACCGATCGATCATCAGATTGTCTGCGTTTGAGTGTAAAATGTTAGCAATGCTTATTGAACGAAATGACGTGTGCGCGTGCTTTAAAATTTAATTTGCGATCGTGTCATATTTGTCATATTGGATGTGTCATATAAACGATAGTCTCAATTGATCGATCATTTTACAGATCAGTCTATTTAGCGTGTTGCTGACCCTTATCAGCACTAAGTAACACCAATTATGAATAAGGAAAATTGCTCCATTAAATTGAACAGTAGAAGAAGATTTTATCATTGAATTAGGAATATTATATCTTTCCCGGCAAAACTGGAAGGATGCTGGTGGTGCGCGCGTATTAGTAAGTGCCGGTCATGCATTAAAATGTCACCGAATTTAGCATGATGTTGAATGTTGCCTAAGATGATAAGAATAAAATCATAAGTAATTCTGTGGATCGAGAATAATCTGAGGCTCGACAAGCATATAGCGCACAAGTAAGCGTCATGAATTTTAGTTATAACTAGTGAGACATGCTTACATATAACTGACGCAGCTAATAGTGTTTTAACCATTATTGAAAACCTTCTTCACATCATACAAGCTACAACCTCCTGAAGGCTTTTTAAACAGATACGATAACTATTCATTGAAATTACATAGGATCACTAACGAAATACAAACATTTACGATCACCAAAAACAAATACTGTTGAACGTAAACGGGTACCATATTTAGAAAAGGGTTCTGTATTTATTGTTACAACAAATTCATATCAGTTAAAGCTGCTTCGTCTAGTACATTTTCATTTTTGAGCACAATTCACCAATAATTTACATATGCTGCGCTACAACCTCTATGTATGTACAACCTACTGTAGAAGCCCTCTAAATCAACAACTGATAATTCGTTATCTTAGTTATTGCTTCATCGCAGTTTGAGAGTAGCACGTCGTATATCTAAATGAACGTCCTAAAATGACTTTAAAAACTGGGTCGTCCAATGGTATTTGAATGACATCAGCAGGATCCTTACGGGATCTTAGCAAAGCAAATTTGCTGTATAATAATGAGTTCTTCGTACGATTCATTGAGTTTGTCATTATCTTGGCTTCTCGATGGTCCTTCAATAGCGTTTTTTTAAGTTTTGTATGGATAGTGTCCATGTATCAGAGGAGTATGTGAATACTGGAACTACATAGGATTAACCAAGGATTAACCAGCTTCGATCGTCACGTCAAGTGTATTGAATGGAGAAGCATCTAGTGCACATCTCACCATCAAAGAGAAATGGCTCTTCCAGAATTCTTAAGTGATTTAACTCTTTCAAGAGAGAGTCAAAGGTCACCGTAAAGAACCTTGACTCTTTCATGAGAGAAATGACACTTCCATGAGTGGAAATTTTGTTTCATATGTGCAATGATTCGTTCATGAGTTTATCATACCACCACCACCCCTCCCTACACTTCCAAGAGAAAGATACTGTCACTTTCATGACTCCTTAACGAGTCGGATGAAGAATTAGCTCAATAATGGGACTCTCTGACTCGTAGTCCAATCGGCTTTTTGAGTTGTTATTCCCATCTTTACTTCTTGCGCGTCTTAAAGCAGCATGTTGGGCTCGTTCTCTCCGAATCAAACGATCTATCATCGTCGTTGTTGTATCCTATTACCTTCCCTTGTCGTTATAATTCCAACGAAGGGCTTGTGGTTAAGTCATGCGTTGTCAACTACACAACTGACTCTGGCCATAGATCGCTCAAGAAAGAACGAGGAAAACAAATAATTATACAATCTTACAACGGCCACGCAACAAATACCTTTGATTCACAATAAACACAAGCAATTTCTTCACACCGGCTTCCAATCGCTTTGGTAAATAATTTGCTAAGCTTAGCCCTACCCCAGTTCTGCTACAATCAAATCCGAACTCTCTCACCAACGGGTGGTGTGGTATGGCTCTGTGCTCCTGCTCGGTACCGCAAACCCTTCGGCGTTTAACTCCCGCTGGTGTGCCTGCTGTTTTGGTCGTGCCTGCTGCGTTTTCCTTTTCCACTAAGCTGTCCCCGGGACTCTCGTAAGGAGACAGCAGGATTGTAACGTATGTTGTGTAACATACAAGCCTGTGTGCGTGTGTGTGTGTGTGTGTGCGATGTTCACTTCCGGTCAGCACAAAAAGGGCACGAAGGACGTAATTTGTACCCCATAATTTTGTTCCATTCATACCAACATTCTTCATGCACATATGGGTGGCTATTGCCCTTTTTGGTAGCCCAGAGGTTTTTCTTTTTCTCCCACCAACACTGCCCACACAGCGTTTAGGTCAATCGGTTGGGTTTTCGCTTCCAGTGACACATAAGTGCATGGTGGTGCAGATGAGACGAACGAACGGACATCCGGACAAGAAGGAAATCAATTTCCACGGTGGGCGGTAAGTTTTGCGGTTTTTTTGGCCGGAACAATTCCCGGCCACAGCCGCCAGTCGACTGCAACGGTGGGAAATGAATCCTTCTCGGGAGATCGTACGGTGCTTGCTTCATGTCGGAGAAGATTTATAATGGAAACAGATAATGCAGAAGAATATTGCTACACCCGCAACAGCACGGGAGGTTGCATTCTGTTATTTATTTTAACTTTACTACCCATTTGCACACAATTCGCTCCCCAAAGGACACTCCATTTAGCAGTTGCAACAGGTACTTAGAAGCTTTCCAAAATGGTTAACGGTGCTATTACCTTTTTTTTTGTTCTCTGAAGTTGTGTTTTCCCCTTAACACTTAAGAAGGTGAACTTTAGTCGCGAGGGTCGGCTAAATAAATAACCAAGCAGCTACTCCCGGCGATTAGCAACATCCCGATCCGTGATCTCACTGCTCAAGCACGGTTGACAGGGATTAGGAATGGCCAAGTACCATCGGCAAACCGGTACGGCCGGTACTCGTCTACCTTCCCTTTTTTTTAGCAACGCACAGCTAAACCTCAAATCCGACATCCGACAGCTCCTTCCGCCTGGTGGTGGGCGCCTGGTGGATACGGCCAGTCCTTGCCAGTGTGAAACCCCGCGTTGTTGAGTGGAAAAGCGAAAGTGAACCGAGCAGAGCAGTTCGGCCCGTGAGCTACTACTACTACCGCTCAGGCCCGCTAGTGCGCAGACGTGGAAAACCGTGGAAAGCCCGAACGATGGCCGTTCGTACTGCGGGCGGCCACCGTAGCTTTCGCCGGGGTACCTCCCGACGATGATGAGACGGTGGCGAGCTTTGCCTTTCACGAAACACTTTTGCACCGTGACAGCCCGTGAATCCAGCCCGTTTTTCGGTTGGGGCCGACGCCATCGGGCCGTCGGTTTTCAGTAGTCCAGCAGCGTTTGTGACTCGCGCTTAACACGCTCGTCCGTGTCCGGGCCGGTCAGCGTGCGGTGGAGATAATCTTTTCCTTCTTCTCGGCTCGGCAGGGTGGCCAGTTGTGGTGTTGGGCGGTGTGCGTGTATATACGCCGTGTGTATGCATTCGTGACCACGCGCCCCAGTCTGTGTGTGCGTGCGTGTGTGTGTGTGTGCGCGCGCGTGTGTGTGTGTATGCGTGTGTGGGCGCACAATTGTATGTGCATCTGTTCGTGCGCGAGCGAGAGATAATAACAAAACGGCAAAGGTGCAAACAAAAGAAAAACACAAGGGAAAATCGAGGAAATCCGCACTAACCGACTTGGAGCGCCCCACAGGGTTAAAGGTAAAGGTTTGGTGTGTAGGTGTGAATTGTGCTCACTGCAAGCAATCACACTTGGCAAATTCGTCACCGCGTATGTGCGTATGTGTGTGTGTCTGTGTGCGTGCTGGTGTTCGTGATGCGTGCGTGCGTGCGTGCGCGTGTCTGTGGAGATATTAAAGAAGCCCTTGGAGCATTTGGAAGAAGCAAAATTTTAAACCGAATTTCCCAATGAAAAGCACAGCAGTTCAAAGCTTATGAAAACTCAGCATACAATATGCCTGCCATGCGAATGTCCCAGTTTCCACAACACTCCAGTCAGGTGTATGAAGTGTCACACATGGTGAAGTAGTAACGAAATGCATCAAAACTAGGACAAAGCTGGCGCATGTGATGCAAGTGTAGAACGTTGGGAACATTCTATCGCTCCGTCTCCGAAGGGTATTTATCCTCTTGTGTGTGTGTGTGTGTGTGTGTGTGTGTGAGTGTATGTTCCGTTCCGTTCCGTTCTGTGAATGAAGTAGAAAACCACTAATCCGTATCTTAACACCAGTTCGGCATGTGCTTGTCCCTTTGGCCATTGAGCTTGCTGTGTAACCGTGTGTCATCCGCTTACATCATACGGCAGCAAGTACCACATCGGTACACCATCGGGAAGGGAAGCGAATTCCTTCGTCGTCGTGGTAGGGTCAGCTGGAACCGGTGGGTAACTGACCGTCCGTGGCTTGGTGCGGTTGTCCCTCTTTAAACATGGACATCCGCTTCTGAACGGAACGGGTTGTTCCAAAATAGAAAATCAATGAATTTTCGTGCTGACTGCATGGTTTTTTTCCGAACGGGCCATATTCCATACCGTACCGGGACTCGGTGATGAGCGCCACCATTCGCACCAGCAGCCGACAGCAGAACAGAACAAGCGTCCTGTTCTTGTCAAGAATGCTTTCCTCGGTACGGTGGAGCACAGATTTTTACGTTCGGCGTACGTGCACCCCCTACAAAAGGACGAACGGGTGAAAGTGGGGGTTTTCCCTGTTTTGCTTTCTTCCCTTTTTTGTTTCCGTACTCACGTCGGTTCGGCGTGAGTTCTCCTTATTACGTGATGGTTTTTGGTACGGTGAGTGCTCGCAGCTCGCATTCCTGATTTAGAAATTGTATTCCCTGCGTGTGGGGATGAAGCAGTAGCGGGTTTCGTTTGTTTGTTGGTTGGCGTTTGGGCAGAAAGGACGAAACAAGCATTGTACGCTTTGAATGGAACCCGAAGCGAAACGTTCACGAGTGGCCCGATGGGGCGACCCACGAACAACAAAAAGGGAAAAACTACGATGAAAATACTCAGCGAAACGAAATCAGCGAACTAATGTGGCTGCTAAGTGAGTGTACGTAGCCCGAAATCTGCTTCGTTGCGGATTGGAACGATTTTCCCGGTACGATCCGTCTGCTTTTTGGGCACAATTTGTGTGCCCTACGTCACGCGGTTTGTAACGATTTTTCGCCCAACCATCGGACACATTATCGGGAACAGAGTGTACTGTACGCACTGTGGGATCGGGGCATCAGAATGGCAAACGGAATGTTAGGGGAAAATTATCCAAAAGTCATGGTTGCTTAATCGTCTGTCAATTACGATACTAAGGCACACAGCACAGTACCTGTTCCATCCAGCCATACGACATTTTAAACTATTGTTCATTATTTTGTTCGTGTTTAGTGGATGAATTTTGATACCATTTTCCAACCAGCCGAGGCAATGGCCAATCAGCAATAGAAAATACCTACGTTATGTTATGCTTCTCTTCTCTTCTCTTTCAACTTGCTTTTAGAACGAAGGTGCTCTCTGTCGCTCGGTTGAATCATTACGATGAATCACGTTATCCGATCAAAAGCAATACGATAAAAGTAATGGCAGTACCAACACACTTCCGGCCTTACCCAAACCTTACACAAAAGCACACGCCACACACAAGAGTGGGTGCAAACATGGGGCAACAGAGAATAACGGAACACAAATCGATAACCGTCCAAATGGCGCGGTGTCAATGAGAAACGGGACAGTAAAAAAGGACCACCATTGACATCATTGACCAGTGTTGCACCGGCACTACGGTACAGTCGCTTCTCTAGACAGCCCTTTGCCCGTGGATGAACGAACTCCGGGATCGCAAACTGGGTAGTGGATTGTCTAGTAATAAAACACCTTAACGAGCAGGATCCCGCCTTAATACCACCATGGGGCCGCCGTGGTCGCACAACCGTTTTGGGATACGGGCGCGTCAAAATGCAATGGTTGGGATTTTTTTGTTGTTGTGTCTCCTTAGCATGCTCATCATCCCAACTATCGATCGATGCTTGTTGTAGCACCGAGCGGAAGCTTCGCCTTACGGCTACGATAATGTTCTCTCTGTCTGTGTGTGTGTGTATGTGTGTGCTTTTGCCGACATTCCGGCAGCATAGGCAGAATGCGGACAGCTTTTGGCAATTGTTATTTTTGGTGTCCGTACTTATACACTTCCCGTTTTCTCACGATCTCCAACGGAAAGACATTTATTTTTGTCCCATTAAGCAGCCCTCGCGAATCATTGATTTTACGTGCGGTTTATGTATGTAGGCAAAGATTCACTTCTACTCCTTAGTTAGTTAGCGAAACGCGTCAATCGATAATAAAAGAAACTATCGTTTCCTCATTTTTCTTAATGTATTTAAAACGTGTTAAAATAGAGATATTTAATGTTACTATTTTAATGTACGATAACTTTGCTCGGTAGTGCTCTATGGCCGCACTAACATAACAGTTAAGTTATGTATTATAAACGTAGTTACATAATTGGTAGTGTTCCGAGCAGGACAACCATTTGGTGGATGGATTACTGCAACAAGAGCGTTTTTGGTGACATAAATTGCTGGTGCATACCGTCGCACACCAAAATAGCCGTAACAAAACGTACTAGTGAGTGGGGCAAGCTAGCTAGTGAGACATGGTGCTACTGGTAGTCTTGTGGTTTTTGTGTGGTATTACCTCTCCGGGCATCGGATTTCTATCGACCTTTAGAAAAGTGTGTTGTGTATGGCAAGCCTCGCAAGGCAAATGCTAATCGTGCCGTGCTAAAAGTGTTGTTTCCGCGCATCGCTCTTACCAGAAGCACCATTCCATTCTTAAGGCCCTTCATTCAGCCCAAGTTGACCGAGCTACACGTGATGCGATTTCTCCGTGCATTAATAAGTAATTTTCTTAATGAAACCATCGCCATTCATTATATCAGCTGCTGTGAAAACATTCCCCACTCAAAACTGGGGTTGAGAACGAAAGGGCCACCGGGAACGGTTGATAAGATCTCTTAAATATTGTAACAAATAATGAAACACATAGCAGCAAGTAAGTTCTGCTTCAGGACTGGACTGTCCTACGCTCGATTGAATTACCGTAGTATAAAAACAAAGGGTTTGAGCGAAAGGAAAACACGTGCACCGTTTGACCCTTCTGTCTTCTGTGCGTGCCGGTTGGCTTTTAGTCTGTGCAAATTGAGTTCTATAAATCTACTGCAAATGGCTATCGCCACGTCAAGAAGACACGATGCTACCTTTGACCCGATTCACCGCTTCTCGCTCGCTGCACAACAATCACGTTTATTAAGCAATGTTTATTCATAAAACGCACTTTGCTCTAATCGCATTAGTACCTTAGTTATCCAGCCGGAGCAGGATCTCCGGGCCGCCGTCTTCCAATCGGATGCAAATCCACGTAAATGAAATTATTGTCCAAAGAGTGTCTGGCAGCACTGTAAACAAAGCTGTCCCTCGTGCCTGGTGGCCTGGTGCATGCGGTATCAGCTGGTGGGCCATGCTACAAGGCACGCAGCAGCAGCCACAAATGTCATTACTTGAACCGTGATGCCTTGCTGTCAGCAGTCCTGTCCCGTAAGCAAACTGCCAACCAGCGCCGTCGGTGATACGCATGAACGCCACCAAAGCGGCTGTTACACCGCACGAGATGCCGAAAAGCGGTGAAAATGTAAATCGGCAACAGTACAACATGATGTACACATCCGCCCTTTCATGCAAAGTGTTTGCTCCACATCCCTTTGTTTTTCCCTTTTCCGGGGTCGTTTGGACCAACAATTCACGCCTGTTGGCAGGGAAGGGAGTTTATCTCGTGATGATAGCGAGAATGGGCAGCGAATAAAGTTGGGTCCGAAAAAAAAAAGCGAAAGCAAGAAAGGAACGATAGGAACTTTGCAAATGTTTCGCACAACACAATATTCGATGCTTTTCAATAAGCTCATCCGGTTCCATTCTTTGCTGTTCTGCTCACGTGAGCAGTATCGCGCGTGGAATGGGTCGATTTGCCTTCCCGGCCCACACCGGAACTAGCAGTGATGCGTACAGGAACGAAGGAACGATAAAAATGCGTGTTGGAGTGAACAGCCGATGGTCGGCTGTTGGATCGAAAGGAAAAGTGCCAGGGAAATTCATTGTGAATAGAACAAAAACGCAGATGGAACAAAAATCAAATCGTCTCCGGCACTACTACTCCGTTCCCTTGTTTCCACGCAGGTCCCATCCAGTGATTCATTCGCATTCACGAAAACATTACGTATTCCGTTGGTGATGTTGGTGCACAAGCCTGACATGGCGGGTTAGACGTGCTCCTTTCCCTGACGAAGTGGTGTGAAGAACAAATAAAGCAATTATTAAACCATCGTCCCAAGGATTGTACGTAGGAAGGACATTTCACGTACTGTACGTTAAGTTCAAGTTGTCGTAAGTCACCTGCTGGTGTGAATGGTCCAGCCTTCCTGTGCGGCAAAAGGCTTTAGAGTAGTAAATTTATTATTCATCACAGTGTAATTGAGAGGCTGGTTGCAATGAGTGATGAGTAATGAATCGCGGAGGTCACTTTGGTGTGGGTATCCCAGCTGGAGCATTGCATTAAATGGCTGTCGAGCAGAAAAGAAAAGACAAAAATGCAGCTTGTTGTTGTAGTTAGCAAGCTTTTCGAAACGATATCAATACGAAAGTATATACTTTTTCTCTATAAAATGAAATAAAATAAAGAAGAGTAAAATAGAATCGGCAAAACCGTACGACCCAAAACGTCGTTACCCGTTGAACTAGAATGATGGAAAGCATAATTGAAATAGAAATCATCCCGATTGTAAAGCTGAGGTCATGGAAATTGTGGACGATGGAGCCCATCGTAATCCAAAGTTGAACGATGATGATTGGTTCGAGTAGGGCTGTAACTCTTATCGTAATGCTACAGCTCTACTTGTGCGACGCATTCCTGCCAAATGATTGCCGAGGTACAGGGGCACACCAATGGTAGCCAAACCAATGCCCCAATTTGTGGAGAAACTCGTTTTCTTCTTATCGGACTAGAACCAGCTAGCAGAATGATGATTCGGCTGAAAAAACAGAATCAATGTTCCTTTTCAATGGCAACAATTGAAAATATCGCAATGTGGCACACGAATTGCACTTTGCGATACCCGATTTCCTGATGCATTGCTAGCTCGAGACAAGATTACAAGACAAAATTCCGTATCTTCAAGAAGCTTTTCGCACCTTTTCAATCAAACGAAAAATGCCATAGAATGCAGCAAACTGGTGTAAATGAAGTATATCTCTACGTTATCAACCGACAACAACATAAAGAAAACCCCCTATCAAACAGTTGAAAGGGGATTGGATGCTCGCGTAACAATCATACCAACCACTAGATATGCTCTCGAATCGTATAACTCCCATCGTAACCGTGTGCTTCACTCGATCGTTGCTTCCAATTCTTTTCCCTACGTTCTTCAAACATCATTTGCCAGGCCTGGCACTGTTCATTTCCGCCTCCATCCGCCTTCCATTCACACCAACACACCAGTCACCAAAATGGTAAATGCGAATTAGTAGACAGCAAGAGACGAACATTAACTGGAACTGCCGGTAAAGCTTCTCGCTAAACTATCCTTTGGGGAGCGGTTCGAACGTTTATTCAACGGTTTAATGAAATCAACTCGAGTACCTACCATCGTCGAGCGAACGAGCGAACGAACGATCGAACGAACGAACGAACGAATGGAAGATTGAATGGACAAACGAGTGGACGGAACTGGATTGCAAAAATGCTTCTTCTTGGCAAAAAACACCCCCCCCCCTCCACCCACCCCCCCGCCCCACACACACACACACACTTTTTCTTCTTGCGGCACGCGCTTTCCTTTTCACGCCATTTCCATCCCGGGGAAATCAATGGTATTGTGAAGATGCCACTTCGTTTGACAGTGATAGCTGCTGTGCAGTTTTCGTTTTTCATAATCACGCGCGAACAGTGCGGAATCGAGAAGAAAGAAAAAAGCACATTATTGTATGGAGCGAACGCCACTAGATGTCATGCTAATGCGTGTTTGATGATTATCATTTCTTTTAACATTGTTCTATTTTGTGCTTGATCTATCATTTGACCCCATGACGGGTTGCGTGCGGCAGAGCGGATAAGAAGCAACCATCAGCACCAACAGCAGCAGTAGCATCATCACGTTTCCGCACACCGTCAGCTAACCATCCAAGATTTACGATGGCCATCGGTATGGCAGGGCGTCGGCATACCCGGCGAGGTCGCTACTGGCACATGGGCATCGTATTCCTGGTGTACTCCAGCTTCCACGCGTACTCGGCCTCGATCGGGGGCGGAAGTGAGGAGAAGGGTGGTTACGATCTGGGCAATCTCGACCTGTCCAACATAACGCCCAATCCAGCCTTCTACGCTACCTCCGCATCATCCTCGGGGGAAACATCCGGCGAAAGTGATACGACCGCACCGGACGAAGCTGGTCCGACGGAGGAAACGAAACCGGCCGCCGGTCGGGCACACCACACGCATCCAACGTGGCGACCAAAGCGCGAAAACTGTACACCACCGGCGATCGAGCAGTTCCCGCAACCACTGATGGGACCGAACGTGAGGAAGCATGGCGGACTGATCATACACGTGCTGGTGGCCATTTTCACCTTCCTCGGACTGGCTATCGTGTGCGATGATTACTTTGTGTCCAGTTTGGATAGAATATGCGAAGGTACGATTCAATAGCTTTTAGGTCCTCGTGAATATTGTCAATTATAGCTCAATCTTTCAATGTTCCTTCTCGTTAAAGAATTAAAGCTCTCACCGGATGTGGCTGGTGCCACGTTTATGGCTGCTGGAAGCTCTGCCCCCGAGCTGGCAACCGTCATTATTGGGGTGTTCTTCGCCAAGGACGACATCGGCATCAGCGGGGTGATTGGGTCGGCCGTGTTCAACATCATGTTCGTGATATCGGTGTGCGCTCTCTGCTCCGGCACCGTTCTCCAGCTAAACTGGTGGCCACTGGTGCGAGATTGCGCGTTCTACACCATCTCCATACTCGTGATGTTGATCGTGATCTTTAACGATGTCATCTCGTGGATCGAATCGCTGATCATGCTACTGTTCTATGTCGTGTACTGTGTCGCGCTGCACTTTAACACGCCGCTCGAGAAATGGGCCCACTCCTGGAACCTGCCCATCAAGCTACCCACAAAGGAGGAACAGTCGGCACTGGTCACCTACAAGAACCTGCCCGAAACGACCTACACCCAGGGTCAGCAGGCGGGGCAGGAGCAACCAACGCCACAGCAACCACCGGCCGATCAACCGCCGGCCGTCGATCAGGGCTACGCAGCGTACATGGATCCGAATGCTAGCTGGGACCCGAATGCGGCCTGGGGCGAACCGACGCCTGCAGTGACAAACTCGGCCGTAGCCAACGCAAACGATGCGTGGAATAGTGGCAGCGGTCAGCAGAACTACGCCTACGAAGATCAGTACGGGCAGGAGAGTCAGAAGCCGCAGCAACAGCAACAGCAACAGGTCGTCCAGCAAACGGCTGTATCGGCGCCCGCACCAGGTGAAGACTATTACAAACCGAAGGAACCACGGCCACAAGATTCGCACAATCCGCTCGAGAAGCCCGTCGACGGTGGCATACTGGCGCAGGTGTCCTGGGCGATCGTGTACCCGATCCACTACACCGCACGGCTTACCATGCCGGACTGCAAAACGGAGAAGTATAAAAACTGGTATCCCTTCACCTTCCTCATCTCGATGATCTGGATCTCGTTCTACTCGTACTTCATGGTGTGGATGATAACGATCATCGGTTCGACCCTCGGCATCCCTGATACCGTCATGGGACTAACGTTCGTGGCCGCGGGTGTATCCGTCCCGGATGCGCTTAGTTCCATTGCGGTGATCAAGGAGGGGTACGGCGACATGGCCGTCTCCAACGCCGTTGGGTCGAACGTGTTCGATATTCTCATCTGTCTCGGACTGCCGTGGTTCATCCAGACTGCGATCATCAAGCCGGGCTCGCACGTTAACGTCATCTCCAAGGGGCTCACCTACTCGACGCTTTCGCTGCTCTCGACCGTACTGTTCTTGCTGTTTGCGACGCATCTCAACGGCTGGAAGCTCGACAAGCGCCTCGGCATCGTGCTGATGTTCTGGTACCTGCTCTTTATCACTGTCGCTTCCCTGTACGAGCTGAACTTCTTCGGTCAGCTGAATCCTCCCGAGTGTCCGAGTAAGTATCCACCACGGATACTCCCGCTCTCACCAATACCCACTTACCGATGTAACGCGTTTTTTGTTTTCAGGTATCTACTAAAGCGGGTATCAGCGGCATCCACACCATACCACATCGCATATGTATTCCCTCTTTATCTTCCGCATGTGTATTTCTTCCGTAAAGAGCAGCAACGCATCGGGCAGCAAACACACGAACCACGGCAGCAAACTCTTACCATTTCCATACATTAAACCCTTAACAGTGCATTCGAGTGCACTTTTCTTCCATTTTACTTCACTTAATTAGCGTTATTAGCGTTACCGAATGTTATACCCATTTTTGTTTTGCTTTTAATTTCGATACGCTTAACACAGGTATGTTTATGATGGGAATTAATACATTAGAGAATGTATTCGGTTTAGCTTTAGCAAAGAAACAATACCCCCCCCCCCCTCCCCCTTACACCGTTCATGCAGTTTAGTCATAGCAAAAGTACCGGGGATTGTTGCTTGCCTTTGTTTTTGTTTTGTTAACCTTTGCGCCATGATAACGAACTAGCTGAACAACCACAGAGAAGCGTCAGCATACAATGTAAAGATTAGTCTTGCTTTTGGATTTTTGTTTTCTAATCACTTACACTGTTCGTTTGTTTCACCAACCTTGTTTACTAACCCATCACCAGTAATGTAGCTAAAAATAGTGCACCACGAGGCGTAGTGAACAAGCTACAACATCGTTGTATTTCATTTCGCATTAACGGAACGCTGCGCAAACGAAAGTCTCAACAAAATGATATCATTTGAACACAAATTAAGCACTAGGACCAAGACCATAAAATGACAAGTATAAAACAATTCGCTCGTACCAGTTTATCATGTTTCACGTACCTTGTGATCAGCAGGTTGCATTGTTTACGTTTGCGCAATTACCGAATCCCATCGATCGTTTCCCTAAGACGAAATTGTGCATTCAATCAGTCGCATACGCATTTGCATAACACTAAATCAAACAAAACAAAACAAAACAAAACAAAAACACTAACATTACCGACATGCGCGCCTGTGTGTGTGTGTGTAGGAAAAAGAGAGAAAGGAAGGAGAGTGCACCAAATAGAAGTGTCGTGTTAGGTGTAAATACACTAAGTTCCCTCGCCCATTGACAAATGCGATCGAAATGTAAAGAAGTGAACAAAAACAAAAGAACTAATAAGCAAGCAAGGTATGTAAAATTAGCAAGTCAAGCTCTGTATAAACACAGCATAATAGCAATAGGTGCGTGCTAAATTAAAAGGAAACAAAAAAAAACAAGAAAAAAAAACAAACTCGAAACCATACCTAGCTATGTCCAATCTTAATTGTGTGTCCTTGTTCCGTTTTGTTTACTAGAACTGTAGTCGTGTACCATCGATCTGCTAACGCGTACAGATGCTTTAATTGAGCTGCGCCTTCCTCATCCTATACAATTACATGTGAGGTCCATCACTATTTAACGGTCCTACTCCCTATGAACGAATAAGTATTAGAGACAATATATACATACTACATATATTTATCATAACAAAACGATAAGTGCAATGCAAGGCTAGAGAGACAAAATGGAAACACAAAACCATACACACTCACACACACACACATGTGCATCTAACTGTTACTGTTCTTCGTTAGGCGCATAGCCATCCTTGGGCCCGGTTTAGTATGCAATGTCCTCCGACACACCATCGTGAGCTAGTAGATTTCAACTAAACGTAACACGCCTGCATTCGAGCGGTTAGACTGGCTACGTTTACGCGACGATAACGTTATTTACATATTTAATTAAAATATTCTAGGATAAACAATCACTGTCGCAGAAACGAAACCAGTAAAATGGTACACTCACTCTCTTTATTGCTGATCTGTCCTTCGAATACTATCGGGTATATATATATATATGTATTACAGCGCGGATCATTAACTTTGTTACTATTGTATTGTTGCCATGTTGTTGCCATGATTTCGTTCCCCACATACCGATCGCACCAATGATCGCAATCAAATTTAAAGATATCCTAAAGATAAACAGCGTGCCGGTTGCTACACTGTGAACAAACTGTTAGACCAATCCAATAACAAATTTGCAAAAACAGAAGCTCATTCTTCAAATTGTAACAAATACAAATTACGTCCAGTATTTAACCACATGCAGTATGCCTGTTCCGACAGTATTATGCTGCTTCCTGATGCTGTTCTACAAAGGGACAAAATACACCAATTCGTGTTGATTTTTCGACAGTGTTTAAGTACGAAATCACATCTTGAGTATTAGGTAGAAGATAACCTTTTAATTGGCACACCAAGTGCGCAGGATAGAGGTATAAGTTGTGTTGTGTTTTTGAATGGTTTGCTCTCTACGCACGATATTTGCGTGTATTTGCGTGTATTAGCAGCTAGTAAAGTGAAATTCGAAAATAAGAAAGCGTCGTAATACAACAAGTTTTGTTTGATTTGCAACAAATCATAAATTCACCACCGAAGGGAGTGCGCGTGCAAAAAAAGAAAAAAACATCAAGGACGCGTGTGTTACAAATTCACCACCACACAAACCCACCACTGACAGTGGTGGAAAAGGCAACAGCACACAGAAAACATACGTACATACATACATACACACAGTCACAGCCGTTAGCTCCGCCTCTAGTTTTAACCGATTTCGTTTCCGTTTTGTCCATATCCTTTTCGCTTATGTGTAGTGGTTATGTTTGTCGTACACCGATTTGCAAAATCGAATCCAACGTAGATGCAATCGCACCGATGCACTCGCGCATATGCAAGCGATATAGTTGGGCACGCACGCGGCGTTGGTCGTGTACCGTCGTTGGTCGACTTGACTCCGCTAGGAGTCGACCCGTGTACCAACTGCGATAGGTAGTTAGTGTACGGTTCGGGACGGAAGGCTCTTCTTCACAGGAGGCGCACCGTGATCATCAACCATAAAATCGTCGAAGTGTGCTCCTTGGCTGGCTTTTGGAAAGGGGGTTTTGTGTTGAATGAATTCTGCACCTGGGGGCGTGCTGATGATCCACGCCGGACAGTGCAAAACAGGAACGATCGATGGCAGAGGGTAGCCAACGAGCTCATTATCCTGAAGTTGGCCTAACCGCCCTTACACGGGATCACGGACACGATATTCGCTGCCCCCTTGGGGGGTTTAGACCGTTCACATGGTTATCACCAACATTACGTAGTGTTAGCACCAGCACCATTTGGAGCACCGTAGTAAAGTTTCGAATGCAATGTTCACAATGTATCAAACTATCGAAGGTGACCGTGGAAGGTGTAGCCAACGGGTCGATCAGAAATACGCGTACGAAACCGAACGCGCAAATTGCATAGTTAGCACGTAGGAGAACAGAACCAAGGACGGCAAATTACATTCTACACCAGTATCAAGCATATATGTTTCAGATCAGAAAGCGACGAAACCAACCGCTTCCGGATGGCAGATGGGTTAATCAAAACCACGTGCGAACCATTAATCACACCGTTCGTGCAATGCATCACAGTCTGATCATCGTCTGGAAGCGCCATGGCCTTGGAGCAACAGCGTGAAAGAATTCTACGTTCTTTCGTTGAACACCGCACATGGTGTGTACCATGTACTTTGGGCTATTTCCATGAAGCGTGGACATAGATTTGGGTGGCACCGTTCGAAACAACGAATCTCTTAAAAGTCAATTGAATGCCTCCTACCACTTCTCAAAGGAGGAGAGAACAAAACCAAAAAACAATGTTAGTAGAAAACAGACAAGCAAACCCTTGGAAAGGGTACTACCTACTGATGGATAGAACTACGAGTTATCCGCGGTTCCAGCATTGGACAAGTCTTCGACACGTTCCAAAAAAAAACACTACGTAACAGCTTAATTCATACACTGTCTGTCAGTTATTGTACGGTCAAAATGTTTCGTTGCGGTTTGCAGCTAATTTCTATAGATTCAGTTTTATTAATCTAATACTTCCCTTTACTGCTACAACTATCTTCCAAACTAAGTTTCCGTGGGGACAGGGGCGGGTCATTTAAATTCATACGAGGTTCAGTGTACGTTAGGCAAATAAGAGAGCAGACAATTTATTATCTAGAGGCAGCTAGCTAAAAATGTCAATCAATCAAATCCACTTACAGTCTAGATGTAAACGTTTGCGGAGATAGATAAATAAACCCTCTTGCGCATCGCCGAAACCTCCATGCGGGAAGGAACGCAGGACTACTCTAGAACAAATGATCGAATGCACAATAAGCAACTAATATCCCCTGCGTTGACTTTCTCTCTTAGTAACAAAAACAAAAACAATAACAGAACCCTTACCCCGATGTCTACCGTCTATATCTTAGTCACGCTCACCTACGTACTACTTCTCCGAACATCCAATGCTGCGGAGATATAAGTATCATTTGACACAGATCTTGCTGGCAACACTGTTAGCATTATGGTTAAAGCAAAGAGCAATGTTGGGCAAGGATTGCAGGACAAATGGTGAACTATAAAATTACCAGGCCGTGTACGCAAACCGAACAGCCAATCGGGATCTTTGTAGAAATGCATTCCCAGCAACATCTAAGCTCGTAAATAAGAGGATTTCTGTAAAATCATCTATGTTATCGCAAATCCCTTTTTCACTCCAATGCTAAACACCATCATCGTTGAATTATTGATGTCAACAACAACAACAACAACAAAAACAACAACAGCTAGAACATGTACGAAACCATTCACAGCATACACAAATGCAGCAAAACAGAATAAAGGTGTTTGTTCAATGGATTCGACGATAAGGAAGTATGGGTAATGGACAAAAATATAAAACTATAAAACCAAAACAAGTCTAAAACCAAAAACAAACTGCTCATGCTATGAGATGTTAATTGTTGAAAAAGTTAAATAAAAATGTACTGATAAAATCGATCATTGTGTCTGTAATCTAATCTAATTGAATGCACTACACTTTAAGCTGCAAACGATGAATGATAAAACGCTGCCAAATGTATTCTCATTCACAACAAATCGCTTGCGGTATTGTATTCGTATATTCTTCTTTTACCTTTGTCCAGCCACTAATGAGCCAGCAAGTATGAGAAATTAGTATTATTCGAAATACCGAACCTTTGCTCAATAAAAAGCTGCAGACATTGCAGTGCAACAGAATTAATGTTTTTTGAAACGCTTACCACCAAANGTTGGGCAAGGATTGCAGGACAAATGGTGAACTATAAAATTACCAGGCCGTGTACGCAAACCGAACAGCCAATCGGGATCTTTGTAGAAATGCATTCCCAGCAACATCTAAGCTCGTAAATAAGAGGATTTCTGTAAAATCATCTATGTTATCGCAAATCCCTTTTTCACTCCAATGCTAAACACCATCATCGTTGAATTATTGATGTCAACAACAACAACAACAACAAAAACAACAACAGCTAGAACATGTACGAAACCATTCACAGCATACACAAATGCAGCAAAACAGAATAAAGGTGTTTGTTCAATGGATTCGACGATAAGGAAGTATGGGTAATGGACAAAAATATAAAACTATAAAACCAAAACAAGTCTAAAACCAAAAACAAACTGCTCATGCTATGAGATGTTAATTGTTGAAAAAGTTAAATAAAAATGTACTGATAAAATCGATCATTGTGTCTGTAATCTAATCTAATTGAATGCACTACACTTTAAGCTGCAAACGATGAATGGTAAAACGCTGCCAAATGTATTCTCATTCACAACAAATCGCTTGCGGTATTGTATTCGTATATTCTTCTTTTACCTATGTCCAGCCACTAATGAGCCAGCCAGCATGAGAGATTAGTATTATTCGAAATACCGAACCTTTGCTCAATGAAAAGCTGCAGACAGTGCAGTGCAACAGAATTAATGTTTTTTGAAACGCTTACCACCAAAAGCCGAACCCGTTTGCAAATATAGTGTGGCTATCTACTAACAGATGGCGCCACATGCATATAAAGAGAATTTCAACGATGCATGTTTACGCTAGGTGCACCGATTATCCATTTAGCTGCATATGGATGATAGCAATTTAAAATTGCTCTACTAATTTATTTTGAATGTATTGCGGCGTGTAACTTTAGTTGTCAACAATGTATCACAACAGTGATAACTTGAACCCATCCTAAAACAAGTACTCGCGGAAGCCTGTTTGAAACATATGGTAAAAGTCGATTAAGATTATTAACATTTAGATCGAACAGGCCAGGGGACGACAGTTTAGACGTTAACACTGAATGCATAGTCGTGAGACTGAGTGTTTTTAGAAACAGTTCATATCAGTTTTATTCTACAAATTGTTGCATATCTTCTAATGTAGCGCTACAACCGCCTTACGAAATCGACCTCCTACTGCAGGAGTGATCCAAATCTGTTAATCCGTTATTTCGTATATGTATATCGTTCCAATGGTAGCATCAAGGCCATCACTCCTTCTCAGTTTGAACCTACTACGCCACCACTGTCCACGTGGGGGACCATGTGAAAAGATTTAGCGGGCTGGATCGCACGGTGTCGTTCTAATGACGTGACCAGCGCAACGGAACCGTCAGCTCGTCGTCAGTAAAAGTATGATCAGTTTTGATCAGCCGCCAGTTTTGATCAATATTTTTGTTTGAGCTAAAAATAAACATGAAATAAAGTAATTGCGAAAACCATTAAAGCGTGATTTAACCGCCAACCACACATATTTTAAAACCATAATCTTTGTATATAATTTAACGGTAGTGAAAGCGTTTCTTTTCTAAAAAATTGAGCTAGATTTTAAAATAGAAAGCAGACGTGGTATACAAAGAATCCAGTGCAATTCACAATTATGACACATCCAAAATACTTTATGTATCACAATATGTTTTCACTGAAAATTCTGTTGCACTGTTGCAAGAGTACTGAGCAACGAACGAGATAGAAATCAATCAGCTCGTGCGACAATATTGCGTGTGACGCATTTTCCTTCTGTCAAACGGTTCACTGCTGGATTTGCGCTACGTTTAAATGGGGCTTAACTATTTTTCAAAAAGCACTGTGTTTACTAATTACATTCCTTTTCGTGTGTTTGATCAGTAATCGATCGATATTGGAACGGATTTACAGTGATAATTTTTTCAAATATAAAAATTGGCTATTTTCACACACATTTCCATCATATTCTCCCATCATAATCTGTCAAATCGCAGAAAAGCAAGCAAGAAAAAAAACAACGCACCGAACCCGTCCACCACTGATAGCAAAAACAATCGCTGCTAGACTATCCGGACACGAAATCAGAAGCTGTCCATCTTGTACACATTCCCCCTTTGCGTAGAACAACTTTACACGCGTAGTCACCGGGTCGGTATTTGCGTTCGAAATGCTAATTTAATGTTACTTCATGAGGAGGCATGGTCGTGTGTGTGCCATTGGAATCGTTGTACCTAGGCTTCCGTAACACTCGTGCTTATCAGTGAATGGTAGTGAAGAGCACGAATCATCCAGTCCGAAAGTGAACCGCAACTTTGACCGCAGTGAAACGTCGTCAGTGCTTGAACGAGATCCGCCCCGAAAGGTGTGAGAACCGAAAACCGTCGTCACAGCTCCGGCCCGTTTTGCAGAAGGTAACCTAGCTAAACCTACGGGGACCCTCCCACACACCATCCCGTTACCGTTCGAGCTTACATAATCATCAGTCGAAGCTGATACTTGTCACGAGTTGCCATGGCAATCGAACTACCTCGCGTTAATCTAGACGAGCCGCGCTACGACCAAAGTACCTACCTTAATCGTGCCAAGCATTTCCTTATCGTGACCAATCCGTTAAATGTGTTCGCCACCGAGGAGCAGCTAGACCGGGCCGCCCGAATTGTGCGCGACTATNAAACCTACGGGGACCCTCCCACACACCATCCCGTTACCGTTCGAGCTTACATAATCATCAGTCGAAGCTGATACTTGTCACGAGTTGCCATGGCAATCGAACTACCTCGCGTTAATCTAGACGAGCCGCGCTACGACCAAAGTACCTACCTTAATCGTGCCAAGCATTTCCTTATCGTGACCAATCCGTTAAATGTGTTCGCCACCGAGGAGCAGCTAGACCGGGCCGCCCGAATTGTGCGCGACTATCGGTAACGAACCCAACAGTGTTTGACCTCCTGCTGGAGAAGTCAGCATCGACCAATGCCGTATTCTGTTCCATGCCCTTAACGCGTACATTTTGCTTTGCCTTCTTGCTCCCATTTTCCACACTGCCTAGCGCCGGTAAACCCGTCCCAGATGTCAGCAGTGTCGATGAGCTATGGAGCGCCAAATATCTGTACGACAGCGCGTTCCACCCGGATACGGGCGAGAAGATGTTGCTGGTCGGCCGCATGTCGGCACAGGTCCCAATGAACATGACCATCACTGGATGCATGATGACGTTCTACAAGTCGACCCCCGCCGTCATTTTCTGGCAGTGGTTCAACCAGTCGTTCAATGCCGTGGTCAACTACACGAACCGTTCCGGTGCGTCACCCATCAGCCAGGAGCAACTGCTGACATCGTACTGCATGGCAACAGGTGGCGCCCTAGTGACTGCACTTTCGCTTAATCGTCTCGTACGGGTAGGTAGCGTTCCTTTGCTCGTCATCCGCCGTCCGGGGGATTCCCTGCATTCTTGGCATGTGCCCGCGCATCTGTTGAGCATGAGCGAATTCTGATCATTTCTCCCGCCCGCCCATCTTTTTTTATTTTTGCACCACTCTAGAATGCTCCCCCGCTTGTCGGACGGCTTGTACCGCTTGCCGCTGTAGCCGCAGCCAATTGCATCAACATTCCGCTAATGCGCATACAGTAAGTATCACCAAGGGTTGTTAACGTGTTGCATCAAATAACGCTGAGCGCACAACATGTGGTGCTTCGTTTGGCTTCTGCTCAGTGCTCCACTTTGACTCCTTGTGCCAAACGTCGAGGAACGCACGAACGAAGCAAAGGGAATTCAAAAATAGAACCATTAATGACGCGAATCGGTTTGTGCGGTTGTCAGCACGAAACGGAAAAAAGGAAGGAGCGTTGGTACTCTGGGCGGTATTGGAAATGGTGGTGACAATGGGTCTTGACATTGGTAGATTCCTCGTTATTTATGAATCAAAAAAGAACCAAATAATTGTTTCCACATGCGTTTGCCACATGAGCGCCATTCTCTGGTGCAGAACGCGGGAAACGGCGAAGCGAAAAAAAAAACAAAAATTTAACACGCGTTTACCCTTGAATTTTGCTCCTTCGTATAGAGAAATCAAAAACGGCGTCACTCTGCTGGATAAGGATGGCAATGAACTGGGTCAATCGGTACGAGCTGCAAAGGAAGGAATATCTGCCGTGACGTTCAGCCGCATTCTGATGGCAATGCCTGGCATGGGTAATATAGTTGTGCGTTTTAGTTGCATTATAGGCTCGTGATTCACAACAATTTTGCTTATCGCATTCTCCACAGTCTTCACGCCCGTGCTAATGAACACGTTGGAAAAACGCGGCTTCCTGCGACGATTCCCGTGGGCGAATGCTCCGATACAGACGCTGTTCTGTGGTTTATGTCTAACGTTCGCGACGCCCCTATGCTGTGCGCTGTTCAGCCAAAAGGCTTCGATCAATGTGGCCAGTCTCGAGGAAGATATGCGCGAGAAGCTACGCAAAGAACGTCCCGAGCTTGATGTCGTGTACTACAACAAGGGGCTGTAAAGCAGCCAACCCAGCAATCGTTTGGTTTTCGTTCGACCTATAGCAGAAGATCGTGTCGGTTTGTGCAAAACGTTTGCATTCAGTACAATGCGCTTTGTCATTCGGATTTCCAATATTGCATTTGTTTCTCACATTATACGACTCGCACACTCCGTTTGCCATATTTGCCAGTGAGATTTCGCGTAATCCGTTAATGTTCTGTTTTGCTCATGTCCACGTAGCGTTTAGCTAAGACGATACACAAAGCAAAAGAATCTATATATGTACGTGCGTGTATGACAATAAATGTAGCTCTATCTCTATCGTATACTCTCCAAACGCCGCTTTGAGGGGTGGGTGTAGGTCTTCATCATGTGGCACAAATATTCAATAAACGCTGCCTGCTGTAAAGGCAAATGTCCTACGTGATCTACCAATCTTTCAGAAAGAAATGACCGTGGAACTGGATTCCGTACACTAATTCACTTCTTGTGCCAACATCCTTGGACAACAATTGATTTAATACGCTTCTTTATTTCTCTTTATCCATGTGTTTGTTGCCGTATGATGCTAGAGTTGGTTCAGGGTTTGTTATATAAATCAGTAACACTTAAGAAGTGCTTGGATTGTTTGCATTCAAAGCAATTATGTTTAACGTATGCAGTAACCGATGGTGGTGGTGTCTACCAAAGGGATTTTTTACAATAGTGCGGGATCGCCGCTTTGTTTACTAATATCCATTTCTCGTTTTGCTCAGATCGGAAAACGGTCTTCGTCGTTAGAAAGAGAATGACCCAAACAAATGTGTAGGATTAAAATTATAAAAAAAAAACTACTACAGACACTCAGTAAAAACCCTGATACACGAATAAAATTTAAAATATTCAGCTAAATTCCGTATGATCAAGATCGCAAACCATAGCTTCCCTCTTATTGACCAGCTGAATCGGGCAGAATAACACTGCTCACTGTACTACTGCACGACTGTGAACACATGAGCGTTCATAAACGCCGGTAAATCTTACAAAAAAAAGGAGAAACGTTTTGTCTTAATCCGGCCCAATATCAGGATAGCTCTTTTCCAGTTCTACGATCACAAGCTCCTCATTCGGCTCCTGAGTCGGGAGATGAATCCATTGAATTGTTCAGTTAGGTTCGCACACTGCACACACTTCCGTACTATCCAAGTTCTACAGTTAAGCTGTACTAAACGCGCTTTCGCTCCTCGCTACAGTTTCGGGTTCACGACACGACTGGTTAAAATGTTTTACAATAGAACATCTTGAAGGGTTTACTCGAAGACAACAACAACAACAAAAAAAACACGCGAAACGAAGTCCACTCGTTGCAGTTTACAAAACATTGCCACAATAATTGTATTTTGTTTTCGTGCGTATCGTATCTAAAAGTGCATTTTTGTTTCTCACGATATTTGCTCTACCAATAGGATCTACATTTTCACAACAGGTAAATGTTCTTCGCTACTCCACAGTTACATATTCCGCACGATGATAATTTTTAAAACGGAATAGTAGATCGCAAGTCAGCACTGTATTGCTTTCCACACTTTCATTTCGCCCATTAAGGAAAGGTCTGATTAATTTAATTCCTATTAGATATCCATCCATTTTAGTGTTTTCAATCGTTTTTGCATGCATGCCTCACCTCGCATCACCACCTTGTCCCATATGACTGACATTCATTACCACATTGAAAACTAACGATGGGAATTTACCAGTGGCGAATGTTCAGAATAAACGAAAATAAAATGTACACTTTCAAGGAACCGTATGACGTTATCGTATCATCTTAGCATAAGGAAATCGTTCAGAGATGCATTAGAAAAAACGACATTGATAGTACATGGAAGTAAGAAAAGAAGTGGTCAGAATGCGCTACCAAGCAGTAAGAGGATAGTGCCGCTATCCTACTTTAAGAGGAGGGCGGTGCTGTTATGCTAGACCGCTTCTTCAAACTCGGTTCATCCGTTTCTGCGTTGGGAACTAAATTTTCCATGTCCACCGGCACGGGTATTGTGGAACCATCGTCTGTTTCCGCGCCATCTATGCAGGAAGGATCGACGGGAATGACGCTTTTATTGTCGTCCTTATTTTCCTTCGCTGCTTCCATCTCGGCCGTTTGTTTTGCCGTTTCGATGCGCTTCGAAAGTTCTTTGTGGAGTTTCGTAATCACATCTGGGCGGGACTGTATTGAAATAGCGAAAGAATGTGATTAGCATATTGTGTGTATGTAAAGAAAATAAGCAACAAAACATTTTACACAAACTACTTACCATCACAAGAAATACTTTTATCTGTCCAGTACTGTCAATAGCTGTTAAACGCAGACTTTTTTGACTCGGTTGTTGTGCGACCATTCCGGCCCATACCTGAAACATTGAACGGAACAATAAATTCTCTCCTTTTTTTCGTGGCAAGGACTGGAATATTCCTTTGGCAAGTGCCGGAAGGGACAATGTTAATCTAACGAAATTAATGTTTTAAGAAGAAAGATAAGAAATACTAGTGAGTAAGTTACTAATTATTATAAAGCACACTTATTTTCTCCATGGAAACCATCTTAAGACGTAAATGAAACATTCGTAGCTTGCTTTTCCTTTGCTTACCTTAGTATTGATCAAAACACGTAGATTTCCGGACTGCCGAAACACAACACGAGATTCATTGTTGTCTTTGTCGTTAAGTCTCAACGTGCCGTGGCCACGCTCCTCCCAATTTGACTTCGCGAATGCGAACAGCTTGCAGTTAATTTCCACCACATTCCGTTCATCTTCCTCGCCAGTGATTGTTTCCACCTCTTCATATTTGCGCTTCAAAGCTCCCCGGCTCTCTTCGTACCGACGGGCCGCTTCTTCCAGGCTTTCGCGATCCTTTGGCTCCCGGCTGCTGCCATCAGATGAATCTGAACCTTCCTTGCCGGGTGTGGTACCAGTTGCGTTTGATGTTGCACTGGCCGCATTGGCCGTGCCGCCCGAACCAGCGTCACCTGCCGTTGCCGCCACACTGGTAGCAAATGAAAAGCCAGTGGTCGGTAGATTATTGCCGCTGGCATTGTTAAGATTTTCACCCGTCACGCGTTCATGCACATTCTGACCGAAAACGAAACCGCAGGAAGCTTCACTCAGTGCCGATTTTTTAACATTTGCGAACAGATTCGATTTCGGCAGGGAGGCACTCTTTAACTTTGCCAACGGATCGATATTGTTGCCGTTCGTACTACTGTCGCCGTCCTTTTCAATAGCCGATTTGCTACTTTCGGCCGAATTGGCTTTCGCATCTGCCTCCGATGGTTCATCTTCGCTGAACTGCGTCTTCAGGAAAGGGTTTGTGGAAGCAACACCCGCCGGGTCGTTACCATTTTTGTCTGCAGCACCGTTGCCTTCTTTGATACCTCCGATTCCTCCGAAGGTAAGCTGTGATGGTTTAAGCACGCTTGGTTTCAGGTTAAAGCTATTTCCCAAGCTTGCACCGCCACCGACGGAACCGGCGAGTGATGGTGACGATGATATGCTATTGCTCGACGAAGATCCACCTCCGCCAAGAAACGAAGCTCCACCGAATGTGGACTGTCTAAGGACGCTTGATTTCAGCTGGAAACTGGACGGCTGCACAACACTACTCGAGCCATTGCTACTGTTGGATTGGGATGATTCTTGTTCCTCGTTCAACATGTTGTCTTCTCCTGTGCGGAAGAGAAGTGGGAAACATTGAAACTGTCGCATGAAAACATTGAATGCAAACAATCACAAGCAGCAAACAATCGTAAGTACTATACCACTTCACCAATATTGTCGGAACTTTCTCAACGCTTCACACTGGGTATACCTGCACAAATCATGCGCTTATCAGACAAGGTATGAACCAAACTTACTTTCCACATTCGCCATTCGGTAATATATTTCGTGCCCTTAGGTCTTGATGGTGGAAACTTCCAGGATGCTGTCCTCACGATTAACGTGTCCGTCTAGCTCACGTACAACAGTATGCGTCTGCGGTGCTGTTAATCGTACGGTAAGCAGTGCTAGTTATTGCGAAACCACAGACAATGGATATAGCACTACAAAGTACTGGGAAAACGTTTTGTCAGTATCAAAACCGACCTAATCCACACCAATCGCTCAATCGCATACAAAACGATCTGAAGTAGGAAACAGAGGCAAAGTGGACGACGCTGCACGACTGTCGAAAACCCGGAATCATTGAAGAAATCAAGATGACATTTCGTGCAACGAAAATTCGTTAAATTAGATATGCCACAATCTGGATGCCCTTTGGAAGCACAAACTGTGGGGTTACACGCTATTCTTACCTCAATACAAGTGATATTAATTGAAAAACTCTTTAAAATTCTTTCCTTTGCTAAACTTGGCCTCGCGCAACTTTGAAGAAGTATAACTGTTGCTATAAACCTCTCCTGTATTGGGATGTCATCAACGTCAATTGAATTTGTAGCTGTCAAGAGGACATTTTCTTTTTCACATCAACACAAAACGATCCAGCGTCGCAAAAGGAGAAACTGTACGCATTTCTTTTGTTTTTATCGGTGGCTGTTGGCTTGTGCTAGTTTGGAGCTTGTATGCGAAAAGGGTATCGCTGCAGGCATGTCGCTGTCCACTGTTTTACCCGCCCCATCGAATCCCGTATGGGATCGGGACGATGAGCGCAAAATGAAGACACCCTCGATGGGCGCATTGGTAAGTGCCAAGGTTGCAGCTCCGCCGTACGGACAACGCAAGGGCTGGATACCTCGCACTGATGCTGATTTCGGCGATGGAGGTGCCTTTCCGGAGATCCACGTAGCACAGTACCCGTTAGGTAAGAAAGGATGAGAATCCTTAACATTGGGGAATCGTTTCTGTTACTGCTATTATTTACAATCCGATTGTTCGTTTGTTGATAGGTATGGGTGCTCCCGGAAATGCATCCAAAAAATCGAATGCACTCGCGGTGCAGTTAGATCAAACAGGAAAGGTGAAGTATGATGCGATCGCTCGTCAGGGTCATTCGAAGGATAAGATTGTGTACTCCAATATAAATCAACTACTTCCGGCTGAAGTATTGGCAGAAGACTCGGAAGAACTACAGTTGCCCGATCAGGAGACCATTAACGAGATAACCGAAAACACACGCAAAGCGTTGGAAAAATTGACCAACCAAAAGATCGTATCAGCCATGCCGGTGAGAGCGGCCGAAAAGCAAGCCCCAGCGCAGTACATTCGCTACACGCCCTCTCAGCAAGGCGATGCGTTCAATTCGGGAGCAAAGCAGCGCATCATTCGCATGGTGGAAGCTCAAGTTGATCCGATGGAACCACCTCGCTTTCGTATCAACAAAAAGATTCCACGAGGGCCGCCATCACCACCGGCACCGGTACTTCATTCTCCCACAAGGAAAGTCACTGTGAAGGAACAAAAGGAATGGAAAGTTCCTCCTTGCATATCGAACTGGAAGAATGCAAAGGGTTATACCATTCCGCTGGACAAACGTTTGGCTGCCGATGGACGCGGACTGCAGCAAGTGCACATTAATGAAAAGTTTGCCAAAATGGCTGAGGCGCTGTACATTGCCGATCGTAAGGCACGTGAGGCCGTGGAGGCCCGAGCACAGCTTGAGAAGAAACTGGCCCAAAAGGAAAAAGAGAAGAAAGAGGACATGCTTCGCCAGATGGCACAAAGGGCGCGTGACGAGCGAGCAGGTATTCGTCATCCAGATGCAGCTAACGATAGCACCGCAGGAGGTTCAACGACAACTGATCTGCGTGAACGAGACGAGATTCGCGCTGAAAGACATAGAGAGCGGGCTCGTGATCGCAACCTTGCACGAGCCGCACCGGAAAAGCGTTCTAAATTGCAGCGAGAACGGGAACGAGATATTTCGGAACAGATTGCGTTGGGAATGCCAGCCAAAACTAATCTGGCGGGCGAATCGCAATTCGACCAGCGTCTGTTTAATACATCCAAAGGTATGGACTCGGGGTACGGAGACGACGAAGCTTATAACGTTTACGACAAACCATGGCGCGAATCAGGCACTCTCGGTCAGCATTTGTATCGGCCAAGCAAAGCAATCGATAACGACGCTTACGGTGCAGATCTGGACAAGATCGTAAACACCAACAGGTTTGTACCAGATAAAGAGTTCAGTGGCACAGATCGCAGTGGCCAAACCGTCCGACAGGGTCCGGTGCAGTTCGAAAAGGAGGAAGATCCATTTGGTTTGGATCAGTTCTTGTCGATGGCCAAGAAAGCTCCGAAACGGAAAGAAGACTCATCCGCAGGTGCTAGTGGCAGCGGCAGCAGTAGCCGGGATAAGGACCGCAAAAAACGTAGAGATTAGATTGACAAAGCATCAGTTATGCCGTCCTGGCAACCTGGCATGCGGTGGATAAACTGTACCGTTTCTAATTGAACGAATTAATTGCTACTAAATAAAATTCAAACGATAGCTAATAACCGTCCTAGTATTCGGAAGGGGATTGAGAACGCATAGGTATAAACAATACTTACTTTCACAATTCTATTGGTTTTCTTGTACAAAGCACATCTAATCTCGGTAAGTGTCCAGGAAGAGAAAAAGACGTTATCGGAAATTGATATTCTAAAAAATAAGGTATGTGCTATTGCCGAGATTTAATCCAAGCAGGGATTTTACGCAAGTATCAGTTGGTAGCACTTGTTCAACCGTATGATATAAACGCACCTGTACTTTTAGCTGTCAAATGACGATGGAATGCCAAAATAGAAAAAAAGGAAAGCAAAAAATATTGTTTCGTTTGAAACAATTTGCCGAAACAATAGTCGTAGCAGGGCCGCGAATGCGTGCTACGTTTTTTTCTTTTAATTTAATTGCTTGCCGTGAAAGGCAAAACATATTTGCCTCGTAACTGATCGCATTTGGTGTTGTAGCTAATTTGTAAAGAAGAATCGTGTAGAATTCCCTTGCGGCGGTCGTGTGGAACAATTCGCTACTCTCGGACGAGATAACTCCAACTCGTTGGCATCCTCCCTCTGCATCGGACGACAATGACCCAGCCCCTATCGGGTGACAATAGAAGGAGCAGACAACAAGATAAAATCGTTCACGGTGTTGCTTAGCGAATTGCTATCGCCGCGTACCTTTGTTTAATTGAACTTCATCACAGGCCGCTGCCTTCGCTGGCATTGCTAATATCCAATAAGGTCATCACAGTGAAGTGAAGCTGTAGTGAATATTTGTATGCTGTATTTCTATTTGTGTGTCTACTCACGGCCATCTTTGACGGTGCTACCAATATTGGATAAAAACTTCGACCGATCTGGGGGGGAAAAAGTTGTTATAATATCGACCCCCGACATTTTGCGGTGCCCACCGTCAACCTTAGCATTTTAAGCCCTTGGTTGGGTGGGGGACATGAGTAGCAGTAGCGCCAGCGCTAGTACTGCCGGTGGTACTACTACTTCGGCTGATGGTTCAACATCATCCTCGTTTTGGCGCAACAACAGCCGCACGATTCCCGGTCGTCCAACCACGGTGAATAATCGCGTAGGAAGTGGACGCCCGATCGGATCCAGCTCATCCGCTGGAAGTTCATCCTTCCAGGATTATCAGGACTCGGTCAGCGATGCGTGGGATCTGGGCGATGATGAATTTTGCATCATTTCCGGCGTAGTGGACACGCGCATATCAAAACGAGCTTCACAGACAGCCGCGCTAAATGTGATTAAAACCCACAAAAGTGGCACTGCTGGCAGCGGTCTCAAACCACCAAATTCCGTCCGTTCGGACACACCGGAATCAAGCAGTGCACCAACAGGGGTCGGATCTGGTCGGATAGAGCAACAGCAAAGCGACAAAGGTTCGCACGTGACGGCAGTACTGCGGATAGAGAATTTAGATATTCAAACTCAACAGCAACAACAGCAACAGTCCAACGATGGAATGGTTTACGTGAGCGATCAACGGTACGCGATCATTTTCTTACGGCAAGTAAGTGTGGCTTAGCTCCATTAATTATCTGTTCTGTCCTGTGTAATTTTAGCCTTCGCCAACGGTTTCATGCATACCCGGGACGACCTCAGCTATTGAAACTCTCCTCAAATGTGGCCTCCAAGGATGTGGAGTGTGAATCAAAGTATGAAAAGTTTAGCAACATTCTCGAGGCACCGCTACTGAACCTGATCGCCCTGAAGGAACTCAGCTGGTCGGGTGTACCACGCCGAATGCGTGCCGTTACCTGGCGACTTCTCTCCGGTTACCTTCCGACCAGCTTAGAACGCCGACAAACGGTACTGGAACGGAAGCGAGTCGACTATCGGAAGCTAGTACAGCAGTACTTCGATGCGGACTGTCGTGATGAAAGCCAGCAGGATACGTACCGCCAAATTCATATCGACGTACCACGCATGAATCCGCATGTGGCGCTATTTCAGCAACAACTGGTGCAGGAAATGTTTGAGCGAATATTGTTTATCTGGGCCATTCGCCATCCGGCGTCGGGGTATGTGCAGGGTATCAACGATCTCGTAACACCGTTTTTTATCGTCTTTCTTCAGGAAGCTGTCGGGGCGGGTATGAAAATATGCAAACGATTGTCTGTGATAATTGGTTGGATACTCATTGTTTTATATTTGCCAACAGATAAAGACCTGGAACAGTGCCAACTGAGTGACCTCAGCATCGAGCAGCGGGACATCATCGAATCAGATTCGTTTTGGTGTTTGTCCAAATTTCTCGATTGCATCCAGGATAATTACATTTTTGCACAGCTCGGTATTCAGGCAAAGGTTAATCAGCTGAAGGAACTCATACAGCGAATCGATGGTACGTACAGAGGACGCATGTCACACGGATTGCGCCCATTGTTTTACGTTATAAACGATCGAGATGTTGTTCTCTTTACTCACCATAGGAACGCTACACCGACATCTGCAAATGCACGGTGTCGACTATCTGCAATTTTCCTTCCGATGGATGAACAATCTCCTCACACGCGAACTGCCACTCTACTGCACTATTCGTCTGTGGGACACCTATCTGGCCGAATCGGACGGGTTTGCCGTATTTCAACTTTACGTGTGTGCTGCTTTTTTGCTACATTGGAGAGAACAGTTGCTTCAGGAGAAAGATTTCCAGGTGAGCTTCCTTTCTCCATCATGGCCAGTTTAGGTGTTGTATAATGCAAATGTAACTGTGTTCGCTTGAAAACAGGGACTCATGCTGTTGCTGCAAAACCTGCCAACACACAACTGGATGGATTCGCATATCGGAGTGTTAGTGGCGGAAGCGTTTCGCCTTAAGTTCACCTATGCCGATGCCCCAAAGCATCTCGAAGCCAAAAGTTGACCCGGAATGACACTGGACGGTGGGTATTATCACAACTACTGTAGAAACTATTTGTATAAATTTATTTGAAACAACCGCGTATCCGTTCAACAAATCAAAAACAAAAAGATCACCATAACCAACAGTGTGAGAGAAGGCGAGAGAAAAACATCCCTTTCCACCCATTATGGTATTATGATACGTATGAACCGGCAGGGAAGACCGAGGCGGAGAGACTCCCGGCAAAACAAGAAAAAAAAACAACAAATAATGCACGATAATATAGGCAGAATTTCTTGTAGAACAAGAGCTGCTTTTCTACTTCTAGATAGAGGGAACAAGCGCCACCAGCGAGGTGGACGGCACATTTATGCGCGTGCCGATGATGCAAGAAAGTGCGTAGTTGATTGGCTGCGTTTCAGATTGATGATTGTTTTATCGAAAGAAAATTACTGTTCGTTATCGATCTCTGTATAGAAGCATCAAACTCAGAATGTTTGTTATTCGTTCGATTTTTTTTTTTAAGAAATAAAATCAAAATCTGATTATACAAAGAAATGCGCCAAGGTTGTAACACACAACATGGAAACATCGACAAGGCAAGTGACAACTGAGTGAGACCGTGCAAGGGATGAAGAACTGAAATTAAATTGGATCGTAATTATGTATCGGACAGCGGAATAAAAGAAATATAAGCAGGTGGGATATAACTGCAACCATTTAGATAATTGTAAGCAAATAAACGAATAAATCAACCAATATAGCTTACTTTAACGGATTTGTTTGTCTCCAGTTTGTGTATGAACGTCGGCCCTTTTAGCCGGACCGAACGACGAAACGGATTGTTTATCGGAGTTCTCCAGTTTAAATGATTTTACGATAGTTTATTTTGCGTATTCGTCACACGTAACAAAACTATATTTCTCTGGACCATTTCATTACCGGTGTAAAGCGTGAATAATAAAATACAATAAGAAACGGAACATTAGCACCTTCAGTAACAGTCCGCATCATTAACGTCGGCCGCGTAATACGAAAACAAAACATCGTCCAAAAGGGATCCAAAACTTTCCGTATTCTCCAGCCATTGCTGTCGACTCGCGATGATCGCGGACAGATCAAGCGTTCGTACGCGAGTCAAAAACTCTTCGGCACTAACCGAAGCATACTGTCGGAAAAGGTCGGCATGGCGAAGCGTTTCATCGCAACCACAATCGTCCCCCGTTTGGCGACCATATGCCGTGGCTACGGTCGTCATGTGCGGGTTGTATGTCACCGATAGTAGATTCATATCGTTCAGGTTTACGATGGAATCTATTATTTCATCCGCATTGGCGGTGCTACAGGCAACGTTACCACTATTGTAATCGGCATCATTTCTACGCTGCTGCCTAGCAGGAGCAACACCCGTCCCAGCAGCTCTGTTCCCCATGGAAGTTGCAGAACCCTGCTCGAATGGATGATGATGGATCGGATTTTGTGACGTATTCATTTCCATTGAAGATCGCTCGGGAGGTTTTACTTCCGAGTAGTTAGTGTCGATAACGGATACTCTCCCGGATGTAAATGGCGCGAGTTGTGAAGTCGGGCTGACAGCCACTCCTTGCATCGTGGAACTTGATGGGGAAGCAGTTGCTGCAGCGTCTCCCTTCGTGCCTGACGGATTCGTGGATGACCCGGTACCAGATAGAACGTGGTAGTAGTCGAGAAAGTTGTACTTGTTCAAGTGTGACATCAACTTATCTATGATCGCTATCGTTTCCTTCACCACACCCAGATCACAATCGTCGCCAAGGCAGGCGAGCAGTACACCAAGGCATCCTCGCAGCGAAAGCTCATTAAGTACCTTCATGAGGCGTGTTTGAATTTCACGATCGGTAAGGGTAACGATTTTTTTATGCTCCTTCGAGAATGTTACTGCCGGAAAGGTACCGTCGATCATACCTTGATGTTGGAATTGTCGACACATAACAAGGCGCCAAAACTGAAGCGCATTGATCTTGACCTCCCAGTACAGATCGTTCGTGGCCGCATGTGCCAACACCGAAAATACGCTATCCAAGCATTGCGGTTGTATTTTGTGGTTTGCGTAAATTTCTCTCACCGTATTCACTGCTTCACGGCGCACCACGCCTTCGCTTTCGTTATCGATCACATCGATCAGGTGATTCTGTTGGGAATTCAACGAACGTCAATCGTATATTGCTAGGTTATATGAATGATTTTTTCTTCTTCCATACCATTAAAGACAGCTTTGATAGGGAATGATCCCATAGCAGACGAATCTTGACCATGAGTGTTAAACAACGAAGGGCCGAAGCGCGAACATACGCCTCGGTATCGTTCTTTGCCGCAGCTTCTACCACCGGGATGATATCACAATCGAGAATGTGCTTTTGAAAAGCGGGAAATTCTGTAATGGAATGAACAACATGGAAATGGGTTCATATTTTTGGGACCAGTGCAATTTTGTTTACGAAACGAATATCTTACTGATTTCCGAAATGGTGACGATCGATGCGAGCAGCTCAAGGGCCGAATCTCGTGCCTCCCAGCTGAGATCGTGCAAGCGTTTGTAGATTATGTGACCGACGTGTTCTAGTCCCGATCCCGAAATGTTATCCATCAACAGTGCAAGATTCGGTGCCAGAAAATGTTCGATAGAGGTTTGCGTGAGCTTTAGTGCGAGTACGACCAGCTATAAAAATAGAATGTATAGAGGAGGAATTCATGATTTACATTATATTCGCATGATGAAGGCGATGAACACCTAAACACTCTACATTATGATGACTGCGAATTGTTGAATAGGTAAAACTTTTACAACATTTACTCACCCTCGGAGGTAGATTTGGATTGGCAAGCAAATTCAGCATAAAGTTAACAATTGCCGTTGATTCGATGCACTCTTTCCATGTGATTTTGAAATTTTCTATCAGCGACATTAGTCCATTAATAATCGCCGACAGGAGATTGGGTTTGCTCAACATAAGGTCCGCCTTGCCGAAGACTCTACTTTCACCCTCGACCGAGCAGCACATGTCGGGAAGAAACTCTTTCAGCAAGTATACGAATGCTTGGAACGCAATAACCGCCCTTGGACGCGGTAGCTTGTGAGTTGTCACAATTCCTTGAATGGATTTGCACGCCAATTCGGTCACATTTAGATTGTATGCCTGGAAAATGTCCCGGCAAGCGTAAATCAACCGAATAGTAAACTCGCAAGCGATGTCATAAAGTTGTGTGCAAAACTTTTCGATATAGTCCGGCAAATCCTTAGTGGCAAAACATTGCATTTCGTACACGACGGGAAAGAGCTGAAGGAGCAATATTTGATCCCCGAAACGAATACTTTGATTCTTCAACACCACTTCTTCTGGAGCGCGTTCGCCAAGAATGCGCCATAAGGCGTGATGTGTTTCGGCCATTAGCATCACATTCTGGACGTTACCGCGTCGGATCGAAAAGTTTACATAGTTCAGAAAGTTTATGGTGTACCGATCGAAGGTCAGATCTACGGCGAAGGTATCTTCTGGCGGAATTTCCATCGTGCACAACCGGGCACAGTTGGCGTAAATGTGCGTTTGCCAAATTTTGGCCAAGTACGTATGGTCATGCATGGTGTCAGTGAACTTCCAGAGATTTCGCTCGAATTTGTACGTGTACAGAATGAAGTACGCCACCCGAGTGCGCTGTTTTGATTCGATAATTTTCCGAAACAGCGTTTGCATTAGGTTCAACAGCGGAGAAATAATTTTCTGCGAATGATAGTCATTCACCAGTACTGCATCGTCCTGTTCGGGGCTTTTCCACACACAATCGATCAGTGGCGACAGGATGGTACGAACGATTTCCTTTACCTCCTCGTAGTCCCCCATTGCGCAAAAGCGCTCCAAGACTTCGTAAATGAACAGCGATGTTTCGCGTGTTATGTAGATTGTCTGATACCCGTTGTAGTAATCCAGACAGATCCGCCAAGAACCGGACTGCTTAATCCAAGCCATGCCCATCGCGTGCCGAGAGATCGCCTTCAGCACCAGCACGTGTCCAAGCTTGATGGAAGGATTCTGCAACTTTCCGTTGCGCTGAATACACTCCTGGAACCGATCCAGCATGCGGCTTCCGTTTTGTATGCGCGAAAAATCCCACTCATTCTCCACGATCATTCCCAGCACCTGCAGCGTGAACGCTCCAATGTCCGTAGCTGGAGGACGATCGCTTTCCCACTGCTTTAGAATTGTTTCTAGCCATTGGAAGACTTCGGGAGATTTCACCAGCTTTCGATGTTCTGGAAATAATGTTTAACGTTACATAGATGTGTCACTCGCACAATACCACAAACAATTGTTATTACATGAGTCGAATTTATTCACCTACCCTCACAATACTTGCCAGACAGGTGGCTGATAATCATTTCCAGATAGACATCATTGTTGATCTTAAAGCCGCGGTTGAGAAACGCGTTTAACACCTTGTGAAATTTTTCCTGGTACGTATCATCAGTACGAGGGTGGTCGCGGTCCTGCTCCATGGAACTGTTTGTTCCCCTTGCCGCGCCGTACGCATCCATTGATGAAGATGTATTGATTTCCGAAGCCATCGTTTTCTTATCACTAATGTTTGCTTCAGTTGAACTTGGCACTCATTGCTTGAAGAACATTTTTATCAGGTAGCTTTCTTCTAATACGGCACCACGTTCACGATATGCAAGGCACTACCCGTGTGTGAAATCATTCGTGCGATGGTAATTACAACGATAGTCTTCACAAACTTGTGCAGCCTTTTAAAGACCGCGAAACTTTCAGACGCAAATAATCGTGTTTTCGAAGAGATTGCTATTATGTTGTGACAACCGACAGATAAACCACATGTGACAGCTGTCAACGATGTGCCTCAAGGTGAGAAACGGGCAGGTCCATCAATTTTACAACAGGACAAATGTCAGCTGGATGATTGATTTTTTATTAAATTGGTACATAAAATATGCATTTTAAACACCACTACCCTCAGAAAATTTAATGTTCACGTATCTCAATCCAAATAAAGGCAATACATTGTACGGTACGGTAGGCGATTTTTGTGTAACACACGGGTTCACAAAGCGCAGCCACTATGTGAACCCGTAGAACATATTTTATTCTAATTTTGTTTAGTGTCGTACTAGCTAAACCATTAAAGATATGTAATAACTTGTAATGTTTTCAGGCTGCGAAACATGAATAGTTGTTGAAGCTGATCCATATACGACACTTGCTGTAATGCAAAGCATTGAATGTGCATAAATCCAATTTCGCGCGTGATTGTGGAAAATTGAAACCGCTAGCGGTATGCTGATTGTCAAACATGTATTCAACATGGCTGCCTGGAACTGTTAGTTGCCAGGCCTATTTTTTGCTCACTTTGATTTGAACTTCTTTGGAAGCATAAAAAACAATACTGTGTGCAGCTGCTGCCCGAGGAAAAAGTGCGTCTAGCAAAAGTAATTTCTCTCGTCATGCATTTCTTGCATGTTCGGTACTGGCCCATTTGTTTGATCATTACAAATAACACTCGACAGTAAGCGAACGGTAATCGATAGGCTTCGCGAAGCTTGCGGGCGCGTAGATTTTCGCGACTTTACAGCAAAGTTGTCGGTATTGGGCCTTTGTGTGTTTTTGGGACCTCTGGAAGAAGGTCGCAGTACTGTTTGTCGCGAGGGTGTGTAGCAAACGGCATTTGAAGCAGTGCATTTTGTACAGGGGGGAAAAATAGAGTGGCTCGCGGAATATGTCGTCGCCTTTGGGTTTCTGTGCGGATCTGTGCTGGCCTCTCCCCTTTACTACTTCCGTGTGGTATGGTGGCGAATGGTGAAAAATGTAGTGTCTGTTTACTCTGCAGTCTTCGTCGTGTGGTCTTCGCTCCCGGTACCACCATCCCCTAGGCCTTATCGGTTATTTTTTTATTTTTGTATAAGGTCCGGTTGGTGTCGGGACGAATCGCAGTGCGGCGATTCTTGTGCTGTCTGCCGCTATTCCCTTTCTCGTCTTCCCCTTTCCTTTCACTATTGCTTCTGCTGTGCGGTGTCGTAGTTCGTCGGCCTCGTTCATACCATTCCATACCGTTGCCACGAGCACGCGCGACAGCCAGCTTCTAGGTGACAGTGTGTGTGAGCGAGAAAGCGGTGTGATGTGAGCAGCGCACTAGCAATAATACTAAAAACAGCAGCAACAGCAGTGCGATAGTGGCAGCGACTTCGAACCGAAAAGGGTGCGAAGTGCGACAAAACGATAGCGCAGGGGCCTTTTCCCCGTTGACCAGAGCAGTGCGAGAGACGTAGTGAAAGAGTGGAGTGTGTGGTTGCCGGGATGAGTTTGTACGTGTGCGCTGGGTTCGTGTGTTCAATGGAAATTGACAATTTGTGGGAAAGGCAGCAAATGTGAAAAGAAAATCTACGGTCTGCACCAGCGAGGTGCAACTTCCTTCGCCGACCGTTCATCTCTGCGCCAAATGAATGCGGATTCCAATTTTCACGGAAAGTTTCTTGCCGCTGTCACATGCTAAACGCCCTGTGGCTGGTGAATCTTGTGTGGAAGAAAAAAAAAGCGTTTGCCTTATTGGGGGCCTGCTTTGCACTGTTTGGTGTCAAGCGTTTGTGTACGTGTGTGTAACAAAAAAAAAATAAGAGTGCGATAGTGCACTGTCGTTGGTGTTGGCTATTTTCGGCCATTCTAGTTTGATGCGCGTGCAAGTATTTGTGCAGTGTATCTGATGTAAGTGCGAGCGTGCGTGCGTTTGCCGTGCTTTGCGTGATTTCACGCCCTTCCCATAGTACGCCGGCATGCTGTTTCGGGCCATTTGTCATTACCAACCAAAGCAATCTTGTTTTCTTCGCAACGCGTGCAGTGCGATAATGTAATGTGATCAGTGTGCCGTTTGATAACGATCAATTTTCCGTGTTTCTACGTAAAATTCCAATCGCTTTACAGTGCTGTGCAAAAGGCAAAACGAAACCGAAATACGTCGAATAGTTAGGTGTTGATGAGTTGATATTACTGCAGGTGGAGCTACTAGGTGTAATCGTGCATTAATTAGATTCTTCCATTGTGCCACAGCTGATACATTGTGTTAACCTAATGTGCAAAAACATTCAAGTAAACGCCTGAAGCGTGCAGAAAACGGGCCTACGAGTTACAAACTTGGTTCACAGACTGGATAAAACATTCGCCAGCGCAAAATGTCAACATCGTCGGAAAGGTGCGTATAATCTCCACAGTCGGCGAATATAGAGATTTCACACAATCTTACAATTTCCGGCTCATCGTTCACACCAATACCAAACCCCGTTACCGACATGCGTTCTGCGTGCGCCGATCCATAGTTGTGTGTGGCGAATGTTATGCTCGCAGCGGTTACTTGGTTGTTGATAATTTTTATTCGTCACTTTTGTTTAAAGGGAACGCAAACGCAAGGGAGCGCGAGAACCACAGCTGCTACAGTGCGTGCAAATGTATCCCTTCTTCTAGCTTTCGTTTTTCTTCTGAATGCCACTGTCAAAATCGATATACAACACAGTGTGTTTAATACGTTGTGAGGCGTTGAAAATCTTTCCAGATCTTAGCATTCTTTTTCTTTCATTACGACCAGTTTACATGACGTGTGTAAATCGTCGAGAATATCGACCAGTAGACTACTCCATTCGCACGAATATAAAATATTACACGGTGTTTATGCTCCTTTTTTAAATATCTCTGCAACTTCAATATCTAATATCGTATGTTATTTAAAGTTTCTTGTTTTCTTCTATTATCGTTCAACAACTGATAGTATCTTTTATTCTATTAATCCATTTAACAGAGTGGAATGGGTGGAAATCATCGAGCCCCGAACAAAGGAACATATGTATGCGAACTTGACCACTGGCGAATGTGTATGGGATCCTCCTGAGGTAAGTGATCCTGCCTGCAAATAGGTTCTTTCGTACGATTTAGTAACAATTATGTGATAGTTATTCCAAATTCCATGTTGTTTGATCAAAGGACGTGATACAGTGTTTGGGGAAAAAATGTCCATCGCAGCAGCGAGGAAGCCCAAAACTGATGTGAAAACGGACACTAATATCTTAAATGAAGTATACAGTAACAGTTGGAGAGATCCTAGAATTTTTAATGTTATCTATTTCCAATTCCCATTTGATTGCAGTGTAAGTTACAATGTAAACAAAACCAAACTCCTTAATTTTGTAGCATTTTCAGGTTCTTAATATCGATGAATCAAAATTCGAACTGTTCAAGGCAGATTAGAGGTGGAAATTTGGATAATCAGGGGTTATTTTTCTTAGATAGGAGTTAGAAACCTAGTGAAAATCGATGATATATCCTTAGCAGATTCTTATATTAACATCCTGACTGAGTATCTCGAGGTTTACTTGGTCCACTGAGATACTTTTATGTCACTTTTTATATTTTTCATGCCCGTAAACACAGTGAAACAGTTCCATCCATCGGTTCTTGGATACCATGTAAAGGATACCATGGATTACTATTTTGATGAAATGTACACCCTTCTTTCTTCGTTAGGAATTATGTTGTTCGTCTTAGAAATGTGAATGATACGGTGGAATCTTCAAAAATGCATTTCCTTGCCATCACTTATTCGTGTCATTATTTTTTAATAACATAAGAGTTAAAATATCGTAACGATAATTCCGTTCTTCTCAAACCTATGTTGGGACAACTATTTTTTTCCAACTATAACTAAATACTAATACTATATAAAACAGAAAATGAAACAGATAGAACAAAGAAAAAAAAATAAAACAGTTTTAACGAAAATATTTCGGTGAGCTCTTTATTTTGCCTACCACTGTAGTTGTTTTTCTTTACCATTAAGTTCTTATCGGAATTAGCCGATCTATAAGACAGATTTTTTTTAAATTGAAATATTCTGAATAATCCAAAGCATTGTTTTACAGAATAAAAACCTTGGCTGGATTTATTTTATTGTTGCAGAAATATGTTTATTTTATGGAAGCTTAAGTATTCAGAAACATCTGACAAAAGTTTCAAATCGAAATATCGTCAAATGACGAAATGAAATGTCTTTAGTGGCGAGCTAAATTGGGACTACACACTACGGTAAACAATGATTACATTAGCACAAAACAAGTACAAAGCTCTGTAAAAGGAAACCAACACAAGCGTAGCAAATTGCATTGATTCGCATTCGATGGTGCTTTGAACAGGTTTTTAAGCACTTAAGCACATCCTATGCGTGACACGTATAAAATAATGTATAGAAGAAACAGTTCTGCAGGAAAGGAGGCATTCAAAAGTGATTGAAAAGTGAAATGATAAAAAAGAAACTATGTCAATAAGGTAAAATTTGTCCTTTCTTGTGATACGAGATGATAACATTTCGGCAAATAAAATACGTTAAAAAATGCGATCATCGTTTGCGTTTGTGAGCAGTTAAATGAGCAGTTAAAAGAATAATTATTTTAGAAATTTTCCCTGCTCTTGTTATCATTTTCCAGACGTTTTGCATAGGTCACATTACCGTGTCTACGCTTCAAACAGGCCAATGAAGATTCGTTTCGTTTCACGAATAGCAACGTAAGCGTAATAACTATTATGTTTGCCCTCGTAGCTGAATTCATATCCTACTGATAGTGTGTGTGTAATATTTAAAAATAATCATTTTATGGTTTTGTGTAAACATTCCGTTACTGTTATTCTTTGTTTACAAAAGAAGAACATTTATTATGATAAAATAGTCGAAACACGTCATAACTAATAAATAACATAAATGAAAATGTGTTGCTTTAAACATTGCAACGTTTAAAAATCAAAAATGAATATGAATCAGCTGTAGTAGTGTTTGATTTCATTACGAAGTTTCACTGTTGATCTTTAACTGTTGCAATGTTTTGCACCATCCTCCAATCACAGACTTGTTTAGGGCATGTTCAGAGGAAGAAAGCTTAAGAAGAGTTTACTTGTAGTGAGAGTGCATTACATAGTGCAATGAAGCGCCATTGGAACGTTTCACTTTTGTTGTAGCAATCTGAATCTTTTTTTTTACTGCTATCAAAGCTGTGTGTGTTGTGCTGGCGTTGCAAACACGGATCTCTTGAAATGATCTCTAAAGAAGTGCTTAGAAACGATCGTGTTTCACTTTTTCTTTAGGGTTCTTTAGAGCATCATTTCACCTGTATGTATTTAGTGTTGTAACAAGGGGTTTGAAACCGTTTCATGTGCACTAACTTATGGTAATGAGTGAAAACTCATATTTGGTACATGGGTTTGAACGATGAACGTGAAACGGCGGTACGGTATATGAAAAGATTTGACACATAAATATTTAGCTTAATATAAATGATAAAAATCTAAACTAGATGTTGTTTCTGAACATGCGAGAATTAAGAATTAGGAATACCATGCCTTGCTGTTCATTCGGAATAAATATTTGACTATTTATTTGTCATGACATCATGCCATAACAAAAATGTAGATTTACAAAAAACAAACTGAGTAAAATTGAGATATTTTTATATTTGTTATTTTCAACGGACCCATGTTGGTGACGAACAACCGTGACGAATTGAGTGAGAAATCCCAGTTCGAATGTGTTCCGTGGTGATTTGGATTTTTTTTTTGGCAAACGGAAAACGAAGCGCGGTTAGATGGGAAAGGGTTCTCGGCAAACAACCTTGGGTGGTGTTTGTTTACCTTCGCCGTATGAATGGCTTGCTGTAGGTTTGCAGATTATTTGTTATTTCTTGGCCATCGTCTTGTCTGGTCGCAAACAGTTTAGTCTGCGGTCAAGCGCTGCGGACTAAGGGAATTTGTTGTTTTGTCGTAAGAAACAATGGTTTTGTTTGTCAACCGCAGCGTCTTCTGGTGTCAGTAAAACATACGCACTATTTGTACATTTTCCGGAAGGTTAGCTAAAATTTAAACAGTTGCACAATTTGCAGACTTTTTTCCCCGTTTCCCATTTTAATGCTACTTGTTTTATTATCTACAAGAAAAAAGTTCTACCTTAACATCACGACAAAAGCAGCTATTGACATATGGATTCTTGCAATGCTTTTCACAATTGACTGCGACACTGTGAATAATGATAAATATTTGCATAGTCAGTAACACATTCACACGGAGAACTAATCAACGCGGTTTGAAGAATGGCGAAGTTGAACAGGAAGTAGCTCATTAAATGGATAAAATGGTTAAACCGACTAAAACGTTTTGAAAACTGGTTGAACCGTTTAAAGCATAGTCATTTAATACGTTTATGACGACACTGTTGCGATGGCATAATTCATCAGAACGTAGCTGCTTGTTTGGTTAGACGTTTATAATGAACGTCTTAATCAATTAATTTATCTCTCCGTGCTTTGTTTTAATAAGAAAATTATAAACTTAAATGACAAACGTATCTCTTTCAAAAATGCAGCGGTAAATAAACCTCGTTTTGATATAAAAAATTTAATTGAAAGATAGTTATCAGTCCATTGTCATTGTCTTCTGAAAATTTAAATTCAGTCATTCCAATATTCATGGAAATCGATTAACCGCAATGTAGCTTGTCCGCAATTGCTTGGCGTTCTCGGCAGTAATCAGCCAATGCATTATTCGAGGGTGACAATGCGAATGCAGCGTTAAATGCTTAAAACAACGCTGTCTTACACAGAACACTCTTATTACTTAATGGAAATGTTTCTGAAGTATCAATACAATTGTTCCCATCAGTTATCAAACATCTGTTGCCGAATGAAGTTGTATTGCGCTGGCTCATTCGTGCTGCCTCATCTGCTGAATCGTATCGATTGGATACTCGCGATAAGATTTGGTGCATCTACAGAAAATTGGATAGAAAATTGTACGAATCAATAGAGAGTGCTTCATTTGGTAGCGATAATCGTTTTTTCCCTACTCGTTTTCTCGGTCAACAATCAACAACCACTTCTCCATTAGCGCGAGCCTGTATGTGCACCAGCAATGATCAATCCTCCAATCGCTTTTTCCAGATGTTTATGTAAACATTCGGCAAAAATAAACCACACGGGGTGGGGTACGGTGGTACGTACGAGACGGCGCTTTCGCCAGTGTGCGCCATTGAACGTGCTGCTCTGCCGCCGTAGTGTGCGCCACTGCAACGGAAGATGGTTTGGTCCACCACAAGGAGGAGAAGAAATGTCTGTGCATTTTTTTTGGGTGTTGATGAAAGAGTTACCAAAAACAAAAACGGAACAAGCGGTACAGTGTTGGTTGCAAAATTTTACCGATAAAAAACCTCCCTGTGGGTCTTGTTGTGCGCATCACCGTTTGACCGACCTGCTGCTCTGTGAATAGCCCGGCTTCTTTTCCATCCGATTTCGATTCCCGCTGGATGAAGGCAAAGAAACCAAAGCCGTAATTGAATGCTGTTATTAGAGAAGTTTGTAATTGTGCTTGCAACTCAAACACAAAATTGTTTTGACCTCAAAATCCTTTTCTAAGAAAAATGCTCTCGATCCAACATAAGATGGGTGGAGGTGAGGGTGAAAATTGTGTCATCATCAAAAGATATGATTATACAGTGTAGCAAATATGTTAAATGATTATAGTCTATCTTCTTCTTGGTGTAACGACCTTTTGTGTTGCTTATAAATGTTTGCTATAAATTGCTCACCAAACTTATTTTTACTTCGTTGCCGGGATACTCAGGCATTGTTACGGAGAGACCATCATATAGTTAAGCCAAAGATCGTTAACAAAATGGGCAGGCAATTCTTTAATAGAGAAAAAATAAACTAAATTGCACAAGCGGCTAAACAAAATTGAAAAATAATCTAGGTAGATTTCTACAAATCCTAAACAATCGATAAAAAAGAAGAAGGAATATTAATATTTCTTCTTGAAGCAGGGTTTCTACTTGAAAAACGGCTACTAAAGCGCTTGTCTAGAATCTGTTGAATGTGTGTCTTAATACGACAAATGACAAATTCTACGGGTTGTTCTATATGGCCGCTCAACAAAACGGATTTTTAGTTAGTTCAAAAAGTTTATTTGTACTAATCGAAAATAATATAATTTGTAGCTCAGATTAGCATATTGATTAACTCTATAAAACAAGGAAATTTAAAGAAGAACGAAGTTTATAGAAGAAAAAACAAGATGAGGTTTTTTTGAGGATATTTTATATTAAAATACCTTTGTCCGAACGATAATGGAGTATATGCTCACTTGTTCACTGTTTTATATTTTTATGACTGTTTTCATATAAAGTAATTAATTGAAAGGTTTTTTTTATTGTTGTCGAAATGTTGTACACTCCAGAAATGTTAACGATTTTATTTGATTTTGCCTGTGTGTGTACCACAAAATGGGTTAATACTCTACTAATGCTTTTTGTTTCAATACGCTTAAAACCATGTGCGTGCAAATACTGTTGCCATAGCGCTACAAAAAGGAAAGTGTCTTCCATTAGTCCCATTACATGTTGCAAATTTCGCAACCATAGTTGATGGAAATGCTAATGCCGTACTCGAACAAATGAACCATAGAATGATTGCTCTATCATTGCCACTTATAATTGAAGCATATTCATCGCCTACAACAGTCACTTTTTTCGAGCAAAAACTACTGCTACACTACACACATGTGTGCTTGTTAGCTTAGCTTACGCGGGGTCATAATGAATTAAGTTGCATATCCAAGCGGTTTGCCATTTAGATCGGACAAGAGGTTCCAACTCACTTTCATGTTGCAATCCTCCGTTATGTTTTATGTGATCCTATCGTGCTCATACATACATCCATCTTTGTTGTGTAGTTTTCATTGGATTTCAACATACAAAAGACTGTAACAATTACCCATCTGCGTACATAGGACTTTACGCACAGAAAAGGAAGCAATTGCTTGACTTGAACTGGTGCAACAACTTAAAGCTGCTCTATCATCAGTTTCCCGAGGCTAATCATCACGATACAGAAATGGCGATCTTACTCTATGTGTCTTGAAGTTGAAGTTCCTTGCAAGTAACAGCGCGAGCTGTGAGGCATTTAGTGTAACGAACGGAAGGTACAGTTCCGGTAGGGCCAGATATTAATACACCAACTCTTAGTCTCTACGACTAAATCGAAGAAACGATCGGGAAAAGGACGCAACACAGCTGATGCAATGATTTCACTAAGAGCTATGTCGGTTCAGATCAACTGTGTGCGGATACTTAAAAAGAAATGTTGCAAAACGTGCGACTGGTTTTTTATGATAGCAGCAACGGGTCTGCATATGGGTGATAAGAAAGTGAAAGTAAAATAGTGTAAAAGGGTTTATCTCGATGATAATATCTTCGATACGCGAAGCACGGATGATAGTTAAGAGGAAGCGATTTAGTATGTACACTTGTTTGTAAGTAAAAAAATATTATATTTGTTACTTTTACTTCAATAATTTATTATTATAGCAGTAGATCTCATTTTGAGTGATAATGCTTCACAAAATCAATTTAATTCTATAAAGTTGTAATGAGTTAAATTTATTTGATTTTGACTTTTGGAAATATTAGAGAATATCTTCACTTCAACATTATAACGATAATTATTGTTTGTTCACTGAAATCATTCTTTTGGCTATCGACGCATATGACGAATTGAACGCTTGCTTATGTTCTGAGGCATGTTTCGATTGTTCATGTTTCACCATATTTGCCAGTTTATGTCCCTTTCTATTCCGAAATAATTTCGACCTTCCTGTGTGTGTCGAGCGAAGACGAAACCAAGCGGGTCCAACCGATACGAATTGTAGGCGATCAATTGAATTCTGTTGCGTTCGACATTAACTTTATCGGCACGCTGTGCAAAGCTAGCGGGTTTAATGGGCAGCAGCTTTCAGCGTATGGGTATGGTTGTGACCGCTAACAGAAAAGAAGAGCAACCCGTTAGCGACCAACCAACCGACCGACCGACCCACCAACTCGGAAGGTTGTCCTCCGCAGGGGCAACTCACTCACGTTGCTGCCGTCTTCAAGTGTTGCCATGGTTGGTTGCTTCTTTTATTTTGTATTCATTTCAAGCTCTTTGTTTTACTTCGTATCGGGAAAAGTTGGTCAGCTAGCCATGATCTCCATACTTATGAACCTTTGTAAGGGCCGCTTTGCAATCGTGGAAACTAGTATTTCGCTCGCTCTATGAACGGGTAACACCTTCAAGTGTACCCTTTCTGGGTATGCTCTAGTTGCGGAGTAACTAATAAATAATGACAGTTATTTTTATTACATATTATTTGTACCGCAGGGCATACGCTACGGCATATTGTTTTGAATAATATGATGTGCTCTGAAGCAAGCTGAAATGTTTTTAGTGGTATGCCTAATTCATCACCGTAATTTGGAAGTTTTATTTGATGAAAGTGAACTGTAATGTGCGTCACGGATTGTACTGAAAATTTATAGATAAGATTTTTGTTTTTGTCATTGATTTATCAGCTTGAGAAATTTATTCAAATTCTTCTAATGATCTTTAAATTTTAAATCAAACCAAAGAAATCTGTGTCGGGTTTTGTTTGCTTTAAGTGAGTGAATGATTATAGAGTCTTTATTGTTCAACACAAGGAAGCTGCTGATAAGAGCAAACGATTGTGCGATTATCTCTAAAACATCGCGCAATGGGAGACTGTATATTAGCAAACGATGTAAACTGTCTTACTGGCAGTGCGCTTCTGCTGAGGTAGGGCGTATGCAATTTAATTTTTTAAAAAAGCTTCATAAAACAACAACAGAACTTACGGGAAGTTGGAATGAACTTTAACTGTTTCTTCATTATTTTCAAATATTACCTTGCAATGTAATCTTTTTTATTGTCTACTCGCATTGTGCTTTATTCATCAACGTCTAAAGAAAGAAAAGAGATTATTAAGATAAAGAAACATATTTATGTTAAATTTATTGCTTTCACCACGTATAAAATATACTAAATCGTTTAGTTTATGTTTAATGTTTAACCGTTGTATCGAGGTTAATACGTATAATTAATGCGTTTGTGTAAAATCTTCCTCTAAGAGGTGATTAGTTGTGAACATTTCAATTTGCAAATCGTTTTTTTTTCATTTTTGTTGGTCAAATATTTTAATCATACATAACACACACACACACACACAACCACAAATACATCTATGCATTTTTTAATTATTTGATAAGCTTCTTCTATTGGTTATTCCTGTGCACCGACAAACAACAGCCATCAACCGAACGGAAGTAATGAATTATTTTCCGTTGCCGCCGCTGGCAAAACAGTTAAAGAAGGCTACTCATGGACTCTCAACCGTGTCCATACGGATTGGACTTGGCACTAGGCATATTTCGCTGCAATCGTCCTTTATAAATATTAATGTGGCGAAGCGGGCATTGACAACCTCAGGAGGGATGTCGGGTTACGCATGGCTTAATGTCGGCGAGATAATGCCGTGTTTGCTTCCTTCCTTGCCACGAATCATAGCGCCCTTGTCTGTAAATGCTACAAAAGATGTGCATTAGTTGAGTTTTCAAACAATTTCCACCAGCCAGAGAATACACCCTTACTATACTGTCTGCGGTTGTCTAAAGTTGTCTGTGGTACAGCTTCATGATGCGATAGCAAACATAAATCTAATCGATTGTTTAGTGAAATTATTTTCGCTAAAGCAAGTACCGCTATTAAGCCGCAAATAAATAAAAAAAAGTATGTTAGTAATCATTCGAATATTTAAGGAATGATGGCTTCAATACATAGATTTTAAACACTAACCTTATGAATTTTATTTTTGGTGTTTGGAATAAACGTGCAAACTGAACGTTCGATGGTATTAGTCATCCAAAACTGCAGCTCTTGATCACACATGGGCGACCTATGCTGCGATGACACCATTAGCCCCGTGCTGTAATGTGGAACAAACAGAGCTAAACGCAAATGAGACAAGCCCCGAAGGAGCATAAATAACACGAAAAAGAGATGACACAAGAATCGTTTGGACCGTTTCGAGGGACGAGAAAATATAAAATGAAATAAAAAATATATATATATTAAAACATATGCGCCACCAACGTGTGGCGGGCACATAAGTACCCATACAAACATGTGCGGTGCCGCCTTCTGTGCGATCCTCCGTGATTCCCGACGTGTGAGATATGAAGAAGACACGCGTACACGCGTATGGTTTGGTTAACCACATACTTTCTGCCGTGCCCCGGTGCGGGCAGCCAGCAGCATCGACCGCTGTCGACTGAGCAGTGCCGGCATTGATTTTTTTCAGAACGCTTTATTTATTGTGGTCGTAGTTCGTTCGTTAGCTCGGAGGCCTTAAGATTACTGTCAGCAGCAGGGCAAGGGCACGACGGAGGCTTATCCCCCGGGTGCATCGCATCCGTTTGAATGCGCTTTTTATGGGCATGACGTTTCGGAGGTGAGGTTCGGTGGTAGAATAGGAAACGGCAGCTGTTTGTTACACTTCCGGTGGTGGATGGGTTTTGATGTGATGAGTACGAACACCAACAGACAGCACTGCATGGACATATGGTGTTGCAATATTGTGTTGGTGCTGCAACTTGTACGCTTTCTCCGTTTGTTTGGCATGTGCGGGCAGTTTCAGGAGGGCATGTAAGATCGGATGTTTTAGTATAAGAGATAACAAAAAATAGCAAAGATTTTGTTTCCTGTTCTTTTTCTTGTGCGCGCACTCCCTTGAGGAATAACGCTTGATGATTTCCTGGAAATTTGAGCACGTACTTAGCATTCCCCGAAAAACACACTTCTTACATACATTCATGTTTGAATCACTTGCTGAAATTTGATCGTATGATCTATCATATTTTTTCCACATAACATCTATGATATTTCCACTAACCAGTGGGGGCCGTAGAAAGTTTAAAGATGGTTGGAAATATTAATGAAACATACATTTTAATTATAAAATGTTTACAGTTGCACAAGTCGTTTTTCTTTTTTTACGTTGTTTTTTAAAATTAATTTTGAAAAAAAAAGCTTTATTTCTTACTAGCTTTACCCTCTAGTGGGCTAGTTCACAGGTTCATTGTTGAAAGTTATGAGCATAGAAATGAACACAGCGTCTAAGGTGTGATATTACGCAAAAGAAGAAATGTATGTTGTTTGTTTCGAAGTTGGTTCCACCTTTGCAATTGTCAGATGATTGCTTCATTCGAATGTCGTAATTCAATCAATGGTTTTCGGTAACAATTGCTGCTCTATATATATATCTCTACCAGCGACCATTTGATCGCAACTATTATTGCACCGTGGAAATTACATTACCTAAGTGACCGTGATAGACGTATGATCAAATTCGTACCACGCATGACTTGCAAGTGGAAGTTTCATCTGTAAGGTTGGGCATAAATTGTTTCAATCAGCATCAAAACGCTCAATTCGTGGTACCATGGCGAGAGCGATTATTTCTATGCTGAAAAGCAATAATTTAGTGCACAGAAGAGAGGGTGCGGATTAACATTAGAAGCCTATCGACAAGTCTAGGCGTAGTTATAATCCTATCCTTTAAAAACCTATCAAAATTAGCTGATCACTTTGAAATTTCTGTATAAAACTGGGTATGTAGGGAAGTTTATAGTACATTAATTCTCAAAAATTGAAACTTTCGTACACTAACTGTTTCATTAGCTGTTCAGGAGCGATAGATTAAATGATTAACAAATAAGCTAGGTGCGAAATGATATGTTATTGTATGGCTTCATTTTTTTTAATTTATTTATTTTATTTAATTATGTATTGTATGGCTTCATTTATTTAAATTTTGCTTACAAATTAATTAATCCGATGTTCACTAAATACTTCTAAATGATACTTTAATGATCAGTGATCTTTAAGTAGTGGGTAGGAAAATTTGTCATATTCCGTCGCTTTTTCTGCCGATAAATGATGTTTTTTTTACAAATTTGAGGTCAAAATTATGGAATAATGTGTTTTAAGTTCGCTCGCATTCCAACAACATATTTGAAATTGGGTAAATGATTTTTGTAGTCTTGTGTAATATTTTGCTATCTTAAACTAATTAATACTAATATTTCATAGTGATCTTAATCTATGTTTGTTGTTTAAATGGTTTTAAAGAATTAATAATTATTTATTATTTGCTTTTTTTAGTTGTTTTAATATTTTTAATATGATAAAAGTATTACTTTACACTCCTCTAATAATTATATACATTAAAAAATATTTTTAATACAATCATGCACAGTTTTAATTAAAATACTGTGTTAAACAAACAACCAGGAAAACATAAATCCAAATGTAAATAAATCACTTACATTTTATTTTTTTTACCATCGTATGTCCAGTAGACCTACCAGTGTGCAATGTTTGCCCAGGGTAGCAGCGACTTTGGGGGGGGGGGGGACTACAAAAATACTTTTACCTAAAATTGCATTCCATACATTACAAAGTGATACAATACTAGAAATATCAAACATAGAGATAGTCCTATCGTTTTTGGTGATGAATATTTAATGTATTATTTTATTTTGATTTAGCTTACAATTCTGTTTTTTAATAAAACAACACTATTTTTTCTCATTCTCAGGGTGTAACCATCAAGCGGACAGATGCATCGCAATGGTGGGAGCTGTTCGACACAAATACCTGTCGCTTTTACTACTACAATGTTGCCTCACAGAAAACCGTATGGCATCGGCCACAGAACTGTGATATTATCCCTCTGGCCAAGTTGCAAACCCTGAAGCAAAACACCGATCCGAGCGATCGGAAAGATGCGACACTCCCGCATCACCACCATCACCACCACCATCATGGTACAGGGGGAAGTGGTGGGAGTACAGGAGGCGGAGGAGGAGGCATCGGTAGTCTCGGTGGACTCGGCGGTGCGTCAAAGTTGGGCGGCAGTGGTACGGTAGGAAAATCTTGCGGCCATCGAACGGCAACGGGCGTCACGGATTATCGCGATCGAGACCATCACCATCGTAGCTCCAGCTCGGGTCACCGTCGTGGTGGCGGTGGCGGATTAGACCAACGCAGCAACAGCGAGCTTCTGGCTAGTCCGCAAGGAAGACACAGTCTTCAGCATAGGTGAGTTTCCCGGGCACGGCGTGATACGGGCTTTCTCCACTCTACTTGTACCTCTAGAACACTGTATTGTAAAGTGGCAATGAACGATTCGCTCACAGTTCCTACGTGCACCTCTGCCGGTGTAATCAGCAATTTTGTAATTTTGTCCCCTTTTTGTACCTTTTGCTAAATATTGCTAGTTTTTCGTAATTTTCTCCTCTCCTCTTGTAATAGAGTAAATGACGCCCTTTTAACGTCGTTGTATTTTGAGACGTGCGATCGCGCGCAATTTATCGCTTAGCTATTTCAGTTGAGTACGTTTAAATTTAGTTTGTTTGTTTGTTGTTGTCGTTTTTTTTTAATTTTACAATTACGTTAGTTTTGCTCTTTTTAAAATGACCCAACCGATGTTTACGTTCTGTTCTGTGTTTTCAAATAGTTGTTTCTTTTTTTCCTCTTTCTTTTTCTCGGATGCTTCTCTTTTTCTTCGTACGCGAAACCGCTTCTTCGTCCACCCTTACTTTTCATCGGTTTTGCTCCTGTCCTGTCCATGGCATGGCGACGAACGGGTTTTTTTTCAATCGATTATATTTCTGTAATTTTATATTTTTCCTTTCATTTCACGTAATGTAATTGGGTGGTTTTTTGTACTGATTTGCGGTATCTTTAACTTACAATTATTTGTTCCTCCTTGTTTTCTTTTAAATTTTTCTTTCTTGTGCATTGATATGTTTGTTGGTGTATTGACGCTCCGAATCGTGTTGCATTTATCAATTTGATCCTGACCAATATATCCTTACCACCAAATAAAATGTGATCTCGCTGCTCGTTATGGCACCGTTGCTTGCCTCCCAATGCTTGCCACTATTCTTACCTATTGTTTGCGTGCGTGTGTGTGTTGTACAAATCCTTTTTTGGATGGTATTTTGGCTTGCTTGCTCTGGCACATATGTGTGTTTTCCTCCCCTTAAACGACCTGTTATTGTTGTTATGCAATACTATCACACTGCCATCACCAATATTCCCTCGATAACAACATTACCGTGAACCAACGCACACACACACACTTCACAAACGGGATGCCATTGGCTTCCTTGGCTGGCCTGCTGGTGGGTTGGAATCTGTTTTACGGTGACAATCAGATTACCGCCGAAAATCTTAACCTCTCCGTTGGCTGACGGTAACAGTCACGCATCGATTAGTCGCCTGGATTCGCACAAATTTTGCAGACACGGGCACCAGTCGAGTGGTGGTACAGGAACCGGTGGCATCTCCGTGCCATCTTCTGGTTCGGTTCGTGGCAGTCAGCGCTATCCGGCCAGTTATCAGCATGGCCATCATCATGCGGCCCAGCAACATCATCAACGTTTCCATCATCATCATCCGGAGGGTAGTTACCGGCTGCTGCACACTGGTGTCACAGGCGGCAGCGTTCCCGATGCCGTGAACAGTCTGCTTCGGTACGGCAGTAGTTCCAGTGGTTATGCGACGAATGGCCATAGCAGCGGTGGAGGCAGTGGCACGGGTAGTAGAAAACACAATCCTGACAGTAGTAGCGGGTAAGTGCATGAAACGCGAGGAGATAGATATGTAATTAGACGGACAAAGGATGGAGGACGGACGGTGGTGGTGTTGCACAGTGAAATGTAGTACCTTTATTTGTGTGCGTGTGTTTAGTCGTGTAATGAACGTTGCATCCGCTATCATTGTCACCCGTAGCAATATGTGTGTGAGTGTGTGTGAATTTGTGTGCGAGTAGTGTATTGTAGTGTCGTCTGCACGTTTCTATTGGCAGCTAACATACTATAAACATAAATATGATCCACTTCTAACAGTAAACGGTGTCCAAAATTATAATTCCACAACATTCATCATCCAGCATCACATCACATAGAAGAGAAGGGAGAGCTAACCGTGGAGGTGGTGGTGATGTTTTGTTACTTGACGATCATTTGTGCGATCGTGCGGCGCACATTTGTACTAAGTGACTAATAGCGAACGCACATGTTTATGCGCTCTCTTTTTCCAGCTACCGTATGCTGCAGGAAAGTTCCAGTTCACACAACATTCCGCACTCGGTGGTAGTCCCTTCGCCTTCAGCATCAACGGCGGCTGTGTCTGCAGTCAGCAGCAGTGAAAAGCTAGCCCTTGGTTCATTGCATCATTCGTCAGCACTGCCCCCACCACACCAAATGCTGTCGTACTCGATCTCAAACTCGTCGGATCTTGCTGCTGCCGGAAGCCTATCGTCACCGTCACACTCGTTGAGCACGCCACAGTTCAAGAAGAAATTCATCCATGACGGTGGTGTAGGTGGCTCCTCATCGAAATCGTCCTCGAAAGATGGTAACCTTGTCGGGGGAATGGTATCGAAGCACGAAAGCTTCGATTACGGTGGAAGTAAGTGATGGTTCCTTCCTCGCTGTCAGGCTTCCGTCCATTTGTCGCATTTTCGATGTGCGCATTTAATTAATTTGTTTAATGTCGTTGCAGATCCAAATGCATCATCAATCTCGCTTACAAGATCTGGAAGCTTTCTGTCGTCTGCAGGAATAACTAGTGGCGTAAGTGGAGCTATTGGTACGCCCCTGTCATCCCGCCCGTACGGTCCATCGGGAAGCGGAGGAAGTCACCATTCTTCCAGTGGTTCTCACAGGAAGGGTAGCTTTGATGGAAATGGTGGTAGTGGCAGTGCAGGAGGGGGCGGCACTGGTGGCAGTGCTGGCGGTGGTAGTGGTGCTGGAGCTACAGGGGGTGGGGGAGGAGGAGGAAGTGATGATTCAATGCATGAAAAATACTTCAAATCTGTTGAAAATACACCGATCACGCGAAGGCGCCACACAACGTCCTCCAAATCGCCCTTGCAGCAACAAAAGCAATCAAGCGATTCTAGTCCCCAGAGTCCAATTAGTCCACAGCAACAGCAGCAGCAGCAACAAGGAAAAGTGCAACGGCCGTCAGCATTGTCGGTGGAGTTATCTTCCGGTAGCAGTTACCAAAACAACGGCAGCAACAAATCTAGTCATAAAAATAGCAATACCAATAGTAGCAACACCACAGGTGATCATCCCAGCGAACTGCTATACAATGTCGATGGTGCGACAGGAAAAGCGGACAAATATCTCGATAAAATGAAGCACGATCGCGCAGGCAAAATATCTCCCGGTGCGGTGTCAATGGGCGGAAAACAATCTCCTTATCCGCCCAACATTCCAGCAACTTCTTCCTCTAGTCATCCAATGGAGCAGCCGAGCGGTGGCAGCAGTACCGCCAAGGGCAGCGGTGGCAAGGATCAGTTTTCATTGAACCTGAACCAATCCAACCTTGACCGACACAATCGAGCCCACGATCAACAACAAACGTTGGAGAAAAAGTCGTCGGGATCAACGCATACCGTTGCCTCGAACAACTCATCTACGCACAATGCGAAACATGGAAAGAAGACTAAAAATTACAACAATCACAATACCGCTGGAGGTACCGGATTCGATTTCGATTACGACAACGGCAATACCTCGCCTCTGTACTGCAACTGGGGCAAGGTAAATATGGGCGGCACGTTAAGCATGGTTAACGATCACCATCAGCCAGTTTTATGGGAGTAATCAACACTGGGCGATAACATTTTGTTTTTTTTTGCAGGAAATGCAGGAACATTTGCTCCCTTTGCAACATTACATTCTAGAACAGGCGAAACTGTCGGGTTCTTACGGATTGGGTGATTTGGATTCTGATTCATTTCATTCCGACAGTCAATCAGAGCATTCTTTCTCGGGACATGAGCCGGATAATGAGGATTCCGATCACTCTGATGGTCACGGGGACTATTTGGCTCATTATCCATACGAAGAATACGGTGCCCGACATGCCCAGGATGGTGGCGTATCGTACTACAACTTTGAGTTCAATTTTGGCGACCGAGACGAAAAGGAAGACATGTAAGCATACCATTTGCGTTTCTACAAATACTGGTGATACTAATCTGTTGAAAACAATTTCAGATCCGAAGAAGTTACGGCAAAGTTAGAGAGCATGCCAGATCAAATATACAGCCCAGTCAAAAACCATCCTCCATTGCACAAATTCCCGTCACCTGCATTTCAGGGTGGTAGACAGGGTCTTGAAATGACCGGCAGCCTTTTGCCTGATGCTGTTGACCGTGGACCACCCACCGTCCCGATGGGCAGTGGTAATGGAACATTTGGTTCAAAAACGTCTTACCTACAACAGATGGCTGCCGCAGCTGGACAGCATCAACAGCAGCAACTGAGTGGAGGAATACAGCCACCTCAACAACCGCCACCACACAAACTGAATAAAGCCACACTGTTGCAGCGATTCCAGGAAAATCTAACACTAGCAACATCAGGATCGACTGCAGGCAGCAATGGGAAGATAGCTGAAATGGCTTTGCTGAAGGAGTGTGATATCGAGAAATTTGCGCAGGATAATCTGAACCTACATTCAAAGGGCATTTTCCGCAAAAAATCCTCTGTGCGAGACATGCTCAGTTGGACATCGAACGCGATAAGCCGTCCGATGCTATCCCTGGCAAGAGACAAGGCAGGCAAAAAGATGGCCACGGATCTGTTCAAATTGGTGCAGATATACATGGGGGATAGAAAAGCTCGCATTGGGATGAGCTTGAATTCGGTCGCCATAGATATCGTAACAATGGCAATGGGACAAGCCCAGTTGCGTGACGAACTGTACATCCAGATGTGCCGCCAGACAACAGAGAATCCGAGTCGTGATTCATTGATCCGAGGTTGGGAGCTGATGGCGATTTGTCTGTCGTTTGTGCCACCATCTCCTACCTTCCAACCGGCTTTGCTGGGTTACATAAACCGACACCGGGATCCTTCTTTTGCGACCACTTTCCCGGAGGTTGGCAAATGGCCAATTCACGTTCAGATCTCTCACTATGCTACGATAGCGTGCCGTCGGTTGGATCGCATTGGAAGCTCGGGAAGGAAGCAGGCCAAACGACCATCGGAGGATGAGATCAACCAAGCGCGCGAGCAAATTTTCCGCGACAGCATGTTCGGTAACACGCTTAATGAGGTCATGGAGTTGCAGAAGGAGCGATTCCCGGATCGACAGCTTCCCTGGATACAGACAACACTCTCCGAACAAGTAAGCGAACGTTAGCGACTATTGGGATGTTTATTTCTTTTTGGCACATAATTTCAGCGATATGTAATAACGATTTATTTGTTTTGGTTTTTTTTCTTTCGCACAGGTTTTACTGTTGAATGGGAAGCAAACCGAAGGCATTTTTCGAGTACCGGCTGATGTTGACGAAGTTAATATTTTGAAAAACCTTATCGATCGCTGGGAGTTCCCTGAAAACAAGGGAACAATGGGTAAGCATTAGATGAGATGTAAAGGATGAAATGAAATTACGAATGGGTTATGCAACGAATATATTTCTACGTTTCAGATGCTCATGCTCCTGCAAGCTTGCTGAAGTTGTGGTATCGAGAACTGTACGATCCACTGATTCCGGATGAGCTTTATGATGAATGTGTTCAAACGGAAGACCCTGTAGAAGCGGCCGCTATCGTAGAAAGGTTACCAAAAATCAATAGATTGGTAAGTGTGAACAATGTTTGACATTGTGTCAGATTACGATGACCCACAAGTGAATTGAAATGACCTTATCTGTTTGAACGTTTCTCCGTTTCTTTCAGGTTCTCACTTATTTGATACACTTTTTGCAACAATTTTCCTTACCTGACGTTGTTGCAAACACAAAAATGGATTCATCCAACCTGGCGATGGTATTTGCACCGAATTTGCTACGTTGCCAATCGCAGGATCCGAAAGTAATTCTCGAAAATGCCCGTAAAGAGATGACGTTCATGCGCACTCTCATACAGCATATGGACACAACCAGTGTGACATATTTGGTGTAAAGTGAAGACTACCATCATGGGTAAGGTAATCTATCATGGAAGAAATAGTTTATACAATTGCGTTGAAATTATCCCAAATCAAAATAATTACGAACAGGGCAGGCAGGTACCTATTGCATTCGCTGTTGCTATTGCTGGGATTTATAGTAGATTTGCTGATAGAATAGATTTGCAGGCAGGCTATATCACGGGTTTGTAAGCGTGTTTGCCAACGCGAATGTTAGTTGTGTCACGTTGCAACTACACGGCAATGTTTTACTGTTGGGTAAATAGTTATGCAACAGAGCAAATCACTCTTGATAAAACTATTATCAATTTGAGAGTATAAACCATATTTTGCTGCAACTTTTTTCGGTAGCTCACCGTAAAAAAACGGTGCACACAACTGTTTCGTGTACTGTTTACGACAACAATGGCATACAATGGACATACGAAAAACACAAATTAGCCACAAATGGTTTACACTGTGTGTGTGATTGGAGCACACGAAGGAATGGAATGTAGGACACAAAAATTACCATACAACTAAAAACACATGTTTTGCACTGCTGCTATACTTCGTACAATTAAACAAAAAAGAGTCGATTAAGGTCGCTTTTGGGGATAGCAAATCATTGCATCTTTTACAGGAAGGCGTTAAATTGTAAAACGAATAAAATAATACAGTTTCACATTAAGCATCTTAAACATCACAGATAGCACACATACACAACTACATTCATATTACAAAAAAAACTTTAAACATCCATATGTTTGCAGAATCTCTATAGCTGATGCATACACGAACTGAAATACCGTTCAGAATATAAAAGTTACGGCAACATGAGCATCTAATAGTAATAGCTTAACAAAGAAGCATAATATCGAGAAATACTGTGAAAACTCGTACTTTCATAATAAAAGATACAAAACAACAACTGTTGTACGGGGTTAGCAGTGAGCAGGCGTTTAAAAAATAGCTTAGAAGAGTATGAAACTTCAATAAAACAAAAAAAGCATTGCAAAGAGCACAAATTACAAAAAGAACACAAGAAGAACTGATAAGAAAACAGCACTAAACCGGATTCTGCCAAATAAGATCATCGGCTTAATGATGATGAACTGCATCATCGTAACAATCGAACACAGTACGAGTTTGCGAAACAAAAGAGTATGTCAAGTCCATACTCTAGAAAAGAGATTTCCAAGTTATAACCTTTTTCTTTTCCGAAAATAGTGTGAAGATTTCAAACGACGTAGCTAGGGTTTCAGCAACAATTTCCATCTTGTCATAGTTGTTAATGTGTTTCATTAGGTTCTAGAATGTCGGCGCACGTCGGCAAACATGTTCATGTGCATCTTATTTACTGCAAACGTCTGATCGATAGTCGTCGTCCTATTCACTTGATAATCTTAGACGCTAGCGATTGTTTTATACCAAAATTAATTATACTTCAGAACATGCAGCTGCTAGTTGTTACGTTCTCTTGCTCTCTTGTTCGTGGTAAAGAAGTTCTGTAGATATATTTTTATAATGCGTTTGTTCGAAACCATCGATTTTTATGAATGATTTAAGGTATATAATTTAAGCACCATTTCGCTTGGGGAGAGCCACCATGAGGAGCCGGAATCGGTTGGAAAAAATATTTTGTTAACCCATAAGGTCGAGTACAAAAGAGTGTAATTGTAATAACAAAAGACTCTTTGATCTCATCGTGTTACGATGAGTTTTACCATCTCTTTGGCCTTTCGTGTAACGTACCGTAGAGTGCAAAACGAACATGATCTTGTTCATCTGCAAAACAGAACAAATTGCATTAAGGGTCATACAAGAAGAGAACAGTGTGCGTCCATGTGGCAACGAGACATGAACGAATCCATAAACTATTTTATGCAACAGCATTCAACAAGCAAATTTAAACTAAAAAACAAACAGCAACCAAGCAAATAAACAAACAAAACAAACTTACACAGGAGCAAGAGCGAGCAAAGAAATTAAGAGCGCCGAACAAATACTGAGATAAAAAAGTATATATATATATATTCTATATTGAGAGAAGTTTAAGTAAAAGAAGCATACACAAACCAATTAATAATTTATTATGAGGAAACTAAAACATAGATGCTAACGAGAGACCGAAGAACGAAACAGAAGAAATGACATTAACCTGACGCATTATAATGCTAATAAAAAAAAACTATGTAAAAATGCATCCATAGTATAGTTCTTGTTGGTATGGGGATCTTTACTTATTGCGGTCGTGTATGTATGCGTTTCGTTGTGTGATCCGTGAACTAGTTGTTTGTACGCAACGGTTACCGAACAATCAGTGTTAATCTGCTCCATTTGGTATCAGATCTGAAATGAACTTCATTCTGAGCGTGGCAATAGCACTACTAGTTAGGTTGGATTTGTGTACCACAGACAACAATGATTTGTAAGTGAATTGCTTGAATTTTACTGTAAAGTTTTGTGAAGTTTCTGGACCACGGTGAACGATTCTGCATACCATTCGTATATTCGTAGCAAATTGCCGATCGCAGCTCTTGTACTCGCACGTGGAGGATCCAAAGGCATACCGCTGAAGAACATCGTCGAAATTCAACCCAATCAAACATTGTTGGCTCGAGTCCTCGACACAATTCAACAGTCCGGGGTATTTAGTTCAGTCTGGGTGTCGACAGATCACGAACTGATTGCTGCCGAAGCTAACCATCATGGTGCGAATGTGTTTGCACGTTCGGCAATGCACGCTCAGGACCATTCAACGTCGTTGGAAGCTACACGCGAGTTCCTGGATGCCCATCCGGAGATAAAACATTTCGCTTTGGTTCAGTGCACTTCACCGTTTCTGAGAGTCGACTATTTGGTGCAGGCTGCACACCAAATTCGTTCGTGTGTGGACAATGCAATGGAAATGTCACCTTGTGCATTCAGTGTAGTACGAAGCTATAAGTTGCGCTGGGGGGAAGATGTGGAAAGTGGCCGATTACACGCAATTAACTTTAATCCAATGGCTCGCCCGAGACGCCAGGACTGGCAGGGTGAGTTAGTAGAAACGGGTATGTTTTACTTTTCCGACAGACAACTAATCATGGAAATGGGTAGTTTCCAAGATGAAATGTGTACTGTAGTGGAAGTGGACGAACTGGACGCACTCGAGATTGATAATCTAAGGGATCTAACGTTGGCTCGCGTTTTGATCGGAATGGAGTAATGCCGATTGAAGTCTATTCTTCATTGCTGGCTATTCTCGTTGTCGTTTTCTATCGTGTCGTGAAGCTTAGATGCTAAACGTGACTGGAAGCAGTAGGCAGTTGTGTGCAGATGGAACGGAACAAGTTTTTCTACTTAGCGCATCATGGATGATGGCATAGACGATTTAAAAAATACATTGTGGAGGCTAGGTGTTGAATTGATTGCATTAGATAATTGTTGATTGTGTGCTACATTGTTTGTTCCGTGATACATGTGTAGTATACCTGTGAACACAAGTTTGCACGAGTGCTTTTCTGTTATGTGTGCTGCGAATATGAACGAGTGAAAGATGAATAAAGATGTAGAATATATGTAGACGGTAGACAATTTTCAACAAAGGCTCATACTCGCAGACTTTATTCCACACGTTTGGACATACATTTTACGTGCTTTGTAGTAATGTTCGGGAAAACGAAACGATCGTCGACCTTAGTCATATCATCGTACGACACCACGTACGTTTCCTCGTAACCTGCCTTCGCTGCAGCAACTTGCGATCCGATCGCTGTAAAGCAGGTGGATGTTAACGGCAAGCCAACACCCTTGCAAAGGGGAATTCGTGCACGTAGAATTTCGGTAGCGATGCCTCGCCCTCGGTACTTCGGAGCTACCGACAGTCCCATTGCTCCAAGATATTTATCGACACCGTATCGCTCGTATACGTTCGCCTTTTTCATCGTGTAATCGACTAAATCATAGATGCATCGCCATATCTTTCCTTTGCACTGCGCACATATATATGAAGAGAATCCGTATCCGTGATAATTCATATATTTAACGAATTTGTTCGCTGGTAGCGATTAACTTACCTGATACACTTCCTTATCGCTTTGGTCTGAAACGTACAGCATGTTCATGCCCGCAATTTCATCGCTGCCCTCCTTGAAGCACACGAGCACTAAGCGAAGTTTGATGAATTCGCGCCACAGATCAGCAATCTCATCGATGCTCTGCTGTTCGCCCACGATATCTAGATAGGAAAGATCACAATAATTATCACAATCTGTACGTAAACTCATCGGCTGTCTCGACACTGCACAGCTCACTTTTTGCACGGCACGTTGGTTCGTCGTAGACAAAATGTTCCATCATGTGCGTGATGGCTTCATCGAAACGCTCTTCCGGTAGATCCTGCACGCGATACGTAACCAGTTGATCGCTGTCCGTATCCTTCGCTTGGAATGTGTGCCAAACGGATGGATATGGTACGCTTTCTGGTCGTTTCCAGGTCATCGCGTATGTTGCGGATTTGGCTATAAAGATTCTTACGCGCTCGCTTCTAATTTGCAACTGTTGAACGTTTCTCACTCCAACGAACGAATGGATTGCACTGCGGAGTCGCTTGAATGTTTGACTATGGGAAACACCCTAGCGTTCCCTCGGTGTGTCTAATAACAGTTTGCTCGGAAGAAACACGAACCGCGCGTTCGTAAGTGTATGTGCACCCTAAAGTGTCATGCCTGTGTGCAAACCCGAACTCTGCCTGCCTAGTACAGCGGCAGATCATGATAATGTATGGCACACTGATACCTAGAGTGGGGCGTTGATAAGGTGACCTTCGTTTTGCTTGAATAATGTGTTAATGGATAGAGCGATGTTTTCGCCCATCGTATCGTGCGTAATTCGATTGGCAACACTCGAATCAAAATCGGTTCAATGGAAGATCTGCACGACATAAGAAGAGCAAGATGCACGAGCTCCCCAGGGGAGATTTTATCCCACATGGTGTGGTAACGGCACACTGAATTGGCGATACCGCATGTTTTTTTTTTTTGGAGAGGCACAGGAAATCAGTGCTGATCGTCGTGTATCAGTCATATAAACGGTAGATAACGATGATAAAGTAGCTGCGTGTGGGTAGCGTTCGTACAATGCATGCGTCCGAAGTCTATGAACAATAATCATACCCAGAGAGTAAGTATTGGGCATAGTCTGACCACGATGCAGTGATAAGGGACAAAGAGGAAGTGCGCCGGTTTGGTGATGATTAGCCACTTTAAAGATGGGAATGTGAGTGAGCGTACATGTGTGGGTAAGTACTGTGAATTGGCTCACGAGAGCATACGGTATTAATAAGATAGTTGGCGCGAATTGTTAAGTCACTGTGTCAACGTTCTTCCATGCACTAGAGTTATTTGCATGTTTACTTGTTTTTCGCCGAGCCAATCGTAAGGCTATTTGTATAAGCAATTTTGTTTTGCACTTGCAAACGAACAAGATAGCGTTGTTTCATAGTATCGACTGGTAAACGCCGCCGAAAAGTGCCATTTAAAAGTGGTAACGAGAACAGTTTGTCATGCTTTTCAAAAATAAATTCGTTTTTTTTTTAATAATTATGGTTTAATTCCGGCCACGGTTAGTTTGAGTAGCATCGTACGGTAGTAAAACCGATAGTCCTAACGGATTGAATATTTGAAAATGTTCGCTGGGAAGCGAATCATTGCGAGATGGAGCTGGTGCTAGCGGTTTAACTTTACGCGCTTGCGCGGTCTTTGTTGTCAATACGCAACACACATGGTTTTCCTATCGCACGTTCGCGTACCGGGTTGAGTGTTGTTGTTATCATCTTGATTCGTACTGCCGGCTGAAAGAGTTGTGCTAGAAAAGGATCCTAACCAAGGGGCAGATGCAGCAGTGCTCAAGGAACCGTCCAGTCTAGTGAACAGTGATTACATTTACCTAAAGCATCATGCCGTGGGAACGACCGACCAACGTACCTTTTCCGAACGTTTGGTGGACTTTTGATGCTCCCGATCCGGACCGTGAGGATGGTGCATTGGTGACGTACCGTGTGGAAGATTTGACGGAAGATCGAATCGAAGACGNTGCCGGCTGAAAGAGTTGTGCTAGAAAAGGATCCTAACCAAGGGGCAGATGCAGCAGTGCTCAAGGAACCGTCCAGTCTAGTGAACAGTGATTACATTTACCTAAAGCATCATGCCGTGGGAACGACCGACCAACGTACCTTTTCCGAACGTTTGGTGGACTTTTGATGCTCCCGATCCGGACCGTGAGGATGGTGCATTGGTGACGTACCGTGTGGAAGATTTGACGGAAGATCGAATCGAAGACGCCGTCAAGCTGTACACTGAGCATTTTCTCGACGACGAGCCACTTTGTGCATATGGGCGCGTTCGGCACAATTCACTGTCGTATGAAGAAATAGTTAAATTCTGGATGTATCTCTTTAGTGAGAAGATGACCATAGTCTGTTACAAGGAAGGATCGAAGGAATTAGTCGGCGCTAATCTGCTGTCAGTAAAGAGCGCCAAAGATAAAGTAGATATATCTTCTCTGGTTAGTATTGCCGTTTTTATTGTGATTCGTCATCAGAAATCTCGAGTGACCATATTTGCATTTTTTCAGATTAAATCCGAAAGCATGCAAAAACTGGTGGCAGTTAACGAATATATGACCGACACGGTGAATCTTTTTGAGCGGTACGGTGTCGATAGGTACCTAACGGCGTACGGTCTTAGTGTGAACAGTCGTTACCGTGGTCGAGGCATTGCCACTGAGATACTGAAAGCACGCAGACCGATTTGCCGGGCGTTTGGTTTGCGGCTAACGAGCACCAATTTCACTGCGATTGGTTCTCAAATTCCTGCTGCGAAGATTGGCTTTCAAACGGATCTGGAAATGAAGTGAGATTTTATGAAATAATTTCCGCATCACATTTATTTACATAAATTTTCCAACATTCCAGGTACGATGAGTTTGTGAAAGTTAATCCGACGTATACATTTGAAGGTATCAAAAGCAAAAGTCTAAAATTGATGAGCTTGCTGATAGATTAAGCAACCTTTGCCAAGGAATGTGGAAAAGTTGTGTGCAGCTGCGTTTAGTGTAGTTGAAGTGAAAAATAAACAACAAATTAGCCATATTTAGCATTGTATACGTACAATTTGGTTTCTGCAATTAAGCCCCGGTGATCGCGATACGTTATCTTGATGATATTAGATGTCTGATATGCTAACAACAGGGGAAAAGGAAGGGATAGCTACCGAACTTGGGTGACAACAACCTTCCACGACACGGTGGACATTTTCGGGCATGACCTAATCTTGTGTACATTGAACTAATCCAGTCGTGCTCAGCACATTTTTTAATGATTCACGATGTACAGTTTCTCGTTAACATGACGAAATTTAACCAGTATCATAAAATAAAATGCATTTTAACCAATTAGTTCAAGGTAGCATTATAAGTAATATATCAAACAAATTGAATCCCACAGACCATGATGGGCACATAAAAAAGAATCTAATTGCCTTATTAGCAGTTTGCAAACATTATGAAACGCACAGGAAAAGGTTTGCAAAATGCATTGTATTTTTTAAAATTAATCTAACAAGTCATATCGACAACGTGCATGATAGTATGGTACCTCAACAAATGTCAAAAATAGCAATCTTGCAAAGACCTGCTTGTATGAGTATGCAAAGATGCTAGTATAAGTAATTTGCAGTCTTGTCAAAGTTATTTGAATGTTAGCCTAAATGGTTTGCGCATGCAATAGAGGTAGTGGTTTCTAGTCTTTATGTGATGTATGGTATTATTACGGAGTTATTACTATGATCACTATTTTAAAGAAACCTTACAAAACCCGAGCATGTCTCTTTCGACTTGCTACATGGCTACAAAACGGCTGTATTTATTCTGTCCTCAGTCAATCATGTTCGACAATTGCGATATGTAGCTCAGTGAAATAGCTTCTGCTGATTATCCAGTTCGTACCCAAACTTATTTTACTCACGGTAATGAATTACCTTAAATGATTCGAATAAGCGTCACTGACATTTAAGTCATTCTACATTTAGACATGAAACCTAGAACACCGGCAAAAGGTTTTTAATTTTCTTGGGCGTTAAAATTCAGATTGTACCTTAAAAATAGACTGTATCGTAATTTCATTTGTTTTTTAATTTTGCGCCATAAACATTTTCTTCATGAAAAACCATTAAACTCTCACGAAAAGAAATTTCCTTTTCGTACAATCGTTATAACTGATTCATGTGACCAAGTCATGTGTCCAAGATGACAATCTTGCGTATCATTTAAATAAGGACTAAACACTAACACAATTGTATTTTTTTTAATTTATAAAACCGTCGACATTATAGAACGTTGGTGTTATACTAAACAAAATTAGGTTTCGAAATATTAGAATGGCACGACAAACTTCAAACCTAAACCTATTGGGTCGGTTATCTGACGAAACAAGAGCATATTTGCTTGGCTATGCATAATTTTACATGGTTTGCGAGTAAACTATTGTAACTCGTAAAATTCGAATTAAAAATACCCCTTGAATTACCTTGTAACTCAATCCGTCAAATAAGAAGCAAAAAACATTTGAAATTAAATCATTCGAGCAGTGTCGAGCAAAATGTTAGCAAAACTCTCAACTCGAAATGTTCTGTCTATGGGCTTGTACCGAATTTGTCAGTTGGGTAGCAGCTGTTGTTGCAAGAAAGTGCGAACATGGCTTTACATTTCAAGATATTCCGTTCGTGCGAAATTCAGTCTTGAGGTAGAGCAAAACAATCATTTGAAACTGAACCGCTCGACCGGGAACATAAAAGTTACGAACCTTCCGCTGTATGCAGATTTGTCTGTGTGTAACGAAGTATGATTACAACCGGAGTGCGAATCAAGGTGTGAATAATCGTATTACGATAGGACTTTCTTTTATATTGCAATAGAGTGAAACAAGATTCAAAGTAACTAAGCTGCTGATTTGTTGTGCACTTCCGAACTAAGTGATAAAGAATGTTTTTCAAAAATGCCCCAGCGCATGGTGGTAATAATCGTCGATTGATGACGAAAATGTGTCGTCGCTAAAGATGGTGTAGTTGTAGCAGGCATTGCCAAAACCGAATGTGTGAAACGTGAATTGTTGTTTACACATAAACAACTAATTGTTTGCGCGTTANTATCTTTTATATTGCAATAGAGTGAAACAAGATTCAAAGTAACTAAGCTGCTGATTTGTTGTGCACTTCCGAACTAAGTGATAAAGAATGTTTTTCAAAAATGCCCCAGCGCATGGTGGTAATAATCGTCGATTGATGACGAAAATGTGTCGTCGCTAAAGATGGTGTAGTTGTAGCAGGCATTGCCAAAACCGAATGTGTGAAACGTGAATTGTTGTTTACACATAAACAACTAATTGTTTGCGCGTTATGCAAATTATGTGTTCAATAACCTGTGTGATCAGTTGTTCAAGATGATGGTTTTTATGTGCTCTGTGTTTGAGGTTGATTGTCTAAAAATTCAATTAGTGTTTGGTGGAATCTTTGCAACGCGGATACAAAATACACACAATCTATATATTATACAGCATTATGCATGAAGTGATAATTAAAAAACTGTACCAACGGACTTTTGATTTTGGCTGGGGGCAGTGCCATGCATATCTACAGCGATGCAATGAAGTGTGGTGATCTGTTGCGCAGACTTGTCCAACCGTCTCGACATGCACATAGCTGCATGTGCGGAACGGCGTGCTTTTCCGATACTGCAAGGAAACATACTTCGTGCGGAAATAATCACTTTGCCCTCGTGCGTTTGTTGCACACTGAAGTGTACACGATTGCGCAAGTGGCTAGGTTGGACCGGTGGCTACTACTTACATGTGTAGCCGTGTAGCGTTGTGCTGGACGGTGGACATGGATCGTGAATTCCTAGCTAATGAGTGAAAACATACTGCTGGACATACTGGACTGGTGGCATGCTGTACGAGTGGTTACATTCTTAAGCAAACGCAATTAGCGCACAAACTTGCCCGGAGTGTGGTTTTAACATAATAGCTAAAGTTAAAATATGCGAATTTAAATGTGACAAAAAACATATTGTATCGGGTTGACTCCCCGGCATAGGATGCGATCGATTTTTTGTTTCTTTTTATGTTTTGTTTTCGAATGAGCAAAATCGCAACAAAAGATTTTGCTTATCGAGCGAACGAAACACATGCACATGATGCTGCTGCACACACACAAATTCAATCATTCCCTTGCAAATGTTGTCCGGTGCGCGAGTGAAGAAGTCCTCCATCGCTGGTTCGCCGATGATCGTTTGGTTGGGTTCAAAATAAATTTTAACACAGGTTCCACTGGCCGGTTTTCAGGTTTGCGGGCATCCGCGACTTCACCGAAATGACTTTCCCGTGAGAGCAAAGAAGCAGCAAACTTTGTTAGAGAAGAACTTCTCGGTAACACGAACCGTTTGCCAGTTTTGCGCATGTTGCGACGCTCGGCAGTCCAAGAGCACTCTCCAAAACTCGGCGGCGGTGGGCTGTTCTGCGTCCAGCGTTCGGGTCGGTTCAATTTGAATGAGACGTTTTTTTTGTGCTTCTTGTCTCTCTTCATTCGAGGTTTTATTTTTTCTTTGCCCGTTCGAATCACCGATCCGTTACGGATACGTTTCGTTCGGTTGGGCAGCAAAGAAGCGGGATCTGTTCAGGTTCGGTTGAGACTATTTTTTTATTAGTGTTGTTATTTTCTTCACAATCTGCCCTCTGTTTGCCGACACTTGCCGTCCCAATCGCGGAAGGTGTGCGTGCACACCCGGGTGTGCGGGTTCATACCCAACGGTTTTGGTCGCGGTTCAGCACATCTGACCAATGTCAGTGCCACAGCCCACGAATTGGCAGAATTGGTAATTGGTTTCCAAGAAAATGTGGAAATGTATTTGTTTCGCTTATTTCAACCATTATGCGCTACTTTCTTTGCTCTTTCACGCATCCGAGGGTTTTAGTTGTTTTTGAACAATTGTGTGTAGATGAAATAGTTTAGGTTCGCAAAACAAACAAAAAAGTTGAACAACTGCTTCTCGTGAAAGCTACCGAAGAGAGATGATAATTTGAATAATTTCTTTGGTAAAAAAAATTCACTTCCCTCAAACAAATATATTACACGTAGCCCGTAAGCTGCGTATAATTATGTTGTTATGATTCCTTTAAAAGAGACTTTCGTAAAAGAGAGGAGTAAATATTAAATTAAGGCTACATAATTCATACCTTTTTTTTGGCGTACGCTTTCATCTATTTCTTTCATCTCAAATATTGCTGTGTTGTACCGTTTTGTTTGTTTAATGTTACTGCTTAACAAAACACCTCGCACACCAGCGTGTTGTGCTGTTTGATGTAGCAACAAAGGATAGAAACCCTTGCACCAATGGGTACCCTATACCCACTGTCGCCGCCGGTTCGCGAATCTAGCGGTTTTGTGGCAAAAATAATTGATTACATTATTCCATCTCGTTCCTCGGTTTCCCGGGTTCTCCGGCCCGCTCACCGCGACCTACAATAGGTTCGTTTTCAAACTTTCAGTGTGACTAAATAGTCCCCTTTTGGTATACCGCATAAATCAATGCTTTATGTCATGCCGTTCACAGTACGATCCGTGACTTTTTTGTTCAAGTTTCTGCACACAAACACACACATTCACACATACATACACTCCTGCTGCTGGTAGATCGATCGATTCCGATCTTAAATCGATCGGCCGCCGGCTGGGAGTGGATAGCAATGATGAAATGAAGTCATGCGAATCGACGCATTTGCCATCAAGCGCAAACAATTATTGTGTGCTCAAACACCGACAATTGCAAAGTTCTCAGTGTACCACTAGCGAAAACAGACCGACCAAACTAGAATGTGTGCGTAGGTTGGATTTACATCAGAAAGTGGTGCGATGTGCTGTTTGTTTGTGTGTTGCTATTGTATGTTCGTAAGCGTCAGTGATCTTCATTCTGTTCCATCCCTTTTTTTTCCCTAATACAGTGATCAATAGTGATAGATTGAATGCCACACGTGTATACCGGCTGATTGTCATGTAATGGTGAGTATTACTGGTCCCATTTTTAATATATTCCTTTACCCTCGGATGCTCAGGTTACAGCCTGCACACCACGGCAGCATGACGGCGATCGCTGAAATTAAAAACAATATATTGCATAACACTGTTCATCGGGAACCGATTTGCAGGCACTACACTACATTAGCAAAAGAACGATCGATGTTTCGAAGTTTTATCGTTCCATCATCTCGCAGCAGCACCATGCTTATTACAACGCGTGGGACCTCTTGTGATGTGATTGATGACTGTCCAGGAATAATCCGATCTGCCTTCTATTGCCTGACGGTGTGTGTACGTCATGAAAGCATCGCAAAGCCGGCTCGCCGGAGCACGGCTGCTGGTCTCACGGTCCCAAATGGAAGGGTGCCAGTTAGTGACCATTTAACACATGGCACCAACGCGCTGGTGCGAAATTGGCTCCAGCAGAAGCAACGTGTGAGGTGTTTCTGTTTTGTTCGTTTCGTTAACCGAACGGCGGTGTGATTTAAAAGCTTTTCTGAAACCCCAACCTCGTACACCTTGATGGCAACGATCGCCCCGGTCAGTCGTTGCTCAGTCGGCAATAAAGCTACGATGACTGCGAGGAAAAGCTACAGCTGATTGAAGCATCAATCGCGCAGAACACTGGGACAAACCGGGCCAGATGGATAGACTCCTGCAGGAGTAGAAGCAGAAGCAGAAGAAGGGAGTGGGACGCAACTACACAACTTTGTTGTTCAAGTGCACAGGTTTGCCCATCGGAGGTGTCGAAACCACGCGCACCCCTAGCCCGAACTCGTACTGTGTTTCCCATGAAACGGGAGACGCGCGTCTGGCTATGGATGGCACAACGACGTGAAGCATTAGTGCTTTTGTGTGAGCTTGTGTGGGGTGGCCCATTGATGTATCGTTCGAAGCGCTACGTGAAGGGATGTACGTTCCCTTTTCCCGGACGCTTGACGGATTAAGCAATCGTGTCTACCCGTGTCGTGTGTGTGGTGGCTGATGATGAACAAAGCGGTTCCGGTCGTCTCATCTTACTTGCCCCGAATGATCCACGTTGCACGTCTGTCTACGCGCGCCTGTGTTTGTGTGTCTGTTTTGGGTGTGGACAAGGGAAATGGGTTTTGGGAAAGAAAACTATATTCAAAAGCATAATTCTTTCGAGCATCCGTCGGATTCGTGAAATTTGAGTTTCCGATAACAGGCGCGTGATGTGTTATTGCTGTTTTCGTGCTCTATTGTTGACGCTTGAGCTCACCTTTCATTAGTTTGTTTCAGTTCCAGCTTTCCAGTATCAGTTTGGTCTGCAATAGTTTGCCGATGATCAGATGTTTGAAAACGAAACATTAACTAATAATCTTACTTACGATGCTAATTCAAATTATTACTGATATTGATCATCAACGGATGATTGCAAACATAAGGGCTAAGGTGGTTTCCATTAATTACCATCATCGAACAGAGAGTTGGTCAATGTAAAAAGCAGCGTGTAAGATGTACAACTACTTTCTTGCGCATGTGAAAGTTCTTTTTCTTGATTTCGCATTTATTGCACTGACCTTCTCCGGCACGGTTCGACCGTAGTGGTTGACCGTTCGGGGGCCGGCTGCTTGAGAAAGCTTTCGCGTGAGCGGCTACTTTCAAAACCACAACAAACTGACAGTCATGGTGTTCGTACCTCATTGTTACAGCCACAGGGAGTAAACACTTTCACTTGTTGGCACGGTGGACCATTTTGGCTTTGGCTTTTTGTTTGTTTGTCGCACTATGTGCATTTCCTGCCGAACAAGAATACTCGCGGCAGGCATGGTCACGATGCACGAAAGGATAAATCTTACAGTGGGTTCCTTTCGTTACGCCGCGTTGAAGTCTTCCGATTGGTGCACGGGAACGTCGTTGCGGAATCGCACCACATCTACGCGGTAAACCATTTGCAAACGAAACCAAATCACGCGTCGAACGTTGGATCGATTGTTGGTGGTTGGTTTATTCTTCCTTACTCTTATTCGCTTCCCAACTAGCGTTAGCGTTTAGTAAAATGTTAACAAGAATCTGCCCAACCAGCCGTAAGATGTTGGTTGCTGTGGGTGGTCTTCTGAGGCCGCGCGTCAATATGTGAGGAAGATATTGTGCATACTAATTTGGACACGGCTCACAGTGTAGGAACGCTTTGCCGTGGAACCACCGTCGCATCGTATTTGTTTAGTTTATTTTGTTCAGCTGTTCCCTGTCCGAGTCGGAATCGTTTCTAGCTTTGGCTCGCCTTATTACGATGGATCCGTTTAGTCATCTAGCTTATCAGCAAGCTAACGATCATGGTGAATAAACAAACGATAGAGAGAAACTTGCCAGAAGAATAAACACTCGTACACAGCTGAACCGCCCCGACGTCCACATGACGGGCGCGCACAATATTGACCAAGTTTGTACTGATTTTGTATCAGTTGTTGGCCGGCGGTTTTGCCAACAAACGTCAGTGCGGTGGTGTTTGTTGAAGGCAGCTGCAGAAATCTGTGGGAGCGAAACAGATAATATGGAACGTTCTATTGCCAACTCATCGCTGGTACCGTTTCCTTCCCGCCTTCGTTCATTCCGTCAGTTCGAACTGAACCGATTTGTCATGCCCCAACCATGTTCCCAGGAGAGATTTCCCGACTCCCAATCCAGCGCACGGTTCCCTTGGTGTGACTTTATTTCCCACGGTTTGGCAAATGATACAACTGCACCGGGTACGCGCCTGTACGCGGGCTGCTCGAGTGTAGTGGAAATATTTATTTAGGCCGACTGTAAGCAGGCCAATCGCCTGGTGCTGCCACGAAATGCCGTTGACATTGGAAAAGCGAAACCGAACACCGAGCACCGTGCGCGATTGCAGAACGTTACGGAGAACAGATTGAGCTGGGCAGTAAGCGAACGACGTTAATGCGCAGCTGGAGAAGTTGTGGATTTATGGTCGGCTTCATTTCATTTCAGGACCCGCATAAAGCTGGGTCATGGCCCCAACAACCGTACGGCATATCGTCCGGAACGCTGGTGAAGGGTGGCGAGCAGCCCGCCTGGTTCACACTGCTGGGTGAAATTAATAAACCAATAAAGATAGATCGCTATAAAAGCATTATGTACCACCGCGAATGGGTGACGATGTCCGGTGCGTTTGCTGATCCTTCGCGACCGCGGTCCCAAAGCGAAATGACGACAGCAGAAAAAAACAAGTCATTTACTTCACGGCCACCTTTAGCGGGCACACCCAACCGCTCGCCCAAAGGCTCCATAAATGTTGCACTGTGGCGCCGAGGTTACGCTCGTCGCTTCCCTGGTCAAAGGGTTGTAAAGGTTTGGAAAGGTCCAATGTAGCAGTATGCTGATACAAGGTAACGGCTCGGGACGACGCTTCAGGTAAATTATTATCCCCCTTCTGATTTAGGGGCGGTGATCATCATGTTCAGTGTGGTTTGATCGAACAACAATGGCTGTGATGTTTGGCTAGTGATTAAACTTAAACTGTTTTCTATTATCAGAGCGATGCAAAGTAGCATTAGGCAGTGAAGTGAAACGAGTGCCATAATTATGAATAATTTCGTATACAATTCAATTATGACACTCTTTTCTTACATTCGCCCAAAAAGCACATTACCAAGGCAAAGAGAGATTTCGTACAAACAATGTTGCTGCCTGCCATTTTTAGCTTCACTTCACCTTGCCACAGTGGCAGGCGTAGTGTGAGCGCAATTAATTAGCTATCCTTTTAAGGCTGGTGTTTGGTTGTTTCGCTTTACCGTACACTACACTGTTCTTCCCCGGCAGCCCAGTTTTACGTGCGATGACCTGTCAAAAAACCACTCTGCTGCCGATTGCATTGATTGCACGAGGCACGGCACACCACAAAACCCCCGAAAGCCGGATTGAAAATGGGAACTTGCAAGGGCAAAAGACGGCAAAGCAACACAAATAAAAACCAAAAACAAAAACGAATCGGCAATGGAAGAAACGCGAACCGCACTCACGACTTTTCCAAGGCGGCAATTACAGGCAACCGACTTACCGATCATCACCAGCACGGTACTAGTTATCGCGGTTACCGGTAAGGTAATGGTGAAAAAAAAAAAACACTCCGGAACCGGACAATCTCATGACCAGGGTGCAATGTACCAACGCCACCATGCACCCGACTCGGTGCATTGACACGCAGGCAAGCTCGGGCGTTCGTTTGCAAGCGCATCGGAGAGGTTTGTTTTCTTGTTGCGTTTTTTTTTTACCTTTCAACCTACAACACCAACATCCGCACGAATGCGTCGATGGAACAGTTTGACAATATGGAAGGTCTACCCCCAAACACGAACAGCATGCATACTGCTTCTGCCTGGCTGGCTCTGCCAAGCATGAGCATCGCGGGCGGCCGTTCGCGGCCGCAGACGCGAGTTGTGGTGGAGTGGCAGGGCAAGGGAAGTGAAAACATCGGGTATGCATCGGGACGGGCTGGAATGATCGTTTGGAGAAAATAAAATGTAGGTCAACAACTCTCCAACGTCAGCTCAAACGTCACCTGCATCCTCGTGTCGCGCTCACCATCTTCGTTCCCTCCCTCGATCGGCTCTCGCTTATGCTTCGATCGATCGACCGGTGCGCATGTGTGTGCGGCGATCAAGAAACGATCTTTCTCTAGTTCTCGCGGAAATGATCCGGTTGGCTGTGCTGTGCTGTGCGGTGTTGCCCCACTATCGGGCGGGGTGTTTTGTTCGATCACGGCTAACATAATATATTCATAGCATGCACCATTCACCTGCTACAAAACGCAGCATCTCCTTTGCACTTGTACGCTTTCCTTGTGGCATGTGGCGTGTCGGGTGAATTTATGGTGAATTATCATCATGGAAAGTTCATGCCGTTAGAGTGATATTTACTTCCATTTTACTTTTCATAAATTAGTGTGCATGGGTGAAGAATTTATCCACTGCGTGCTGTGTACTGCGTTCCACCGGAAATGTGGAAATAGCGCTGACAGTGACCTCCTAAACCCTGGCCCAAACGAATCGTGCCGATGCCGGACACGATGGGCGAACGGGTATATAGTGTCGCCTTATGCGGCAAGACAAGTACCAGTGTTGGTCTTCGGCAAAGCAAACGGGATTCAGCGGCACATCAGTGAATGTTAGAATCGGCTACAACGTCTACCACACCTGCTACGAATGCTGAAAATGGGATGTTGGGGTCGTTTCTTTCCGATTGACACGATTCGCCCGACAGTGCGGCTGGGGATGAAAGGAAGCCGAATGCTGGGACTGCATAAAAATGTTGCGCTGCACAACGCACAACACTTCGCATCGGTCCTTCACACCAATGCACCGTTGCAGTAGTAGTGCCATCAAACCGGGCGGGCGGATAAATGCGAAGTCGAACCACCAATCGAACCAAAACGGGACGGAACAGCCAGCCGGCGAGAGTGTTGGTGAATTCAATTACAATATCAAAGGAAACGATGCCGATAACGCGTTGCTTCTATTGGCATTAACCGCAATGGAACACGTGAACTTTCAGCTCGTGACAGATAAACCAGATGACAAGGAAATGCTACATTTTCGGAGAGATGGAAACTGACGGTAACGTTTGCCACATTGGGACACGGTGTATTTTTTTTTACAAAACAACGAACCTTTTGGGCAATACGAAATCATTGCTTTTTCTGTACTCATCGGCTAAACGATGGTCGGATATCGTTTCATGTAATATGCACCAACACCACCGCCAAGGTATTTAAATACGCGAATTTATCATGTGCCGCTATAGTGTGCACTTTGGAAGCCGTCTATCAGCATTACGTGCGGGAGAGATCACAAACACGAAGAAAGTGCAAAGCTTAAAAGCTTAACAAACGCTCTCTCTTTCAACGCTCGGCAAAGAGACAAGTTCTTAGAGCCATTCCAGCATACTTTAACCCATTCGGCGTCGCTTTCGCGAGTCACCAAAAGCTGATAACTAGAAAATGGTGAATAATCGTGGTGAAAAGAGAGTCTGTCCGGAAAACAGCTGACATGGAACGGCAACTTTGTGTGCAGCAGCGGTGTCAATCGCCGGCTAATCTAATCATGGCGCAGAAGTTGCTACGCGTTTAAGCCACAGGTAGCGGGAAGCTTTGTGAGATCGGTGCGGGTGCGTGTGTGTGTCGCGGATCATTCGGTTCAACATTCATTCGATGGTGGACACAACACCTTTAACGACACGTAACCCAGGGTCAGTCAACTTTTGGCAAAGAAGCACTGTCTACTGTCGTCGGTGTGTCCGATAGTGTGGTGGTTTAAGATAGTGTAAAGTTTTTCATCTTTGCCGTCGTACCCGTCGAAAATCCCCGAGCAGTGCGTGTGCGTGCGTGTTTGTATCGTAGTGATGCTAACCAGCTAAGCGAACACTAGAGTTCCCGAAGAGTTGTTTGACACCAACACACCCTGGAAGTAAGAACGGTTAATTACACGGCACATTTACAATGAGCTTGCGACTTGTGTGATGGCGGCTGTTTCCGTTTCCGTTGCCACTATTTTCACCAGAAATGAGAGTTAGTTTTTGTTCTTCCTATTTTTTTCTGTTTCTGTTAAGCACTCACATGCGCTGTACACTTCTCGTCACATTCGCTAACTATTCCATCTGCCGGAAAAGGTCGATTGCCGGAAGAAGGGATGTGTTTCACCTGCCAATTTTGACGAATGATGGGAATTTAACAGAGGAGAAAGAAAAAAACAGAACTAGAGATGACGAATGCGTCAAAGGAATCAGCTCGTCAGGTGCAGCCGTATTCTGCCGACCCAGCGTTTTTCTAGCATTAGCTCAGTAATAAGATAGAGTTAATGCTTGCAAAGCCGTTAGCGAGACGAACTCCAGCTCGAGCTATAGCTGAAGATCATGGGGTTGATCGTATCGCAATCCTTCACAGAAATTGGCTCCATCAATATCGACATCTTGAGACGGCGTCGAAACAATGTGTAGAGCTGTAAGGCAGATTTCGTTTAAATCGGATTTGTGAAGATTTTTCTTCTTGGTTCGCCGTGTTCCGTTTAGATTATGCCTAACGACATTCGGCTCACTGGGTTACATCCACAGCTGATCATATGCATTAGAAGACTTGTTGCGGTTACTGATGAAAGGTTGGAAAAAGACAGATACGACCCAACAACATGCTCGTGTGTGCCTTCACATACCGCCCATCGTACGAAAGATTAAAGTCTCGAAAGAAAAATCTAGGAAAGAAATATACACAACTATGCTTGGAGTCGTAGGTGCCACTGACGATAAGGTGTCGATTTCTTGTGTTCGCTTCCCGAAAGTTAGACCCCTTTTCGAGAAACGATAGTAGTAAACGGTTGACTGAATACTCCTGTAAACGAAGCTAACGGTGAAGCATGCCAGCAGCAGTCGCCTAATGCTGACCTTTGCGGTGACCAGTAATCAACACAAACATTTAAAGTGCCTTTTTTCACACATGTTTTATAGCCTGCTGACCCTGTGGCCCTTTCTGGTCACACCAGAGTGATGTCTTCCGAAGGAGCATGATTGAGGCTCACTCGGTGCGATGTTAATTGAGAGGATTTTTGGAAAGCTCAGCTCAACTTCAAAGCCATCGCATCATCGCATGGCATGGCCTGAAGAAAATCTGCTATTACCGAGACACAGTGTATAACCCAAATTTCACAGAACGAGGTTTATTTCTTTTTGTGACTCTCCAGAGGCTTTGCGCGAGCGCTTTCTTTTTACGACCTACCAAACCGGCGGCTCTAGGCATATCGCGGTGGTGTGTTCCTGCAGGTGAAGGAAAGGCACCACAGGGCGCAGAAAAATGTCTTCGCTTTCGTAAAGTGACATCCGCACGTGGTGACTTAAGTCTCGCGATCCTCGCTGATGCCGACAAATGAACAAAAAAGTCTTCCCCAAAAAAAAAAAAAATTACGCAGCACAGACCGAAGAATGGCAGAGCGTTTTGTCTTCCTAAAACCACCAACTATCTCATCCGATCCCACATCTCCTTCTCAGCCGCAATAGGTGTTACACTGATGTAGGACGATCGACGGTGATAAAGATGACGATAGCACAACAACGACGACAAGCGATGGCACAGATAGTATGGACGGATGGGAAGTATAAATGTCACTTTAAACGTTTAACAAATAAATTATTGTACGCCAAAGAAGGTTTACAACGGTCCGAATGAGCCGACCGTATCTTACTGTGCGTGCACTCCACCGGACGACCAGACGACGTCCTTCAGGAGGAGTTTGCTTTTTTGGAAGATGTTTCTTTGCGTTTAAATCTACACAGACTCGAGAGGCTCATCAGCATAGCCACTGTCTGGCAGGCGCAAGCTAAACGAAGCCAAGCCATTTTGTGCCACTGCGAACCAGATCACGGTTTTATCATATTTCAACGCGTGAGCTAGTCTGCCTTTCGGGCACCGTGATATGGAGAAAGTGCAGAAGTGGCGATCAAACTGGTTAAACTGTACCGAACGAACGTGGTAAACGCTTTGGAAAGCATCATTTGCTGCGTTGGCACCTGATTCGTGAAGTAATTCTTAAGGATCGCTGTTGTACTGATCGCTACATTATCGGATTATTTGGAAGAATGCATTACGACGTTTGGTTTTGCTCGGTGAAAGATGTGTTTTTGTGGTTGTTGTTAAATCGTTAATTGACGGTGTTTCAAGCAACTGTTGCAACAACGTCGTGACTTGATGTTTACAATTCTTCTCTATAAATCGTATCAGTTTAAACCTTCTGCTTCATGTCGTGCCATGCACTTTGCATTACTTTAAACCCCGCAAGCATGCCACAAATACAATAAAGCTACAATAAACCATTTTAATTTGTAGTTGTTGAATTTTGCCTTTCCGAATTTCGAAGCCTTCGCTGCATTATATGATCTGTGCTTTGATGCAATCGGTGCTTGTGTCACTGGAAAGTAATTACTGGAAGGAATCATCAGGACACCACATTCTCTGCATGCGCTCCCATGCACGATTTCATGGTTGGCGTACGAACGCTAGTTCCATACACCGGCATTGTCAGCACGACAGTATGGCAGAAATGTCAAGCATGTTACTGACTTGTGAATGCACATCACGCTGCCGACATGTGACACGATTGGCAACAAATTGCATGCATCGCTGAGATGCTGCCAGTCTCTTCTCTTTCATGCCTTACTGGCCTCGCAAGACACATTACCATGGCCATCTTCTTCTGGATGGATTCGAAACTTCTGGCTCGTGCAGTACGACTCCGCACATCAGGTCTGACACCAGTGACAACCCATTTACGGTCATTACCGATTATTTTCCCTACTGGCGTTTATTCCGGCGTTCGTTCTTTAGCGACCGTTTTATACAAAAATGGAACTATCAAGGCGTCTGTGAATCCAAAACTAAAGCCTTGGTGTGGAGGGAATTAATTTCATAACTCTGCTTGTGCCCATTTCTTTCCATTCACTGTCACGGGCTCACCAAAGCCAGCATCCCCAAAAGGTTGGTTGCGAACGTGGCAGCTGCAAGCGGCTGTCATTTTTTTTTTACTTCTTCCGTTTCGCTTTTCGGCGCCCGACTGACGCGCTGATCATAACATCTTTTATTGCATTATAATTGATTAATAACCAGGTATGGCCCTTCTGATACGTCCCATGGTGTTCGTTTCACTTTCATTTCCCGTCCATGGCGTACATCTTCCGCCGACGTTTTAGGTGCGTGGTGGCGGCCACGCAATTCACGATCGCACCTCTCGAATTGCGACGACCGTTCGACGGGTTTATACGTTTACTTTGGTTGGCTGTGTGTGGTTGGTTCGTGTCGTGTGCAAACTTCACATCAATCCTTCCATAATTGGACCACGGGTTCAACCCGCGCCTCTCGCTGTAGGTGGGTGTTTTTCTAACACGGTACAATGATGATAAAAAATTAGCTAGTGACCTTTTACGCTGACAGATCCCGGATGCTGTGCGGATCACTCAGTCACGATCGTACCCCGTATCGGAATGTAAAAGTGCTGCAGCTTCTAATCACTCTAAGTTGTTAAAAATCCGTTCAAAACGTCTGGTAGCAAACTGTGATAGAAAGATAACATATCACAGCAAATAAATCACCTTCTATTTCGAAAGGATTTACTTAACGTTATATTATTCACGGAATCTGTAGACATATGAATTAATGAATGAATGACGAATTATGAATCTATTCACGATTGTTCTTCTTCGCCAGTAAGAAGTGCAGCTCAGGGAGGTCCAGTAGATTAGTAATAGTGCCTCTGGCCTTCACACGATCGGACTGATAGCAAATCCCATCCAGATTCTTTCCCCAAGAGTCTAACTCTGTATTATTATTAAAGAGTCAAACTCTGTATTCTTAAAGCTACGAGAGTCCAGGAAAGCCAGAAATCATTGCAAGACCACTTTATAATTAGAACATGTTCCTTGGCTGTAGCCTCAAAAGTAGTAGAAATCTGTAAACAAATATACATACATATTTTTTATTTGATGGAAGTTCATTCTTGTCATTACTAGCATATTGGGTCACTGAATCACTTGTGATGCATTGAGTTGTAACCTTTTTAGTGTAATAGGGTGCTAGAAAACCGAAAAAATGTATGTACCAAACAAACAAACAGCAACAAACAGTTTGTCTTTGCGGAAAGTTTGAAAAACTGTTACACACCTACGTATCCCATGTAATTGGTGCCTTTGTTTGTACACCACCCTGCACAATGTGTAGATCTTGGGTAATACCTCCAAAGTTCTTTCTTCGAGGTGTGCAAGGAATGCAATCGTGTAGTACAAGACAATACGGACTACATTTACTGGTGCTCGCTCGGTAGAAACTTAAACTTGAACCTTCTAGCTTCATACGTGTGTGCTGAAAGGGTATTATCCGGTGTAATTCAAGCCATGGAGCCGGCGAGATTTTGCGGCACATAAACAAAATCCTCCAGCTTGGCAAGAAATCGCGAAGCAGCTTGTCAATGTAGCGGCAGAGTGGCAAGAGGGGAAAAATATTTCCTCATTGTCTTCGAAACCGTTTTTGGATCCGTTTCGTGAGATTAGTGACCGTTTCTTCGTTTCGCCGTACAGCGGACGGTCGTGCGCGGCAGCCAGTTACATGGCATTGCCCACATTATTCTATCGTTTGTGTGAGATCACTAAACGGCAGTAACAAGTTCATATCCACGCTTTTTCCTCTTTGGCGGTTCAGCGTCGCCCTCTTTCGAGCAAGGCTGGGGTCGTTATATGTATGTATGAAAAAAATGATCTTCACATTATAGTATACCATGGTTATGGCTTCGACCACCATTTTTGCTGGCGTCGCCAGGGCACTGTTCTTAGCGGCGAGCTGATGACGTTTCCCGATAGAAAGCCAAATGTCTTGTGTTTGTTGGCAAACACCGCGCCGTTAAAAGGTTACTAAACCGTTCCTGTCGCATTCTACCGGTGGGTGAATTCATTCGGCATTGAACTTGCTAGCTTGGAGCCCAGCGCACATGGGCGATACCGACCTGTAGGGCGCATTTATAGTAACCTCACACTGCAGTGCCCCGGATCAAATTAACATTTCTTCCATGAATTATTTTCCGATTGATCGCCGATCCGCATTCGCTGTGGCTTCGACCTTAGCGGACCTTTGCGAGTATTTCGCCGTGCACCAAAGCCGTGCTCTTATCACTTTCAAGCGATCTCTGTTGAAAACGTCCCCTTTTGCGCTCT
>CM032177.1:5138432-5235366 GCA_018908115.1 Anopheles rivulorum
TCGCCACATTCTACTAGCAGGTTGGTGCCCTCAGACCAACATGTGCAGTTGCTGCTGCTAGCGCGAATGCAGGCAGTTATTTTGATAACAAGAGGTCGTCCGTTTTGGAACATACCGAAAGCACAACGAAAATAAGCAACTCGCGGAACCTGTTTGGTATGGCCGTGTTCCCGGACACTGCTGCCTTGGGCCATGTTTTACACTTTTTTGTTGTTGTTGTTGCTGCTTTTTGCATTTATATTTTCAACTCCACACACTCTCACTCACTCGGGCGAGGAATGTCTTCTTCTTGGCGGTAGGGGAAGATTTTACGCACCATGTCAATGTCTTCGGGGTACCTGGGGGTTTGACCGGGTTGTTGTTCCACCCGGGCACAACATGCATTCAAACCAGTATTGTAATAAGTTGGAAAACATTGTACCAATCACGACGGGCAGGCATGGTCCAGGGGACAAGTTCACGGCTTTTTTGTACTAACCCGTGTATTTCTGTTTGTTTGATGATGTTTTCCAGCGTTTAGGCTTTGCTGTTTGTGTTTTGTTGTTAATTTCTTCTTTCCTTTTACAAATCAACATGCTACAGTTGTTGGCGAAATGCTAAAAAAATACTATTAGAGATAATATGTACCGGGAACATGTTCTTGTCACAGATTTAATACACTGCGTACTCTGTATAGAACTGACCATGGGGCGAATATTTAAAGGCGGTAATCCTATGCATCTGCCCATAATCGAAAGGAACGGCTTTCACCGATCCCTTCCACCGATCATTAGCCAAATGAATAACGGATCGCTTGCCCTCTCTACAAAATCCGTTCGAACGGTTTACCGATTAGACGTGGACTAGGTTGGAAAATTTACCAGCTAGAAGCGTTTTCTTTCTATTTTCTCTTTTCGACTATGGCTACACATTTTGCACGGCAAAATTTGGGAACAGTTTCCAAACGTATTTACGTCATCATCAGCAGCATCATTATTTTATCGTAAACATCGTAGCGGTCAGTCAGTTTACGCATTAAGGTGCTCCATTTTCGATAGTTTCGAGGATGACTAGCTGGTCTGACAGTAGTTTTACAGTTTGATTTATGATCTTCTTCAAACATCGCTCAAAGGCAAAATGGGAAGCGAAGGGCTGTTCTGTAAGTAGTTCAAATCGTGTGGGATAAGCATGAGTTTGAAGAAGTTTTGCATCATCACGATAGTGAGCCCCCGATCAGTTTTAGTCACCTTCCAAATAGCTCTAAAGTAATTTAAAAACTTCAATCCTTCATTGGGTGTAAGATTGATGATGATCGACTAGAAAGACTTTTGCTAAAGCACCTGAAGCAGCTAAATAGAAGCACCTGAAACCTGTTCAAAACAGTTTGTCCATAGTGTTTAGTACTTTTGAAGTGGGTTATCATCAATATTGACCCAATTGCCAACTGTTTTAAAAATTCAAACCACATTGAAACTTTATGTCCTAACCTCCAAACCCTTTAAGGGTTACATCTCCATTCAAGGGCATAATATTTGATTTTTGTCATTACTTTCGCGAAGTCGTGAAATGGTTATTACTTTCTCTTGGAATACGTGAACTTACAATAACGATTGGATAGAATGCAACCACGTTCCAACACATTCGACGTACGATAATAATGAACGGGTTTTTGGTGGACACACAATGTCTCGTTTCAAATACTCCACTCAAGACGCGTGCCCGATTTCGTCCGCATTGAAGCGGGATGTTAATCACGTGAAGAATGATGCTGCACTTCCTAAGCGTTGGAGGCCCTTTCCAAAAACCAATCACAGTGCCGATTGACAAAATGTAGGTCGCAACTATCACTGATGGCAGCTATCTACCGATGAAGCGCTGGCTGGCCTTCTGACCTTCGCTTGATCAATCAAACCACAGCCAACCGATCGAAGAAAGGCTCAACTCCACTCGTACAGCTCCACTACGTGTATCCGGTTCGATGTGTTTTTACAACATTTTTTGCACTGTCTTTCGCCTGCTCTCATTTACCGATCGCCTTCAAGATCTTGATGTTCGATACGATGGTAGCTGGGACCAGTTTGGAGGGCCGCATGTGACTGCATGTGTGCGGAAATCCATTTCATTAAGATAATTCATCATTATCAAACCATTAACCGACTTGATTAACCCATATTCGATGCCTGTCGTTGTAGTAGCCGTACTTCACTGGACATGATGGTGAAAGCTTTCCAGAACCATATGCACTGAACGGACCTCGCACATCCGGGTGTAGCTGCGTGAATGAAGGAGTAAATTCTCAGCAACTCCTTCAAATTCGTTTTCATTCGCGACTGCGTTACATTTGCGATCAGGCGTAACGTTTGCCGTGGACAGCACCGTCTTACAATTGTCGGTCGCTAGAGGCCACACCTTGCCGTGTGATGGATCACAAATGGACAGTGAGGGCATGGGAAAACGACGTCAACGATGTCAATTTCATGCTCGACATACCGGTAACCAGGCAGCGGTAATTAATTGTATCTCGGAGAAAACGGTTTCTTTGACTGTGGTGTGCTTGCATCACTGCTGTTCAAGCCTATCGATCAGAAATACTGGATGCTGTGGCAGAAACCGACCAGTTCCAGTAATGCAATCGCTCATTACCCGAGCTGCATGTGCACTCTCACTTTCCGACGAGTGCTCCCTGCATTAATTACGGACAGGAAAGTTAAATGGGTCGGGTTCCATCATTACGAAGTCAGCAAAAACCCTTATTGCTGTGGTATAAATCCTACCCAAGTGATGCTGACGGACTAGAAAGGCATAGATATAATGGTTTTGTGACGAACAAACATTGCTCAGTTTATATATAATCTTTCAAAAAGATCCAAAAGGTTTACTAACTACATTTTTCTCCTACTTAAAGAGCTTAAGTTGGTCGCGTTTTATGATCTGTCCGACGCCCGTTTCGACAAAATATCATTTAGCCATTAATAGATGCTAAAACGGCGTTTAGAAATCTGAGAAAGCGAGAGATAGCGCCGTCAGATTGGAGTCCGTGCTGCAGTTTGATGATAAATTTACGATCAAAAGGCCTGTATCATCTCGATTGATAGCCTTCGATACGATCGACGAAAAAAGAATTCCAACAACTTCGTTAAATAACCAATAGCTGTTACGATTGTTTGCCGTCTCTATAATAGACAGCATATCCCAAGCAGAAGATCTTTATCGCGGAGTCTCACGATTGTTTGGCCCGGACCGAATACCGCTAGGTCCCATTTATGAAGAGTTAGAACATTTTTTACACTGATGCTGTCCGAGCCGAGAAAGAATGCTTCACACACATCGGCATGGGATCTCTGGCATGGGCACCTCTGTTCGATATCACTGAGAAAGCTCCCCAATTCGTCGGGTGAAGTCGACCTTATCCATCATCACCGATTGGTCGCGGAAATCATAGACGAAATAACATGAAACGACGAAGACGCAAAGGATTTAAGGCTAGGAATGTTCCGCTTTGCCTGTACGCGAGAAAGAACTTTGCCGTATTGACGCCACCGCAGTTCTTACGGTGAGAGCGATGGTGGTGTTTCGGAACGGTTGGATGATCCATTCCATGNACCTCTGTTCGATATCACTGAGAAAGCTCCCCAATTCGTCGGGTGAAGTCGACCTTATCCATCATCACCGATTGGTCGCGGAAATCATAGACGAAATAACATGAAACGACGAAGACGCAAAGGATTTAAGGCTAGGAATGTTCCGCTTTGCCTGTACGCGAGAAAGAACTTTGCCGTATTGACGCCACCGCAGTTCTTACGGTGAGAGCGATGGTGGTGTTTCGGAACGGTTGGATGATCCATTCCATGCAATACAATATCTCGCTATGGATATCAGTGCACGGTCTGACATGCTGGAGCCAGGATGGCGATCGAGCGGATGAGCGAAAACAATAATTCGCCGACCAGAGTATAAACGAACCCTCTGGGACGGCTGTCTGCTGGTGAGTGAGTGAGTGAGTGAGGGCAGGCGTTCAAGAGGCGGACACGTATCTGGGACCGTTCATATCCACGAAACGAAAAATCGTGCTTGGGTAATAATAATGTTTTCCAACCCGGGCACTCATTTTTCTGTCCCCGCCACAAACACATACCGTAGTCTCGTGGCGTGGTTGGGACGACGTTTTGGTGCCACACCACCCGCGATATAGCGAAACGAGCAAACGGTGTTTCTATTCCTTCGTTTTGGCCCTGTGACCTGCCGGGAATATGGTTACTTCCCCGGACAAACCATTAGAAGGCGGCGGTGGACGATTCAGGTCGTCTAAACCATTTCTCTCGTCGGATGATGGGTTTCGGGTATTCCGGGACTATCGGATGGTTATGATCTTTCTTCATGCCTTTCCCATGCCACGACCCGTTCTCCAAGATCGCAACAATTACTGCAATTGCCAGCAATCGGTTTCTCCTCTATTGCCTTCACTTGCTGTCCGTTCCTTTCTTTCCTGTTTGTGTCCCGATGTCACGCTTTTCCGCCTGGCGGACTTTATGAGGACAAGAAGTAACTCGCGTTCACAACATTCATGTTGGTGAATGCTTTCGCGAAAGTGCATCCGGACTATGCGCACGATAATGACGAGGGTGTAGGCGAGGCTGTAATGTTTGCCTGGCGTCACCGATACCGATTGCCACAAGCGATTTTTGGTGGCTGGTCTCTTTTCACGCTCACGCTCACGTTCACCATAATAGGCAGACAGTGTGATAGTTGCCATCCTGAGGGCACAATCGACTACGTTTGGCGCTAGTTCATCACGACAATCGTTCGACTTGGGCGACATTGAATTCTTGTGGAAAGGACCACCTTGTTTCTATTAACCACCGGTTGATCTTTTTGCTTAAACCTCATTTAATCTATCTCCAATCGTGCTCAGCTCATGCATCTAGGTGGAAAATTTAAGCAAAAATTTGTATGCGAAAGTTTTCAGCTACTGCTGTTTTTCAGGTCATCTACTTGCGATGAGCTCCTTCGAGAACTCATGCCAGGGGTTGATTTCGATGCTGCTGGCTATATTGATTACGATTCGATAGATGTCTGCACTAGCCCCAACACGGCACGATGGTGGTATCTTCGCTGCAGAGCATGTCGATCGTGGTGTGTCCGCATGCCCGTTACTCATGGGGCCCGTGGTACTGTGTCATGTTCGTGCACATTCACCAGCAGCTAACGGTGTCGCCGGATGCCTCCTGTGCGCGCGAGCAGCCCGACGCTTTGTGATGCTATAAAAAGTAGGTCAATTATGGTTCATAGTTCAAGCCATGGCAGCCTTTTCATAGGGATACCCTCGAAACCCATCNGCACGATAATGACGAGGGTGTAGGCGAGGCTGTAATGTTTGCCTGGCGTCACCGATACCGATTGCCACAAGCGATTTTTGGTGGCTGGTCTCTTTTCACGCTCACGCTCACGTTCACCATAATAGGCAGACAGTGTGATAGTTGCCATCCTGAGGGCACAATCGACTACGTTTGGCGCTAGTTCATCACGACAATCGTTCGACTTGGGCGACATTGAATTCTTGTGGAGAGGACCACCTTGTTTCTATTAACCACCTTTTGCTTAAACCTCATTTAATCTATCTCCAATCGTGCTCAGCTCATGCATCTGGGTGGAAAATTTAAGCAAAAATTTGTATGCGAAAGTTTTCAGCTACTGCTGTTTTTCAGGTCATCTACTTGCGATGAGCTCCTTCGAGAACTCATGCCAGGGGTTGATTTCGATGCTGCTGGCTATATTGATTACGATTCGATAGATGTCTGCACTAGCCCCAACACGGCACGATGGTGGTATCTTCGCTGCAGAGCATGTCGATCGTGGTGTGTCCGCATGCCCGTTACTCATGGGGCCCGTGGTACTGTGTCATGTTCGTGCACATTCACCAGCAGCTAACGGTGTCGCCGGATGCCTCCTGTGCGCGCGAGCAGCCCGACGCTTTGTGATGCTATAAAAAGTAGGTCAATTATGGTTCATAGTTCAAGCCATGGCAGCCTTTTCATAGGGATACCCTCGAAACCCATCCTCGAACTGCTGTAAGGAAAGAGAAAGGATGACCGTGGTGTTGGACCCGGTCGAAAGACGGTCATCACGTTTAGAAAGGTGTCTCGTCTATAGTATCGTTGCTCGCTACTCGTTCGAAGGTATACGTTTTGTTTAATATCACACCGGCACCGAAGGAGCTTACACTGTTTGTTTATGGTGCTGCGGTAAGCGTTCGCATGCGCGAAACACTACACACGACAGGCTAAAAGGCATTGCTTTAGCGCAGCAAATCTTCACCACTGTCGGTGTCGATGGTAGATGGCAGCAGCACCATTTCGAACAAATTCTCATACTGCTTTGGCTTCAAATCGGTTGAGATACACTGTGTGTACCTCCAGGTGGGTGATGGATGGTGTTCTGTTTTTTATGAATATTAATACTAAACAAAAACCACTCTACTCTCTACGCTCACACACACACTCTGGTATGGGGTTTATTACGCTTGCGACATTGTTGTCGTTGTTGCTACTCTAACACACATTTTGCTACTCTAACTCCATTTTTCCCATACTGCCCTTGAGCCTGCGGGGCCGAGTGTGGATTTAATCATTTTTCACGCAGTCCTTTATAATGTATGTGTTCGTGTGTACTTGTAGTAAGATGTCGTAAATCAAATATTAGGAAAGAAAACATGTACACAAGAAAACCATTGAGGCCATTTTTCTCTAATCCAAGGTTCCCATACAAAACAGTCTTTGTTTTACAGTTTAGTTCTTGAAATCTGCTTTAGCTTGTAAGGTGTGCTCCTACTGTGGTGCGGTAACAGCGAACTCACGTACTCATCCCCATGCAGGCAAACCGTCATAATCGTTATCAATATCTGCATGCGCTCGTAAGGCTCAATTACACACCCAACCCGTGTTCAAACCCAAAAGGCAAAACGCTTCGTGCTGTCTCGGTTTTCGTTGCACTTGCCACCAAATCTGTACGACGGGTTTTGCTCCTGCATTTATCGCGTTTATTATATCTCTTGCCCCTGCACGCATGCTGCCAAAACGGTTTTTACTGGACCACACTGCCCAATCGCTGTTATTATCCATTTTCGGGTGAAGCTATCCGCCCGGTGCATTCCGTGTGCATATTGCTGCACGCCCGGCAAAGCGTTTCGCATTTGATTCCGGAGGCCAAAAACCCATTCTCCCCCTTTTTGCAAAAAAAGGGTCGCAATGGTTTGGTCCACGCCACCAGCACAGCACCCCATTTGGCCAATGGTCATGTGTGTGTGTGTGTCTGCAAAAGGAGTAAATTACATTTAAATGAAGCGCACGGTTAGCTGAGGGTACTGTTATTAAAAATAATCATCTTGTTTATTTCGCTTTATGTTCGGTATGCTGAAGAGCTGCCGTTGCCTACTACCTACGACCGTGAGGCAACCAGAACCTTTGCAAACCTTAGCTTGCCTTGGTAGAACACTGTGCACGCGGAGACACGGAATCGTTGCTGACACTGCAAGGGACTGCATTTGGTGTGTGCGTTGGAGATTTCAGCTTCTTTTTTGTTTCGTCTTCTGTCCACCTCTCATTTCACTATTGCACTGTTGCAAACACTCACGCTGTGATGAAGCATTCGCTACTCTTTCGGTGTGCTTTTTTTTTTGCTTCATTCACCCTGCTTTCCAAGCTGGGCCACTTTTATAGCTCTAGTCGAGCCCCTGCTCAAACGGTGCCCATCCCGTCGGTTCTGGTCGGTTCATGCACCATAAATTTATCGACACTCACGCGAGAAAAAACACAACCACCGACAACGGGCTACGGCGTGGTGTCGCTGATGGGGACAAGGAAAAGGGCGGACGAGGACGACTTCCATCCATCCCCGGTGTCGGTGTCTCTGTGGATCCCGTGCCTTCACAAACTATTAATTAACATATTACATCGGCGTGGAGCAGGAATTGGGAATGAATTAGTTGGTATCGATGAAACCGAACGGCTGCTCCCGCCGATCGCCGTGTTCGCCGTCCCACTTGCTCTGGTATCTGCCGTATCTGCCGGGTAATATTTATGGCAAATTTATGCACTATCGCAGTGTGTCAGCTGCGCGGTGCTACACGGTGTTCCTGGGTGGGTGAAAACAACAATAAAATCGAGCACGAGATCGCGATCACGAGCGAGACCCGCCCGAAACATCTTCTTCTGGGTGATCTGGCACTGTGATTTGCGGCGGGACCGCCAGGATAGGCTGCCGACGGGACTATATGTTGGGCAGCGAAAGCAGAGTGCCACCCCAATGCACTGGCCGCGTTTCCGGGAGCACACTAATGACCTCTAGCACAGTGGGGGTGTCGGACGGAACGGTTGATCTGGATTAGCAAAAAGCGAAACCCGCACCGGTCCAGCCATATTCCAGTTGCCATTGCGCCTGTACTGATAAAGTACTTTTTTTTGCCCGACCTTCTCCACCACGTGACACACACACACACAGATTAGGCTATGCATACGAATGGAAGGATGGTCGTAGTTTGCAGTGTAACATGCTCCACACTCTACGGCAATTGTCATGCGACTATCCGTTTAGACAAATAGGAGCTAAGCTTGTTTTAAAGCGACTGCCCAAATTCGAGCTTTCGAAAGTATCGCAAAATCGTGGCGACCACCAATCTCAACATCACCTTCAGTGCACTGCACGCCGATTCGGAGCGGCAGCTCGTCTGGCAGCTTGGCCGATGAGCGTACCACGAAGACAAGATTGCTTTGCCACCATTAACTAATGACCGTTATTTTCAGTTCAATTTCCGACATAATTATTTGGCCCGAGCGCATCGTGTAACATTGCGCGGGCGTGCGTCATTAAAAAACCACACACTTCTTCATTATAACTCACTTCCCCCCAGGGCTGCGGAAGATTACAGTAAAGTATGGCAAGAAACAGAGGGAAGAGCAAACAAACAAAACATAAAAAACACAATCTCCAACCCCTTTTCCATCGTTTGCCAGCCGCTCGGACGAACGGCTTTATTGAACGAAATTTGGAAATTGCAGTCGCAATTATTGCGAGTATTTATTCTCGCGCACAGATGGACGTTCGAGGCTAACGTAAAGATCAGGCCAACCTCCATCCGTTGATTCTAGAGCAAAATCCGATCGAGCATAAACGAGCAGATGATGATGATTCATCACCGCCACTCGTCATCAAGTGGTTGAGCAACGTAGCGATCGGACCGCTCAATTCATGGTAATGGCACGAATTGAATGCCACCTCGCCGATTTGTGCATCGCATTGAGCGCCGCCATCAACCATCGGCGGTAAACTTTAGAGGCACTCGTGCCGAACGCAACGGATTCATCCGCCAAAGATGCGCAATAACTTCAACGTGCCAAGGAATCAATTTAGGTGCCTACCTGCATCTCGATTGTACTTGCGGACGGTTCCATTCTCGATGGTGCTACTAGCTAACCCTGGAACACCGTTCTTCATCACCACGAAATGAAGCGTGAAGATGTGACTTTCTTTGCTTTTCCTGCCGACATCTCATACTTTGCGAACATTATTGTAGAGAATAATACGCACAAAGGTGTGGTTCGATGAAGACATGCTGTGAGTTTGGTTTTATTAAGCCATAACAACCTTGCCTAAGTACCGTTTACTTCTGATAGTTCAGTACATTCGTGTGCCGATTGTTTAGCCCCGATCCATGACAATCTGTGTCTTGCTGGATGACCTAAAACTGTCAAAACACTTATTCAGCAAGATACGCTAAATGTCCTCGACAACAAACGAAATAATATTCACGAATAAGAAGGAACAGAATTTAGTAACTATAGCACATATGAAGTAGCAAATTTTAACAGCAACCAATTTGACCTATTTGTCTTATTTATCCGAGTTTTCGGATGAGCGAAGTATTTTATTCGCTATTTGGGACATCATTGATGACCTTTAAAGCACACTTCGAGATATCCTAAGAATAATCAAGAAGCATTGAATATCCTGAGTACATCCCGAAAGGATCAAGATTGACAAATCTGATCGAATCTTCCACCAATCAATATCGACAAGCACTTCCAGGTCGTTAGTTTCTATTTGAATAGACAGTCCTGTGTTATATCAGACTTTACAACACTACAAGAACTATCGGTACAAGAATTGAATGACTTGTATCACAGCTAAAAAAAAGTCATGCCAGATCTATGCATTCTACGTGTGCCAGATCTATGCATTCCGCGTACACATTTTCGATATATTTGATGGCATGATCGTTCCCAACTGTATTCTTGCAAACGCCAGTATTTACTGCGATTGCGATTTAATGTAACGTGATTGTAATTCTTGCGTACAAAGTAAAACATTTGATATTTAAAACAAATAAATAAATCAGTACTTTGCGAATTTGTACGGTGACATGCTCATAACGTGACATCGATAAGTTGCAATAACGTGATGCCTGATAAATATAGGGAATCATTAAATAGAGAGGACAGAATATAAGTCTCATCATATCATCAGCTTCATCAATATCCTTCCACATACACTGCAGGTTGGTAGAGTGATCAAGTGCCCAATTCAAATCTACCTTTACCATCAATGTTGTTATAAAATGTAATCTAATTAATATACGATGAACTTTTGAACAATTGTACTTGCAAAGTACAATCCTTTAAGTTTACTCCCTCATTTACTTGTAAAATCGACAAAAATCCATATTAGCACTGGATATTTGTTTCAAAAACATTCAAACCATATCTGAAACATGCAACGCAAGCAAGCCGCAAGAAAGCGGCTAATTTAGATGATTGAATTTCACTTATCCAAGCGTTAAATCTTCGACCGCTCCATGGCGGAAAGTGTGAACTGGTCCGTAATAAGAAATACTCTCGCATAATTTCGATGACGCTGACCCGAAGTAAACCATCAAGATCGAATTGATTGGGGAGGGTTTTTTTCTCCCGTCTTTTCTTGCGTGGTGTTTTCTCCAAGCGCAACCATATGGGTGAATAGAGATTTTCTTACGCCTTCGATTCAGCACAACAGCTGTCGAATGCTGGTGATGATGATCATTGGCCGGGGATGGTACCAGTTCCTGCGAGAGGTTTCGAGCATGGAAGAAACGCAGCAACAAGCGCACCAAAAACATAACCGTCCAAAACACGGGTCGGACCCTGTTCGGGCAGAAGAGGTGATGGTTAGCCTAACGTGCGCGCTTTGTTAGCATTAGATCCTCTTTCACCTTTCGCTCCGAATAATGGATCGTCATAATATTCCGTTAGCCGTGGAATTAATGTTGATCGACTGGACGCTGGATAAATGACGATGATGTCTGGTACGATCGATACTTGTCTCACGGGTTTTCTGTGCTGTAGGCAGTGATGTGGCTCGTACAAGCCATCCATTCACAAACGACGGTCGCCGCGGGCTATCTTCGCCGTAGTAAATGGTTGTTGTTGTTATTTTGTTTTTTTTTTTCTCTGTCGCCTTCAACAAAGCCAGCTCAGGTCTCAGTTTGAGTTTAAGCGTTGATGTCGAAAAGCAAACTTCGAGCATGTTTTTGCTTGTGTCCAACCATCCAAGAGGTTGTAGCGTTCCGAACACGATGAACGTTTACATTATCGATGGGTGGCACGGTTTTTAATTTGGCAAACCAGTTACAATACTTTTCAAAGCTTAGTAAATGCTTCAAAATGTTAAGTAATACAATTCCGAATGTTGTTAATCAAATTTTATGTTAGAAAAAAACATCTACCGTCCTATTTGTGTATGTATCTTAAATTGGGCTGGCACTCCTCTTATACTCACTAATGATGCGCATTGATCGAATAGAGTGCTGACGCTTCGATCGCCACCCTAAATAGAGCAAGCAGTAATTTTGCCGTCAATTTTCCTTTTCATCCTCTCCCAGGTTGCCAGTACCGCGCACACCGATGGCCAACGGACTGCAAATGGTACGCAGAGTGCAGACGAGTACAATCTCGGCTTGAGGTTAGTACCAACGCGATGCGCAAGCATTTATGCATTTCTATTTTCCATTCAAATCGTGATTCGCAAGACCCACAACAGTAGAACTTGTCCACTAGAACAGGCTTTTTGCGGAGTGCAAAAAAAAAACACAAACCTGGGAGTGTGTTTCACACCGTTCCCTCATGGCGCCCAGCCCAGCTCAGCCAAAAGGCACTGACAGGGGACGTGCATAGAGCTTGGTCTAGTGCAGTGGTGCCCAGTTTTCCTTCTGCTTATGCAACACGACAGTATTTCACAGCAACGGCAGCAGCGAACAGCGTTTGTCCTATGCGACGCGTCTAAACGCAATTGCTGTTCTCCGTTGCAACGGAAGCATACGGAGCCGGCGAGGAATGGTGTGGATGGCTTTACACACCGATGCAATGATCGGTCGGACAGCAGCCCGTGAATGTTGCTTTGTAAGTCAGTTGGACACGATCGTTTCCATGAGCAGGCGTCGTAGCGGGCGTCGGTGAGGTAAAGTTCTCACGCTCGGATAAGAAGGAAAAACGTTAGAAAACGAACCCACCAGTTAGAAGACGGCAGTGAAGCGAAAGGCAGGCAGCGAAGGCGAATGGTGGCGAATTGTAATTTATTTTATTGCTGGCAGCTATTTTGTTATTTTACGCTACTCAAAGTCTGCCCGAAACGTTCCTCCCGCGTTGCGTTGCTATTCTCGCTTGTACCGGTGACTGATATTCATGCCCAGCCCGCCAACAACATCTCGTCGCAGTATCCTCGAGAATGCGCATCGCTGCTGGTGCGTTCATTCAGCAATATTACTGCCAGCCATGTTCCTTGGTGCTGCAGCCACGATCGGCCAATGAGTTTTCCGTGAGTTTTGCCGGGAATTCCGCACAGCGGCAATACGACCAGTGGTCGTTGTTATGCTATGCAATGGAAAGATTTCATGCTGGGTTTATTGTCGACACGTTGTAAGCTGGCTTGCACGAGGCTTCTGCCGCGATCGTAAAATGTAACAATTTTCAAAGCAATATCATCACTTCCCGTTCATACGGCTTTGTTGAAACTACGAAATTGTCCACGTTTACGAACAATGTATGTGGAACTTCACTGCGTCGCTTCAATTCGCGACCGTACAAAACAGCCGATCGTCTCCTTTGGCCCAACCGATGATGACTAATTTGATCGTTTCGGTCAAAATCCCGATTCAATATGGGTTCAATATTCACAGCAAAACAAAAACCGCAGGCAACAGCCTTCAACCTTGAACCATTGCCAATACACTAAACGGGTGCCGCATTGTTCGTTCCTCCCACCATATAAGGGTCTCGCAACAAGTATCCGTTATCGGTTCAGGTTTGGGTTTGGCCGCAACAAACAGCTGCACGCGTCGAATGAGGTCGAACAGCTGTTTTGGTGTACCGAACTCTAAGGGAAAGGTACGACCAATGTGCGGATTGTGGATTGGAACACGGTGCAGAAAACCTGTTCCCCAAACTACCACTAGATCCTGCTTCGATCCTTGGGTTACAATTTCGCACTGCACCGATCGACCTGCCTGCCGGGCTGTAACTTTGAGCGAACGACGATTTTGTTACAAAGTAGCAACAAACGATTGATCGGGCCGGTTTCAAATATACTGCGATTGCGATTGCGATTGGTATACGTTCGTTTCTTATCTATTTATGACTCCTTTAGCATTGTAAAGGATCACCAAATAATTGCTAATTAATGATATATTTATATCATTGCTCTGTACGGTGTTGTAGGAGGAGTACCGATGCAATGGAAGGGAAAGAAGCAAGTGTACCGTCATCGTTACTGCTGCCAGCCACTTCACCTCTACTAGCATCTTACAGTTCTCCGGCTAAGAAACCCATACATACGAATGGGAACTCACAAAATCATATCTCCTCCGGCACATCGGTATCGCTCCGACCGAAAGGACACTACCGATCGTCCTCACTCGAGAACAACCCATTCCATCCGCATGGCAGCAAGCCGATGGTTGGGCTCAACATTGCTCAGGCCAGCTTCACAGGTACGTTGAAATCTCGCCGAGAGCAAAAGCGAATATCCGACTTCCTCAACAAGCAATCGTCGGGCTTCGGGGCTGGATCTAGTGGTGCCAGCTCGCTAACGCTCATCTCCACAACGCGCGAGCCACAGTCGGAGAGCAGCCTGCGGAAGGCTCACTTCGAGAACATCCGCGAGATATTCGAGAAAAACAATAGCAAAAATGCCGCCGCACAGCAGCAGCAACTTGGTTCGAAATCGGCGAAACTGGTGGGCAACCAGATCAGTACCACGGCAGCGGCAATGATGGCAGCCAACGTTGCTACGGCCAGCGAACTTGCCAGTCACGGTGGTAGTGCATCTACGTTAGGCATCCCGATCGATGACAAACCGCCGAAAATACAGTCCTGCAGTGGTATTCTAGGAAAGGTAAAGTAAAATGATCTATTATCCTTGCTGATCAACCCTTCTGATGGCTTTTATCTTTGACATCTTTGCAGGGCAAACAAGTGATCCGTCCGATTGCCTTCAAACCAGTTCCTTACAAATGTAACACACCAAATTATGGTGCCCCAATCGGTGGCCGCCTGACGGAGCTTAGCGATCGGTACGGTTCAACGCCCTCGCTCGGTCCTACGATGAGCCTGCAGTACAAATTCGGAAGCACTACGGATCTGCACCATCTGCAACAGCAGGGCGGTAGTGGCAGTAATGGCGCCACACCGATCGCGTCCGTGGGACCGTGCTCCAGCAACGGATCGATGGGATCGACGTTCGGCACGATTGGTGGCAGCATGATGAGCAACAGTTACCACCAACATTACCACCATCAATATAGTAGTACCTTAATGCGTAAAGGATCCTCGACTATACCCTTCAAGACGTACGATAGTTTAGAGTCTATTCTAAAGCTGCCGGATAGCATGGTGTCGTCCTATCCGAATCCCAGCCATGGGTACGTTCCCCTTCGATCGTTCGGTCGATCGTTCGCCAATGTACCTCACACTGCTTGGCTTTACGTAATGATGCTAATTATACAAATTTTAGGCTGTACCACCAACAGGATGTTCTCGACATGGCACCGTCGCCATCGGATTCCGGCATATCCGAGCTGGAAGCAGCATTGCGCGATCGCGATTCCGAGCTAGCCTACCTTCGGCAAACAATGGAGCACAATGAACAAGTAATATTCAAAGTTCATCAGGTTGGTAGTGTGCAGTGTTACTGGATGCATTTGGTTCACAGAGATCTAAGGGTTGAAAATTAAATCGGTGTGCTTGTTGGATCGGGCTAACACGAATATACAAACAAAAAAGTTTGCTTTTTGCCTAATTCAAGAGAAACAGTGTAAAGTACGAGCATGGCGCTAAACTTTGTGTGCATATTGCTGCTTTATCTATTCCTTCACAGGACAAAGAAAAACACTGGGAGCAAGAACTGAACCGCTTGAAGGCGATCCACGAAAGCCGCCTGCGAGCTGGCGCACAAAAGGTGCACAAACTCGAACAGTTACTCATGATGCAGACGTTCCAGCTGCGACAGGACAAGAAACGTTTGCAAGAGGAGAACGCCCGGCTGCAATCGGGCATGGCACAAGCGAAGGATCAAGCAGAACAGCACCGATCCGAACTGGAACAGATGCAACATAGCGCAAAGGAGCTGAAGGACCAAAACGGAGATTTGTTAGACGAAATTCAGATGCTTCGAAGAATAATTAGCGATCTGAAGGAGCGGCTAGAAGAGAGCGAATGGAACCTGTGTCAGAAAAATGGCGAAATAGCACTGATGAAATCGCATCTCAAGGATGCACAGGTCAGTGGACACGGGAATTGATAGTTGTACACACGAAGGGCACATTAACTAATTTACGTTTAATTGTATTGCAGACCGAAGTATCTACGAAAGACCAGGAAATTGTGCAGCTTAAAGCAGACATGAAGCTGCAAAATTACGACGACATCAGCATAAAGAAATCAGAGGTACCACAACCGTGCTTATGCCAATTGTTTCATCCTTACTCATTCGTTATACTCCATTGCCTTTTGGTTACAGATAAAGAAGGAGCTAGATTTCGATCTGGAAATTTCACAACTGAATCGCATTGTTATCTTTAAAGATCAGATCATTGTGCTGATGAATAACGAAATACAAAAGTTACGCAAGGAACTTTCTGATATTTCGATATTACGAGGCTATGAAGGTGCACCGACGGGACGGTACACCCGATACAAAAAGAAACTGGAGCTCGTGGCGCAGAAATTCGAGGAATCCGATCGCCATAATGATAGCAACAACAACCTTCAGCTCACAAATAGCAACAGCACCAGTCACAAACCAACAGAGTCTCCTTGTGTGGAGAAAACCGACAGCAAGGCGGCTTCCCCGTCAGCAGCGATCTCCAGCAATGACATCATAAGGAATTATTTCAACAGCAAACTCGAGATGAACAAGAAGCTGTTTCTCAGTTCACAGATCTGTAACTACTCCGACGAGGATAAATCAAACATTATCGATGCGTATGGCAGTGGCAAACAGGTCGACATGACGGATATCACGCTCGATCTGAGCAGTCTGCTGCCGAGCTCATTAACCGCGATGCCCCAAACGCCAGTAGAGGAGATAACGGTCACTGCTGCTGATTGCTATCACCAACATAGCTCATCAGACGATGATTACAAATCTATGACACCGACACAGGAAGAGCAGGATGATGATCACCATGAGAACGAACATAAAACGAAAATGTCTGCACAGTCCAACGAATCACCGACTCTGAAAGCAGGAACGCGCCAGCCAGAAAGCTCTGATGAGCTGGAACGACTCAACCGCGAGCTCCAATCCTGCCGGGAATGCTTTGAACAAGAGCGAGCGAAATGGGCGGACGAAAAGGAAAAGGTCCTAATCTACCAGCGTCAGTTGCAGAAAAATTACGTCGACATGTGCAAACGCACACAGCAGCTCGAAGAGCAGCTTAAGACTATACAACTAGCGCAAGGACATGAGGCAGATCGGAACTAGCAACACATATAGCACAATTGGGCTACGCCTGTGGCGTGACAAGTAGAGACGGCTTTAGAGTATAGGTTTCGAAGCGGATGTGTGCTTATATGAGCGTTTGTATTATTCATCACACACTAGCCACAATTCTTGCCTACTCCCCGCTTGTGTGCGTTAGTGCAGTACACTGATCCGAATTAGTTTCAATAACACACTCCAGCCTGAGTACTGCAGATGAGAGTTAGACATTTAAGTGATTGCAAAGCGTTTTTTGAAAGGTTGAATTAATAATATTAAAAAAGGTGAATTTCGATGCTGTACTATTTACTACCTAACTAGCGATCAACAGCGTAGTGAATAATCTCACAATACGGTTATTTTTCATTTGCTATCATTGTATTTCGTGTTCCATGTTACAATCACTGTAGCACACTAGCGGAACAAAGGCAATCCGGCGACGACATTCGATTCAAAGCCCAAATGGTCTTCTCCGCGAACTATCTTGAAGAAACCACCGTCACCCCACTGGGCACCCCACGAGTTGGCACACAGCCAGAACTTTACGTTGTTCTCTTCTCCCCAGCCCATCACCTTTACCGAATGCATTCCCACGCGCACCCCGAATGCGTGGCGATAGACACCGCTCTTGTACTGCACAAAGTCCGTGTGCAGAGTGAAGGAGGCCTGAGCCGGTCCAAAGTTGAACACCTCGTACATGATGCGCTCTTCGTCCTTGGGCACGGTGTAAGCGACGCGTCCGTAATGCTTGTCTTCCGCGTAGGTAACGTTGTACCCAGGCTGACAAACGCGAAGACACCGGGGAGCATCGCTAGCATCTCCCGCCTTCTTGCAGACATCGAAGGGGTACGATTGGCATCCGTCGTGGGATCCGAAAGCTCCACCGCTGGTTATACCGTTTTCCACCCAGTAATGCCACACAGCATTCGGCACGCCTCCGTCACAACCGAATCCACATCGGTGGCAGCAGGAGACGACATCATATGCGCCAAAGTTGAACTGAGCCTTGCCCTCGGAGTGGACGCACCAGCGATCGGTCATGGTCGAAACAGCTGCCACCGCGTAACTCGAGTCGCAGCATCCCTGATTGCGTACGACATTCATGCTCGGACAGTATGACCACTTCTGGCGGGCGTCAAACGACGACGGCATCGGTTCTTCGTTCTTCATCAGCACGAATCCTTGCGGCAGCTGGAATTTCATCGACTCTTCGTACAACACTCCGGCACGGTACTGGTCGTTACGTTTCGGATTGACACCAGCCTTCCAGGTGGTGGATCGGTTGTTAATAGCATCCACAAAGGTAGCCTGGGACGTAATCACATTGCCGTATCCGGTACGGAAATATTCCGGAGCGTTATTAGCGTCGGCAAAACGTGACCGATACGACGCAAAATTCTGGTAGTAGTTTTGCGGTTGCCCATTTTCTCCGCCGGTTTTCACGAACAATTTCAACCCGAGATTATTCTCGGCACTGCCCACTGCTAGACTGCCTTGAAGGCAAAACAGTCCAATGATGACCAACGATCCGGCGAATGCCATTTTGATTGACGTGTAGTGCAACCGTCACCCGCAGTAATGATCAACTGTAGCATTATGTGGTCATTGCCTGTCTCTTTAAATACTCTCTCCAGATCGTTATCAATGATGCAACCGTAACAGCTGTGAGGTGAATGATCGGCAGTTAGAAAGATTTGTTTACAATTTACCACCATATAATCTATGAAAGCTTTTTGTTGATGTCTAGCAAGTTGATAAACTTCCACGCTAGAGACGCGAACAAAATCCCAGGCACACAACGGTTTGAAATCATTTTTTTTTGTGTTTGCTTCCGCTACAGAATACGCCTATTTGCTTCCAATCAAATAGCTCATTCGATCGATCTCTTAACGATGGACTGCCTTCCGAAACTCATCCCAAACGGTGGGTGATTTATACGCCATTTAAGAAGTTTCATTTTTCGTTAATTCTTGAAAACATTCCGTTCTTCTTCCAGCCGCATCCAACCACCCAATGGTGACGACATGACCTTCTTGTCTAGTACATTTTTCACCCTCTTAATGTTCCGATCGGCTATGTCCGTCACTGATTTCCGCTTCAGGTCCGGCATCTTTGTGTAACTCTCCACACGTCCACCGATGAACTTTACACGTGTCTCACGTTCACCATTGCCCCCGGCGGGCAGGACGATGGCGTCGACCCGGTTTCGTATATCTTGAGCCAGTGCGATTGCCTGTCGACAACTGATACTGTCCGGACGATCCAGAATGCGATCGCGAATGTGGTCAATCTCGTTGATCAGAAACCCGGTGGGATCGTCCGGCAGGCACACCTTGCAGCCCGGCTTCCGTGGTTGTGGGTCACGTTTCTTTACCATGTTCAATTTTTTCGCTTCACCAACGACGGAATTGGTTGTACGAGGCTTCTTGGATTTATCCTTACGAGCCGCTGTCGAATCTGTAATCGGTTTCTTTTTACTGTTTTTCGACCATGGCGGTGATGGGGATTGCTTCGCTAACGAAACGGTGGTGCTCGGCAGCACATCGCGCTCTACGTAACGTTCAAAACGTGACACGGGTCGCGTCAAACCCTTTGGCGCAGGAGGCGCTTCGGTTCGATTTAACAGTAGATTTGGAGCAGTTTTTGGCCGCGCAACAATTTTGGCAGACAATGGTCTCGGTGCAGCTACTTCTCCGGGCTTCAAAAGATATGCCTGCAAATTTCATGTAAACTTTTTTTACGACAATAGGCAATTTACAATTTAAATATTTACCATTCGACAGGGACTGTCTCGAAAAAAGTCACGAAAAATTTTGGCTCCCACGTTTGCAGCCATTTTTAGCACACGGAGGTATGAACTTGAATGAATCAATATAAATTTGCAGCAGCCTAGCGGGAGTCGGGATCAAAGGATACTTGATCCTATCCGAATACAATTTTGCAGTTATACGTTTGATTGCTCCTACGCTGTAGTGCTAACGTGCTCCATTAAATTGTAGTGCGAGTTGCATACTGTCAGGCGGCGTCATGATAAAACATTCGGTTGCAGCATAATTTCAGTTGGCTTTTAAAACCAAAATCGCGTTTGGTCATTTCAGACACTGTACTCTTAGCTGCATTATTGGAACGCTTTAAGGTACTAATTTGAGAAAGACTGAAAATAAATCGCATTATTCCTTGTACTATTCAACCACTTTTTATTCCGTTGCTAAAATTTCTCTTCATGTTGATCTATAAACCAAACACACAGAGAACAATTGGGGCTGGAGAAAACAGCTTTGGCGTAATGTGTGAACAGGCAGTGTGGAGAATGAATACAAACGATCAGCTAACTGAACTGTTTGGTGGAGAAAACTTCCTGACGGTATTTCTTTATTTTTTGGTAATAAAGCAAACAACGCAACTAATTCAAAACAAACTAAGAAAAAGTTTATTTCAATTCTTTTTAGTTTCGTCAGCGGTAGAAGACATGTCAAGTAAACAAAGTATGATTAAAGCTTATCTTACCCATGTCGCTAAATGAACATGCGCTCCACAATTCGTTGTGGGTGGTCTATTCAAATTCCATCTTTTCTATGTTCGAACACGTTGAAGGTAGAAACTATCAAGCACGATCATTGATCAGAAGCGGAGCAATGGAAAATGAGATTAAATGTAACGCAATAAAAAATCAACTCCATTTTTGTTCCTACAAATGTTCAATTGACGATATAAAAGACATCTTCAATATGTACAAGGAATAATTTTGAAATAAGCCCACGGAAAGCGAAAGCAATCTTCTTTGAGATCGTTCAACTTTGCGCGGTTCTCTTTCGTTGCATATTCGCGTTCTCCCTTCCAGCTTGGGTTGTGCGGACTGAGACTGAAGCACTCTATCCATTCAAGGTCAGTAGATCAAGTTCAATGAAAAACAGAAAAAAGCTACATCTACAACCACGGACGTTTGTAACCTATACGCAAAAGGTGATTGGTACGGTGAAAGATTCCACACAATCAGAGTTTTCAAGGCAATGAATAGGATTTTAATGAAATTTGTTATATGATTATAGATTATTTGTCTTGGCTTTGCCGAAAGGCTTGCAAATGCAATGGACAATAGAACCTCTCAACTATGAAATTTAGTTTTAGTTGTGTTTTGAAAAAAAAAATAGTTAATTTGGCTAATTGAAAAACACCTCAATTAACTAACAACTTTAGAAAACTACTCGTATAATATGCACTGTATTATTAACAGCAAAATTTACATATTTTGAAAAATAGGTAACGAATAAATGCAACTTGCATCATATGTTTGTCGTGTAAAATGATAGCAAAACAGAATTTGACAGATTGCTCAAACGTTCTAGTTCGATTATGCTACTTGGGTCTCGGCTTTCACTTTCCTTCCGTTCTTGTTTTGCTGAGCGATAGTAAACTTTTACCGTGAAATTACCATTATTACGTCGAGCGACCACCAGCATTAATCATATTTTGCCTTTCACGCTTTTGTTTTTATGCTGTGCTTAAGCAGCGGAACAGAGCAAAACGGGCGAAAGCGAACGAAAACAAAGGCACCGAAACAAAACGGAGGTGACACAGCTACCCAAACGCGAAGAAAGTTTAGTCCAACACTGGAAACTGGATCGATAGGCCCGCTGCACCGCTAGGAAACATATTTCCGTCAAAATTGCGAACAAAAATCGCTAATCCGCTGCCTACCAAAGCTACAGTTTGTTCGCTGACGAAGCGCTTATCAATAAAATACGAACCTTATTTGCACACCTCACCCACCAAAGCGACAGGCAGCGGTGTGATTCGTACAACGCCGCAAACCACACAGTCTACCCCGGGACGTCTCCGCGTACGCAACGTTGTCGTCGTTTCCAGTGCCTACTACGACCAGGAAAGATTATTCGTTGTTCGCACCTCACGATAGACGGGTTTCGTATAGGGTCGATCCTGTGCGCGTCCGACACCGTGCTTTAGTGTGTGTTGTGTACTGTGCCGTAACGTGGAATATTCCCGTTCTTCCCAGTACCGCGTGCGTTGCTTCACAGTTCGATTGACATCCGGTGTCGTTGGTGCAGTTGGTGAACTTACTATTCAACTCTCTGTCCCAGTTCGGACGAGCTAACGGCCGCCACCGAAAATGGTCACCACGTCGAGTGTTCTTGGCAGCACCAGTGCTGTGCTAGTGTCGCTGTTTATATTGCGTAAGGTTTTCCCGTGGATTTATCAAAACCTTATCGGTCCAAAGGTGTTTGGCTGCCGTATCAACCTGAAAAAGACCGGCGAATGGGCCCGTGAGTATTCCCTTGCAATAACCCTTTCTTCTGCAGCAGTATGTGTTGTGCGCTTTGTTTCGTGAGACTTCGTATGTCCTTAGAACATGTTCGATAATTGAAAGGTATTAATGGTGAAACTGGTTTATTCCAATCGCTCCAATCAGTGTCCGCTTCCTGATCCAAGCACTCCATACTAGCTGGACGACACACAATACCAAAATCCCACTGCTTGCTGTGTGAATAATTTTGTGATTTTGTGTGAGCATATTGCAGTTCTTTCCGCCCTCGACATCGTTGCGACACACTGCAAAATGGAATATATTCGCAAAACGATACCAAAACTGCGGATGGAATGAAACCGGTCTGAACAAGGCCGGTAATCTAAAGCATTTCCAATAAGCGGATAAGCTCGGCTGAGATATTAAGTTTCGAAACTGTTTCAAAATGGTTCTCAACCTATTGACTTTGGTTGCCATAGTTACTATACTGCAAAGCCAAATCGTGAAATAATAACATATCCTTCATCCGCCAACGAAATCTTGCTACAATTATGATGCTTTTGAATCATGTTATAATTACAATCCTAGTTTGATGAAGTATTCGCGTGACAGCATCGCTACGCAAAGTTATCCCTGTTTCACAGATTCTTTTAGTCTGATACAATGGTTTAGTTAAGCCAAATGTATGCAACAACCAGTTTGAAAATATGGTATAAGCTACAAGGACTGTTTGATAAAAGGCAATGTGAAAATATTGAAAATATAAAAGGCCGATTAAAACGTAAAAAGGTAAAGAAAACCAAGCTTGTTATAAAAAGATTTGGTTTTTGGGTATTTTCTCCGTCAAAGTTTCCGGTGCATATTCCTACGTCGCTGGGAATCAGGAAAGCGAAACTGATTAAATTCGGAATAAAATAAACAACCGGTTATAAAAGCATGCCTCCACTACGCTACTATTACTACCAACGAACAGTATTTTTTTAGTGTTGATCGATATCTGTTGCTTTTGGTATTCNCAGTTCTTTCCGCCCTCGACATCGTTGCGACACACTGCAAAATGGAATATATTCGCAAAACGATACCAAAACTGCGGATGGAATGAAACCGGTCTGAACAAGGCCGGTAATCTAAAGCATTTCCAATAAGCGGATAAGCTCGGCTGAGATATTAAGTTTCGAAACTGTTTCAAAATGGTTCTCAACCTATTGACTTTGGTTGCCATAGTTACTATACTGCAAAGCCAAATCGTGAAATAATAACATATCCTTCATCCGCCAACGAAATCTTGCTACAATTATGATGCTTTTGAATCATGTTATAATTACAATCCTAGTTTGATGAAGTATTCGCGTGACAGCATCGCTACGCAAAGTTATCCCTGTTTCACAGATTCTTTTAGTCCGATACAATGGATTAGTTAAGCCAAATGTATGCAACAACCAGTTTGAAAATATGGTATAAGCTACAAGGACTGTTTGATAAAAGGCAATGTGAAAATATTGAAAATATAAAAGGCCGATTAAAACGTAAAAAGGTAAAGAAAACCAAGCTTGTTATAAAAAATGAAATACTTTATACGTACAATTTATATAGGTTTGTCTGTGATAGTTGCATCGAACAGCTTTTTTGTCCGAATCATCATCACGTAACACCGTTGAAACTCATCAACAGATTTGGTTTTTGGGTATTTTCTCCGTCAAAGTTTCCGGTGCATATTCCTACGTCGCTGGGAATCAGGAAAGCGAAACTGATTAAATTCGGAATAAAATAAACAACCGGTTATAAAAGCATGCCTCCACTACGCTACTATTACTACCAACGAACAGTATTTTTTTAGTGTTGATCGATATCTGTTGCTTTTGGTATTCGTACAGGCAACGTCCATGGATCGGAAATGAGCGAGGTCCAAGTGGAGTTGTTGGCTTATTTTTTTTGGTAAAAAAGAAAGTTACCTTTTAGCCGAAAATTCCTACCAACAAAACCGGTTTGCTTCAATTTTTGAAGCAGCTTGGCGATGACGTATTTCACTGCTGGAATGAAAACTGGCCAGGCATTCCACGTTCCCGGCCTTATCCAGGTTAAAATTGCGTATGAGTGTTGCGTTCATTAGTTTAGAAGGTTCTCAAAGTTGTTGACGAATATTCTGCCTAACGATCCCATCTCTTTCTTCTACTTATAGTAAGCCAAGCACAAACAAGACACTCCGAAATTTGACTGATGCTGCTCACGTTTGCCATCATTACCTTCTTTGGAAAAGTGCTAATCATGATGGACTATGTCATTTGCATCTGAACTACGAAACAGCAGAAGTTAGTTCGTATTTCGAAGAGCAGCAAAACAATACACAGAGCACGTGTATTTTAAGAAGCAAAAAGATAGCAAACCCGACAATAATAGTTCGCTAGTAATTGCGTCAATTTATTATTATTTCTCTTCCCATTACCATCGCACTGCTAACCATCATCCTGGCCATTACCAGAACTGGGAAGAACAGCACCTTCGTTTGATGATTTGAAAAATCAACAAAACCAGCCACTTCAAGTTGATGTTCTTGTTAGAAGGGAACAGAGGGTGATAAACAACATCTCTGACGTTGCTGCCGTACAAAAAAGGCCCGTTTTAGAATATTTGTCCACCAAAGCGTGAAATGAATTAAGACCATGACAAAAAATACTTCAAACATTCGAGATCAAGGAGACGTTGATGGGGATAGAAAAAGCGATGCTAGGTGCGTTTGTACAGTGCTTGTTTCGTGCGATGTGATCGTGTAACGTTGCGAGTGATCGTTTCGTCTTCCGTCAGAGTTGGCACTGGCACCAGGCAGATCAATGCCTATAAAGCTGTGCATTACATAGGCCATAGTATAATATCAACCCTCAATCGTGTGCAACTGCAGGCATCGATAACACTCTCTCGCCCTTGCATAAAGATACTGCTGACCCTTGCCAGCTGGGACAACTTGTTGACATTGAATCGCTAGACCACCTTCAGGACCTTACTGCTCGGTCCTGGGATCTGTACGGACCGATGATCCACATAAGATCATTCGCCTTTGTAGGCGAAACAAAAAAGCAACAGATCACTAATGGACCAGTGCGAGAAGGTCAAACACTGCTAATCTATTCTGCTGGGTAGAATCGACCTCTCCGTTCCCGTGCTTGCTGGTGCCGGTGTCTTATGATCGGTGTATTTCAATAATCATTAGGTGTGTGCAAGTACGCTCGATGACCTCAAATTGTGGGTGCGAAATTGTGCCCTTCAAATTGAAACTGATCATGTGCACATGATTCGCCAGCGAAGGGTCTAGGGGTGCTTTGAATGTTTTTTAGCATCTATTTGTTTGTTTACATTTGTTTAAAATAATTTCTTTTACTAATTTTTGAGTACCTACAAGGTGGTCCTTCAAATTTGGTGGCAAATTAAATAAGAAAATCATGAAGCAATAATTGTTGCTTTTCAGAAACAATACCTACCAGTATAGTTTTACTTTATGTTGTACTAATATTTAATCTTTCCCTCTTTGCAGTCATCACCGGTGCAACCGATGGCATAGGAAAGGCGTACGCTCAAGCGGTAAGTAGCATGACAGAATACACAACATTCTCCCTTCCATCCGTAAGTTGAGGAACGCGGAATGAAATGCAGTTGTGCCTACGACGAAGGTTGACTAGTAAAAGTCAAGTGCGCACAAACATGATCGTTGGCGTCGACTGATCATACAATTATTTACACGCAACAGCCGTTAGTATCGAACGCTTTTTGCAATGATGGAGAAGCTCAAGCTTTGGGAAGTGTCGATTTCTGATGATCGTTTCAAAAATGCTTTGAAGAGGTTTTATACGGTCACTGTAAGCAGGGTTAACTATTTGGCTACGTGTTCATAATAAGTCTTGTAACCCAATTATGACTGGCATACACCAATGGGCCGTTACATCAAACAGAAACAGAACAGACAATAAGATTATTGTTAAAATAAAACTGAAGCTTCTATAATTGATAGGCGAACTTGACTAAAATTACTAACATGTTTTAAGAATAATCCATTACTTTGCAGTTCTTGTGGATGTGGTAATAATGTCCGGGTGTTTCGTTTTTAAACCCTACAAGACAAACGTAGGATCGAGCAAGAGGCTTGCTAAGGTTGGTTCCAACAACACACGTACATACTATTTCTTTTCAACTGAAGCTATACGATTTTATAGTGGAGAAATTCCCCCTTTTTTGCTTCCTAACGTTGCCCGGTCAACAATGAGTTGCATAAATGAGTTTTCTTTGGGTGGTAGAGTTTCTTTTCTTTTGTGGTTTCCATCGCATTAAGGGTCAGTCGGAAGCAATTTCAAAGGCACTATTAAATCGATTGAGCACCATCGCTTAAGTGTTTTTTTTTTGCTTTCAATCTTAAGGTGACGCTTATACTAAGCAAAACCCCGGGCCCCTGTGACATCGTATTCGAATGTACAGGCATGGACAGAGCAAATAGTTTCTCTTTACAAGATCGTTACTATAGGTGCACCTGGACCTGCACCTTTCAACCGCACGTTGAAACGTTTGTTCATTTCTTTTGTTAGTTTTATTGTGAGACGTCCATGGAGAAAGCTCTGTAGTAGAGATCGCACGCAAAATGATCATGATGGATTGAAAGATGGCAAACTTGTCAACTGTTTTTTTTTCTATCATTAGTAGCAATGTTTTAATTTTTACAGTCAAATAATTTTTTATATTTATTTTTTTCAGCTTGCCCGTAAAGGTCTTAACATTATTTTGGTCAGTCGAACGCTTTCGAAGCTTCAAGATGTTGCTAAAGAAATTGGTAAATATACTATCGTCAAACATGTAGGCAAGTTTACATAATAATTCCACGAAACTACCGTTGTTTTTCTCCTTAGAAACGGAATTCAAGGTGCGCACGATGGTTATTGCCGCAGACTTCACCAGTGGGGCGGAAATGTACGTGCAAATCGAACGACAAATTCAGAATATGGAAATCGGTGTACTGGTGAATAACGTCGGCATGAGTTATGCGAACCCGGAATACCTGTTGGAATTGCCGGACAACGAAAAACTCATTAAAAACCTTCTCAGCTGCAACATTCTTTCAGTGACGCGCATGTGTCAGCTAGTTATGCCCGGCATGGTGAAACGGCATGCTGGTGTTGTGATTAACATTTCATCGCTCTCTGCCGTTATTCCGGCACCGTTGCTGACCGTGTATTCTGCCTCGAAAGCGTATATGGATAAATTTTCCGAAGATCTCGCCTCAGAGTATGCGAAGCACAATATTGTGGTGCAATCTGTTCTACCGGGACCGGTGGCTACCAACATGTCAAAGATTCGGAAGAGCACATGGATGGCCTGCTCGCCGAAAGTGTTCGTAGCTAGTGCGATTAACACGCTTGGTCACACTCGCCAAACTACAGGCTACTTTCCACATGCTTTGCTAGAGTTGGCTATCAATATGTTGAGTTTCGTTTCGCCTCGCTTGATGGAAAAATTGACCATAAATACTATGCAAAACATCCGCGCCAGAGCACTAAAAAAGTCAACAACCAAATCGTCTGCACCAGGCGATGCTACTGAACTAACCGCTTCGTCGTCATAAATGATGAGATTGTAATGGAAGAAGTATGTACGAAAATAGACAGAAAACTGGTCCTGTTGAACGTTGCGATACTACTGATGGAAACTTTCGAGTAACACCCAACAATGGACCGGACCGGGTTCTAGCTTTAGTTGTAATAATGTTAACGAAATAGTCAAACCGGCTGGGCATTTATCGATAAGACGGATGGGGTTAATGATCAATGCGAATAAGATGACAAAAGCAGGAAACAAGTGTAAAGAATTAATACTTATACTAAACTAAGCATCCTAGTGTAGTATAGGGATGTAGGTTGCATGGAATGGAAGGTGCAAATTTAGTGTAATGCGTAACATTATTTCCAAAACTTCTTCTTACGACCGAAGGCTATATAATTCGAAGTAAATTTGTTATACAAAAGCAGCATGATGTACCCAAAAATAAACAAAATCTTGTCCAATTCCATTATTATCCTAGTATATTTACTGAAACAAAAGCAAAACCTAAAACTTTTGGGATTTGACCGTTTGCTGTACCGTGATATTTGCTCGAATTTTTAAACATACAAGCATTCGAGCACGCACTAATTGTCCAATCCCGGAAGGCTGATCAAACAATTGAACAGACACTTTGTAAAAGAAGATGTAGGCTCAAGGATGTGACCAATCCAAAAAAAAATAATATTTGGCTTGTTACTGTTAAGACATTAACCGATAATTCGTGTTTGGTTGAGCCAAGGCTATTTAAAGAAACAAGGTTGAATATTAACGCTTTCGCTCAGAATTCTTCTTCCAAAAATTTGACAATACAGGGGACAGGGCCATACGTTTATACCTTTGGTTAAAGCAGTTAAAGCGAATAGGCAGTGTGTCGTTTCTGAACGGCCGATAAAAAAATATTTGTTAAATGTATCGTTAAGTTGCTTGATTTTATCGATTTAGATTAATTTATCTCATTCAGAGCAGCTGTTATAATTAAATCGATTTAATGGAACTCATGGTGATAATCATTATAATCAAATATTTGATCAAAAACGAAAAAACGGATTCAACTTTAATTGTCGGTTTACCATTTCCGAGCCTTTTTGCTGGCTGTCAAATGTCCCCTGCGCTGTCAAACGGTTCCTCTACTTGCTGATCTTCTTGCTTGTCAAAATGCTCTACATTCTACCACCTTGTATCTTTAAATAGCCTTGGGTTGAGCCGAAATCGTCATATAGCATATGCTAACAAAAGTTAGTTGGGTCGTCATTTAGGACACAATAAATGACGCGATTTGTCATTGGGTCATGTCTATTGGCTCATCTCAAACGTCATTTGTTTCTGCGTATTGTCAAAACGTTCCACAACGAACGGTTCAATTGCAGTCAATAATTCAGCGCTAATCTAATAACAAAGTCGAAATACGGAGAAACGTAACTGGTAAGTGTAGATAAAGTTTTACTTATTTAACTCACAGTTCCATTGGCAATCTAGAGCAAGCTAAAGAATAACGATATATTACATGGTATTGTTGATACGAAAAGATGCCGAACCACTGCAAATATATGTAATGGTATATTTTTCTGGTGTCTGGTTGTAAAATGTTCGAATCGAATTATTCCCATGGATAATTGTAAGTTCCGCTAATTCTATCCCCAGTACAGCCTTTTAAAAATAGTTGTTCCCTGATTCGTTTCGCTCTGAGAGTTCCCGAAAAGGCGCAATGGTCTAAGAAAGCTTAGCGAATTGCGTAGCAACAGTAAGTAGGTTATGTTTGCAACACAAAGGAATGTCGAAACGTTTGGAAATCAGCTCAATTGTTTTTCTTCACCAACTGATAGCCATTACCCTGAGCGAAGCTGTTTTCCGATCGTATGATGATACTAACCAGTTCCAACAATTACGTTCTTATCTCTCTTCTGTGTCTACTTCTGTGGTTCCTTTCGTTCTCGAAGGCTTTGTTGATGTTTGCTGATTCATCGTTTACAAACAAAGCTTGATTCTGTCTAAGAGCAGTACAGGTCGCAAACTTTACTCAGATTAAATGGTTGTGAAGGGCCGCTTGTTAACTTTGGTCCATCGTGGACGCCATTGCTAAACTTTCCTCCATCATTGAACAACCGACTCCAACGCATCAGCATAGCATAATTACAATCGTTCCTGTGTTTTCTTGTAGAAAATGTTGTACCATTTGGTGGTCGTAGCGCTTGTCGCTGTCGGCACGAACGCGGCCGGCATTGGTAAGAAGTATCCACTCTCTTCCAAGTTCATCGAAGAAATCAACACCAGGGCTTCTACATGGCGAGCTGGTCGGAACTTCCATCCGGATACCTCCCTAACATACATCCGCGGCCTAATGGGTGTCCACCCGGATGCGGACAAATTCCGTGAGCCAGAATTCGTACATGAGCTGGATGACGCAGAAGATCTTCCGGAGAGCTTCGACTCCCGCGAACAGTGGCCCAACTGTCCGACGATCCGCGAAATTCGTGATCAAGGCTCGTGCGGTTCCTGCTGGGCATTCGGCGCTGTCGAGGCTATGTCGGACCGTGTTTGCATCGCTTCGGGAGGCAAGATTCATTTCCGTTTTTCGGCTGAAGATCTCGTCTCGTGCTGCCACACCTGCGGCTTCGGTTGTAACGGAGGGTTCCCTGGCGCTGCCTGGAGCTACTGGGTGCGAAAGGGATTGGTCAGTGGTGGACCTTTCGGATCGAACATGGGCTGCCAGCCGTACGCGATTGCTCCGTGCGAACACCACGTCAACGGAACGCGACCGTCCTGCGAGGGCGAAGGTGGAAAGACCCCCAAGTGCGTAAAAAAGTGCCAGGAAAGCTACAACGTACCCTACCAGAAGGATAAACGCTTCGGCGCTACCTCGTACTCGATCGCACGCCACGAGCAACAGATTCAGAAGGAAATCATGACCAACGGACCGGTAGAGGGCGCGTTCACCGTTTACGAAGATTTACTGCACTACAAGGAGGGCGTTTATCAGCACGTGACTGGCAAAATGTTGGGCGGTCATGCCATTCGTATTCTGGGATGGGGCGTTGAAAATGGCACCAAGTACTGGCTAATTGCAAACTCCTGGAACAGCGACTGGGGCGATAATGGTTTCTTCAAGATCCTTCGCGGGGAAGATCATCTCGGCATTGAAAGTTCGATTTCGGCTGGTTTGCCCAAGGTGTAAAACCGATAACCGATAATAGTAGGCGTTGATTGCTTTCGATCCAATAGCAGTTACATACATTCCGTGACGGGCAGGCGAAGCAAAGATGAAAGCGTATCTACACACGAGAGGCTGATTTATCCATTAGAAAGAGTTATCCCCTTTTTGGGTAATTAATAAAGTGCGCCAGTTTCGCTTTCGGTTAATAAATACCCACGAGTTGAGAGTTGTTCACAATGAAAGAAATTTTATTAAATGCACAGAACGTTTATGTGGATCGAAGGTAGTCATGCGATTCCAATTGTTTGCGCAATTTTGTATGTTGTATGCTCATACCATCGGCAAACCTGTTATGACTTTCGACTCGATGCCCAGGTGATTGGATCCTCGTACAAACTTGAAATATCCATGATCTCCCCAATCTTCGCCGTACGAGTTCGCTATCAGCCAGTAAGGAAGTCCTCCTTCTCGGCCCCATCCAATGATACGGACCGCATGCTTGCCAATCTTCTCACCGTACACATGCCGGTAGACGCCGGATTTGTACAGCAGCACATCTTCGTACACGTCGAAGCCGGCCTCTACTGGTCCGTTGGTCATAATTTCGTATCGTATGACACGCTCGTCGCGTGCCACACTGTAGGCTACCTTGCCGAACAGCTTATCCTTCGAATAGTGTCGATCAGCTCCATCTCGACAGTGATGCGTACATTTGGGTGAAACTTCCACGTGGCACTCATTAAAAGGATATTCGCACGGTTTGAACGGATACGGTTTGCAGCCATCGGTAGAGTTGTACGCCCCACCGCTCACCAGTCCTGCGTCCACCCAGTACTGAAAGCTGGTACCATCCAGAAAGCCCCCGTTGCACCCATTGCCACAGTCAGCACAGCAACCCATAAGATCTTCGGCGGCCAATGCTACGTTATTGGTTCCGTTCGAATGAATGCAGACACGGTCGGACATAACACTGGCAGCAGCGACCGCCCAACAAGACCCACACGTACCCTGGTTACGGATTTCACGCAGTGAATCACAGTTTGGCCAGTGGCTTCGCGCATCAAACGATTCGGGAATGTCGATGTCGTAGACATCTTCGTACCGTCTGCTCGGTACCTTGAATCCGGTTCTGCTTTCTCCGATGCCTTTCAGCGATCGGAAAGCATGGAAGTGGACGTTTGATTGAAAGCTTGTGTCTGGTTTCCAGCTGCGCGCTCGTGCTAGTACTTTGCGCAAGAATTCATCGTTGAACGGATCTTGACCTTGCCGTTCCGTGCCCGACACAAGGCAAATGGATAAAAGCACCATTGCTGATGCGACCAACTGCAACTGCATTTTATGTTTGAGCGACTTTACGGGTGTTACTACTTTAAGAGACGGAACACGATTGAGAGCCCCGCAAGAAAGTAATTTGTGATGGTGCCCCTTGCTGATGATTATCAGTATCGATAATCGATGAAAACGGGTCAATGTTCGGTTAGTTCGAAAACAAGCTTGTAATAAAGGGAAGAAGTGTTTCGCTTAGCTATTTTCAGTCGAGTATGTAGTAGTAGTAGTTGCAGCAGCAGGAAACACCTTCTTTCGCCTTTTTGTGGTATGGTTCCAATTTACTTGGAATTAAAGTAAGCTTGTAATTTAGGCAGGTAATTTTATTACATGTGTACAGCTGAACACGCTTTGCATCTATTTTAAATCATGTAGACAATGCAACAGAACATCTCGTTCAAAAAAAATCATCGTAATATTCACCATACTACACGTGAACTCGTAGACATGAAAAAACCGCCATTCAGCAAAACGAGATTTTCAAACCGTTAAAATCTTTTATTTGAAATTAAACATCAAACCGTAGGATCGCCTTCTCGTGTCACGTATTCCGGCATACACAATGGGTGTCCGTGGCCATGCAGATGACGTTTGTATAACAGCTTTAACGTGTTTATAGGCGACGATACTTTTGACACTTTTCATGTGACATAAAGGTTCCGCTGCGAAAATGCCGCTAATATTTTTCATATGGATGTTCTAATTTGCTCTTGATTCGAATGTTTAAATAAAAATTGCGACCATTCGGTCGAAACGAAAAACAATTACTATTGACGGATGATATCGTCAGTAAAGCGTAGTTTTGCTTCACCGAACGCCCGCCAATGACGTGCGGTCTAGATCATCATGGCGGTATCAAAAATCGCAATTTCACTGTCTGGTGATCTGTAGACACCTCGGTTCGCTCCAAAAGTTTGCCTGTGTGCAGAAGCTATTGCGGCGATAGGAGGAGTAAAATATTTACCACACACTGCGGAAAAACAAGCAATTGTTGAAGTTAAAGTTGATAGCATCATACTACGACCGATCCACCTTACATTGAGCCGGTTCAAAGCGGGCCGTATTTCGTTCGATGGAGTGACGCCACAAAGTGTACGTGAAATGGAAAACATCTCATTACGCCTTTTCCACGAAAAAAAACAGGGTTGCAAAAGCCCATAATAGCGCTGCTTATCTGGGGTGCCAATCCCAACTAGCACAGCTACTACGTGCTGGAAAATTGGAAGCATCATGCATCACTAAAAGAATTTTGCATAGATGTTGTAAATGGTTGTATCGGCAATTAGTCTCGATACTGTTGCTGCTTTTGTATTAGATCTTTCGCTGGAAGCAGTACTTTGTCTGCCGGTAACACGAATTGTCATCACACACAGGCCTCTGTCATTGTCGATGGTGGTGGTGTTGATTGTGAGATGCTTCCACCCAGCCTACTATTCACATATATATGCCGGTGAATGTGGAATATGTTTGAAGACTTGTTTATTTTGCTCTTTGATTACCTCCGGTGTTTCAAGTTTTCTGTGCCTGCTTTACGGCTATTGCAAAATGCTCTAGCAGGACATGGCAGTAAAGGCGAAACGTCAACATTGCGGCTAGGGAATCTTAATCGTGTTTTTGATTGTGCGGTCCTAAATTGAAAGTCGCGTGTTCGAAAAAACGCATCGCCCTCCGTATGCACACGCACGGCCACCCGTAGCTGTTTGTGAAAGGATGAAAAATCAAGCGAGTTTGAGGTTGTTTTGCTGCGCCTGGCGCGAACAGTCATGAATGTTCATGAAATGCAGTACAAGATGGTTTACATGCTACCGGCGAATGTATTTGTGGACAGACATGCCAACTCTGATCGAGTTTTTTTTTTAATCTGTTTTAAATAGGAACGAGGCACCATTCTGACAGACCAATCAAAACTCTGTGACTGATATTTTGTAGTCATACCGGATAACTTGAATTTGATAGCAATGGTAAGAAACGGTGAACCGGAGAACCAACGAAACCAACAGGATACAACATATTCATGATCGTTTTCAACAGGAACCAGAGCTGCTTGAGATATTGTGCAAGCAGTTCTATGAATCCCGCGATGCGCAACGACGGGTGGAGGCAGAAAAGGTGTTGTACCACTTCCAGGATGATCCCGAAGCGCTCTCGAAGTGCCAAACGCTGTTGGACCGCGCGAACTCGAGCTTCTCGCAGCTGTTTGCCACTACCATCCTGACAAAGCTGGTCACGAAGAACATACAAGTCTTAAGGATGCAGCAACGAGTTGACATACGAAACTACGTGCTTAACTATTTAGCTACCCGGCCGAACTTGCAGCCATTCGTTATCCAAGCCTTAATATCGCTGTTGGTCAAGATAACTAAGCTCTGCTGGATCGACATATACGAGCACGAATATGTGTTCCAAAACATTCTGCAGGATGTGAAGGAGTTCCTGGGTGGTTCAGTGGAACACTGTGTAATAGGAGTACAAATTTTGTCGCAACTGACAGTGGAGATGAACCAACAATCAGAAGCGGCATGCAATCTCACCTTTCCCAAGCACCTTCGCATTACGAGCCTGTACCGCGATAAAATGCTGTACGACATCTTCATACTGGCCTGTACGCTGCTCAGTCAGGCAAAGGATAGCGTTTGCAAGAACCAAAACTGTCTCGATGAAGCCCAGCAGGGACTTTTCACACATCTGCTGGAGCTGGCACGCAATTGCTTGAGCTACGATTTCGTCGGTGCCACCGCCGATGAGTCGTCGGATGATATAGCTACGGTGCAGATTCCGACCAACTGGCGGCCGGCCTTTTTAGACTCGGAGTCCGACTCGCTGAAGCTGTTCTTCGATCTGTACCACATGCTGCCAACGCATCTTTCTAGCCTCGCACTGTCCTGCCTGGCCCAAATTACATCGATTCGACGTTCAATATTCAGCAACTCGGAACGAATAAAGTTTCTCACCAAGCTGGTAAAGGGAGCCACCGACATTCTCAAAACTTCTCACGGGCTGAGCGATCCGGAGAACTACCACGAGTTCTGTCGGCTGTTGGCCCGCTTAAAATCCAACTATCAGCTCAGTGAGCTAGTCATAGTGGAAAACTATCCGGAAGCAATTCAGCTGATAGCCAAGTTTACGGTGCAATCACTGCAAATGTGGCAATCGGCACCGAACAGCATCCACTATCTGCTGTCGCTATGGCAACGATTGATCGCGTCACTGCCGTACGTGAAATCTCCGGAGCCGCACTACCTAGAAACCTACACGCCGGAAGTGACGAAAGCGTTCATTACCTCCAAGCTAGACGCCGTTCCTGTGATTGTGCGCGAAGGGCTCGAGGATCCGGTAGACGATACGGATATGGTGCAGCAGCAGCTGGAGCAATTTGCTACGATTGGTCGTTGTGAGTACGATAAAACCTGTGCGCTGCTGGTGCAGCTGTTCGACCAAACGGCCAATCGCTACCAAGAGATACTGTCCAGTCCATCCGCGGCAAATCATATCGATTTGCAAATTTGCGAAGGGCAGCTCACGTGGTTAGTGTACATCATTGGCACATCGATCGGTGGCCGCATCGCCACACCTTCGTTCGACGATCATGACGTGCTGGAGTGTGACATCATCATACGAGTGTTGCAGCTGATGACGCTGACGGATTCTCGGCTGCCCCAGTGTGGCTGTGAGAAGCTGGAACTAGCCTTCATGTACTTCCTAGCGCATGTACGCAGGATCTACATCACGGAGCACATGCAGAAGCTGAAAATGTTTCCCCGCCTGTCCGAGATACTGGGTGTTAGCGATGACGATATGACCATGCTGACGGTCACAAGCCGTAAGATGTGAGTGTAACCGATGCACCTGTCGACAGTGTGCGGCCTGTCGAAAATTCCTTTATTTTTATTCCCCTTTCCTTTCGTTTCGTTGCAGCATAACAAATCTTAAATATTTAGGCAACTCGGAACCAGTGCTGCGAAAGACGCTTGCGTTGCTGAACGATCTTACCCTAATTTGCGCTTCCGTGCGAAAGCTTATTAAACTAGACGAAATCCAATTTATGCTGAACAATCGTACGGTAAGAGTCTTGTCCATCGGTGACCGATACATCGCAATCCAGTCAGCGAAACTAAACCGAGATGTATATCTTTGCGCGCAGCGTGAACACTTTTCGTTCCTAGGTTCTGGTACGGTAGCGGCCACACGATGCCGCAGCATGTTCTACACTTGCCTTGGCCGTTTGCTGATGATGGATCTAGGAGAAGACGTGGAACGGTTCAACACATTCATGATGCCGCTGACGAAAACGATCGAGAACATAATAATGATGAACTTTCCAAGCGAAGAAGCCAAGAAGGAGCTGATCGGATTGTCGCGTGACCTTCGAGGATTGGCTTTAGCGTTCAATGCTAAGATGCCGTACATGATGCTTTTTGATTGGATGTAAGTTTGATCGCACCTTCGCGTGTGCATGCGTGCCACAGAGTTGAAGATGTATTACTACTACACTACGTACGTTTCCTGCGCATTTTAGTTACCCAGACTATTCACCTATTTTAATACGCGCTGTGCAAATGTGGGCGCACGATCCTACGGTTACGACACCAGTGCTGAAACTATTCACCGAACTAGTCTACAACCGATCGCAGCGTTTGCTGTTTGATGTCTCTAGTCCAAACGGCATCCTGCTGTTCAGAGAAACGTCCAAATTGATCTGTTGTTACGGTAAGCGGAATGTGTGCGTTTGAGCAGTTTGGTTGACTATAGTACTGTTTGTTTTTTTCTCCATGCTGTTTCCCCAACACAACAGGTGAAAGCATGCTATCGCTAAATGTGCCCAGCGAGCAGATGTACCCGATGAAGCTGAAAGGCATTTCGGTGTGTTTTCAAATGTTGAAACAAATCCTCAGCGGAAATTACGTGAATTTTGGCGTTTTCAAGTTGTACGGAGACAACGCGCTAGACAACGTGCTTAACATGACCGCCAAGCTGATATTGACCATCCCGCACGAGGATATACTAGTAAGTGCGCTACACGGCAGACGAGACGTTCGAGCGGACAAACTACTAACGTGGTTGCCTTGGCATCGGCCTCGATTCGGTTGTTTCGTTACAGGTTTACCCGAAACTATCGCTATCTTACTACACGCTTATACAGTGCTTAGCCCAGGATCACATCTCATACCTGTCCACGCTGGAACCACCGCTATTTTTGTACATTCTAGAAAGTATATCCCAAGGATTGAATGCATTAGGTAAGGCGTGTGCGATAAAAAAAATGTGGCAACACACAGAATGTGCTCTTGATTGTTACCTAATTTTCGTCTTTTTACCTTTACAGAAACCGTAATTTGTTCATCTTGTTGCCAAACGCTGGATCACATTGTGACGTACATTTTCAAACAGCTGCAACTGAATGGTAAGTATGATGTTTGTTTTTTTTTTTCTATAGTTTGTTGCCGTTTGTATAAGGAATGGAATCTGATTTGCACGCATTAATACATTTAAATTAATTTATGAGGCCGAATAAAATACGCGGCAGAACAGAGGATAGGGTGCAGCATATAGTATATTCGGTAATGAACAAAATAGTTGAAAATGCATTACAAAGGCACATCATTTAATATGCAGACAAAATTGACTAAAAAACTGTTCTTCATAGTTTGTAGAATATATTTATACGTGTGAGAGGCAACAGAATAAAATAAATTGTGTGACGAAAGGAGAAGGAGGTGACGAGAAAAAAAAGGTATCGGCGCAGGTTCCACCGAGATTTGAACTCGGATCGTTGGATTCAGAGTCCAAAGTGCTAACCATTACACCATGGAACCACGTTAGGGGAGGGCGAATTATTTCCGTACATCAACCAATGACAGCACTCACTCTTAACTGCTTAGCGCAGGCAGATTTGAAAAAGGGATAACTAAAATGCATGGATAAAACATATCATCAGTAGTGCCGCTGGGAAACCGGCTTATTACAACAGTCTCCAACTATTACCGCAGTTGTCCAAAAGTGTACTATTACATCGTTACTTCTCTTTCCAGTTTCTACATTCCCGAACAAGAAGCACCGCCAGGCAGTTCCGCCGGAAAACAACATGTTTTTGAAGGTGATGGAATTGCACCCCGAAATCCTGCAGGGCCTGCTATCGACCATGATGAACATAGTGATGTTCGAAGACTGTAAACATCATTGGTCCATGTCCCGCCCGTTGCTCGTGTTAATACTACTGTACGAGGATTGCTTTCGGTAAGAATGATTCCGTCCAGAAAGGGACCTGGTGTACTGAATTGGTGTGAAAAACACATTTTACACGTTCTTTTACAGTCGAATCCGTGAAACGTTCATCCAATCCCAACCCGTGGCAAAGCAGCAAAACATTGCGCGATTGTTCGATTTGCTGATGGATGGTATCGAACGGAACCTGCTCATTCAGAATCGGGATAAGTACGTTATCGCTCGGCCGGACTCGTCCATCAGATACCGATAAACACTAATTACTTTATCGAACATTACAGATTTACGCAAAACCTGTTGCAGTTCCGCCGAGACGTGAATGCATCTCTGAAGATTTCCCCGCAGCCAAACTCAACGGCAAATGAAATGGTAGTTTGTTGTGGTCACCACGACTTGAACTGCTTGAGCTGCTGCATGAACTTAATGCCGTTATTTTATTTTTTTCCAGGACGATTAAAACGAGGAGGACCAGCACTTGGTCAGTGTTGCAGAACAGTTATACATCGCATTGACCGAGCCCGAGATACAAGAACGGAACAATGTTATCATGTTTGATGTTTAGTTGCTGTACCAGAAATGAATAGGAAAGCTACACACATACACACACGTACTCACTGTAGCACAAGAAAAACGATTACGATTAACGCATGGCAAGAGAAATAGGTTCAGCGCAACATACGCAAGCACTACGGAACTGAAATCGTCGTCACCAACCGGCAGGGAAATGTTGTACCAAAATCGTACAGAATGAGGTGTACAGCTATGAACAAAATGTCGATGAAAACGGTCTCTTGCAAAAGGGTTCTTTTAAAGAGAAGTACGTTGCGCGCAGTGGAGGTAAATTATCTTTCGGTTTGTATCATGTTCTGGCACTTCCTTTCAAGTTATCCGCGCTTTATACGGTAGAAAAGGGAAACAGGTGAAACCAACAACAGGTGAAACAGGTACATTTGTTATCCCCAATAGCGGGTGTGTGCATTTGGCTACTTCTACTACCGTTACGAAGCGCCAATTCACCGTGACCTAACCGTTGGTTTGTGTGATCTGTGAGTACGAGATTACGAGTTTCACATTTTTAAATTCCATATTATAATTATTTGCATACTACTGGAATGGCTACACACATTCCTGGTGTTTTTCTTTTGTCTACTTTTCTATAGTATACATAATTTAGGAGCAATGCATTACTAGCTGTTCACAAAGAATCGAACATCGATGGTAACCGTACAACAGGGAGCTGTGTAAGGGCATGCTAATAAGTCGCTTTCGTTAGTGTGTACCTTTTTTTCGTAATGTGTATATCCGTAAACTCTAATGATCGTTTGCATATTTCAGTTCTTATTTAAACATTACAATTGGTTCCATTTGCTCGTCACCTTGCGTCACGTTCTCATCTCACTTTCTTGTCCAGGGGTGAAACAGTTTATGGTTGAGCGTGAAGTATTTCCGCTCTGCTATCCGCGGCACAGCAGTTAACATGCTGTTGCAATCGTACAGTGCGCGCATATTCATGGGGTACGGTGAAAGGAACTAACCGACAGTCGGTGTACAGCAGCAACAACCATTGACTGAGGCACACTTAACAAAGGATAGCAACAAGACGAAACAAAACAAAACTAGCGCAAACGATCGAATAATTTGGAATTGGATTCCAGCTGACAGGTGATGTGTATAAAGCAACAACAAACCGGTACCGGATGGTAGAATGTGTGCTGAAGAATGAATAAATTCGAAATATGAGAAATTTAATGTAACGTAGCAATTAAGTTGCAGTGAAGAGAACAGCAACAGCAAACATTTAGGCACGCGAGGCACCACAGGTATGAACGTATCGTATGTATGAGAAATGTCGGAATATTGAACACCGGATTTTGTATACAAAACATTTGAAAACCCGAAACTGTAAATTTGCCCAGCATATTTATTATTGACTCTGTGTGTGTGTATGTGTTTACTCTATTTTGGTCAATCAGGTCGAGTTCGGCGAGAGCGGAAGATACACTCAGTGCTCCGGCAGTGCTTTGGCCGTCCGTTCCTTGTCCTCCGTCAGCGCTCTTGCATCGTGCAGGAAGACGGGCACCTCGAGTCCCTGCATTTTGGCTGCACGTGTGAATCCTTCATTGGAGGTAACCGTTACAGCCCGATGGTAAAGTCCGAAGGCAAACACTTGCAAGCTTCGAGGCCGTATCTTACCACCGAGCTTCAAGCACTGTAGCTCCTTGGGGGCTTGCTCGAGGGGCACATCGGGCAGGACTTGAATGCGATGGAACAGCTCATTGGCGCGGGCTTTCTCCTGCTCACCGCCCAGTATCGATAGGATGTCGTGGAAGGAATCATACGCCGTCTGGCAACAGATCAATCGTTTGCCTTCAAACAATCGGTCGAGCACCGGTTTTACCGGTTTATCCAGCTCCCAGCGGGCCTGTTCGGAGAGCAGTGGCTGCTTAAATTCCCATCGAGCGGACCCGTTTGTCATTGCGCTACAGTACGCTATGAGCGTGGTGACATCCACATTGAGCAACCGTATCTCGTCCTTTGGCTTGGTTTCCGACAGGGACGACGAACTGCTCGCTGCCGTTACGTCGCCGTGCTGTGTTTGTTCGTTTAAATCTTCCGTCAGTATCACCACCCGTACGCCGATACGTTGCAGTTCCTCGATCAGCTCGCAGTCTAGCTTGCTCAGAAAGCGAAACACTACCGTTGGCGGTCGGAACATATAGGGAAAATTGCAGGCCGCCTGAACGTATTCTTCCGCCTGTTCTAGTATCGATTTCGAGCCATAGCTCGTTCGTCCGTACACGGCATCGCTGAGCGATTTGGGGTTGCGGGCAATCACCTTGATCCAGGTAGCACCACCATCGCAAACGATATCGACACGCAGCGGACAGGCGCGATCCTCGACCGGAAGTGGATAGTCAACATGTTTCACGTCGGCACTTACAAGCAGGCAGTCCACCAGACACCCAAAATGGGTAAGATTGCTGCACAGGATGTGATTGATGCTAACCGTCCGATTCGCTTTCACGCGGTTGAGGAACTTCAGCTCTTGACTGATTTTCTTCTGAATTTTCTTTACACCCTCGATGGTGTTTCGCTGGGAAAGGCTTTTCAGCAATTTTTCGCCGAGGTCAATCTTTTCCTGGGCCAGTTGCGTCAACTCTTCGATAGTGTGTTCATAGTTTTGCATCGTTACTGCCCGAGCGAATGAATGGATGACCAGGAGGCTCGTTTACCGAACGGCACTACGAATTTGCACTGCTTATGAATAAGTTCATAAATATACACTTGTACTTCGGTCAACGAATATCGAGGAAATACTGTCTGGCGAACACTAGCTGTCGAAGAATTTGTTTTGATTTCAGTAGCCTTTGGCCTGTTGTGCCAATGTCAATTTGACGTTTTGTGCAATCGAGTTTAAAGAGCAAACAGATGATTGAGCATTTAAAAAACAAGGTATGTTGCATTAAACAACATTAATCATTATAATTGATTCCTCTGAAAAGGGTTTATTGATTTTTGTTCAAGTGAAACCGAAGTAAAAATGTCGCAAACAAACAGAGAAACAAGAATTTGAGTTTATGATTTATGAAATAAGGTAAGTAGATTTTAAATACACATGCAAGCTGCCTCCTCCCGACGTGCGTCGGTGGTGTAATGGTCAGCATAGTTGCCTTCCAAGCAGTTGATCCGGGTTCGATTCCCGGCCGACGCACTGATCTTTTTTCTCCTAGTTTTCGTTTTTCACACATTACGCCAAGCCGGCAATGTGGACAATACATGTTTTTACTACACAAATTCTGATAAATTTTATTCATCCCATATTATTTACATGGTCCACATACATACTTTCAGCACTTTATTCGAAGCTCAAACAGTTCAAAAGAAAATTTAAATCATAAAAAACACAAAGTTATCGGTAGTAACTTTAACATCATCTATATAACAAAAGTGTCGTAACGTGTTACATTCCTAATTTCAATCTCTATACTAATGCATCTGCCGAGGGCAAGCTGTAATGTACATTGCTACGCCTGGTAAAATTGAGTCTCGTCACGAATTCAGTACGCTCCAGTTAATATAATAGGCTTAACTTACTTGGTTTTTGAGAAACAGAAGATTTTAAATAGATAATATTATGTAAGGTGTATCTTACATATCTTATGGTTAAGGTATCTTATTTAAGCAACAACATCGACAGGTGTGATGGTTCCAGATGCATTCATTGGCGAGCATGCTAAAATAGGGAAATAGAAACATAATGCAAATTAGCATCCTGCATCGTTGTACTTTTCGCTTCATTTAGAACCTCTTTTTAGTAGCAGCTAAACACTACAGCAATAGTGTATGTGACTTACCTGTTGTTTTCACTCATTGTTGGCATTGGTAAATGAGGTTTTTAGCGTAAAACTTTTCCGCGAATGCTCCAATACAGCCAATTCGTCGATCGTTTGTTTGTCGTGCGTATCACCAACATCCGCGTCACACTCATCATCATCATCTGCGATTGGTCGTCGATCTTCGCTCTCAGAATCAGCGGTCTCATTATCGATCCCATCTGTGCTTTCGAACTCCTGCTCCAAATATTCAAGGTCCCAGGTGTCTGTCGCAACAGGTTCAGCTTCGATGCTGCCCTGCATTTCACCTTGGCTTACCTCGTTTGGTACACCACCCTCTTCGCCTTCTGCATCGGTTTCATCAGTGTGGAGAATGTTGTTTTCTTGGCTATTTTCTTCAAACATCTCGATATTGCTATCTAATCGAATGCGCTTAAGCATGGGTTCCATCGTGCTGCTATCGTTCTGATCAACCAAATCGTCTGGATCTTCAATTTCTAAATCTTCATGTTCAGACCTGTCGAAACCTAGACCACTAGCACCACTCAAAAATTCGGTGGCTGTTGTCGTTGTTCCTATTGCTACTAATCCTCCTCCTGCGTCTGTTTCTGGCCGTTGCTGGCAGCTATGCTGCGTTGTCTTTTTGGAAATGATCTTTCCGCGTTTAGTTACAATCAGCGTATGGTTGCAGGGTTCATTGCAACACCGATAAATGCGCAACCCATCCGAGGTTCGTTTTCGCAACGAGTATTGTACACCTCTGTACACCACGAACAGATTGTTGGCTGTGTTCGTGTTTAGCATCGGATATTTAGGTCGCATTTTATTTTCACTCGTATCCAGCGCTTTCCCTATCTCTGAACTGTACGACGACGGCAGTTTTGTTTGTGAATCTTCCGCTGTAGCATTGAGCACCGGATGCGTATGCGCCAGGTTGTTGTACGGCATTATTGTCCCGGATGGATAGCATAAAATGCCGGTTTCGCACTTTTCTTCTATGCGTTTGCTGCATCGCCAGTACTGCACACCATCGCTACGCGTGAGATAGAAGTTGTATCTATAGCCTTGGTACCATTTCGTCCGCAAGTTGCCGGTAGTGTTAGGAACGAAGGTGTTGGAGGTGTTGGACGATATAGCAGCCGTTGCAGGTACGGCGGCAGTCTTCGCTGGAGTGGAAGATACTGCTAACGAAATCTTAAAGTCGGCCGTTGAAGAATTCGTAACCTTTGGCTTTACGTGCCGTAGGACATGTTTTGTATTACCGCACACTAGTTTCCCATTTGGTTTTCTATAAACTTTAGCCTTGCACTTGGGATCGTCGGTACACTGCCAGATGACGGTACCATCGGGATGCGTATTATGATATCGGTAGGATCGCCCATCCAACATCATCAACTTTGAACTAGATTTCGCCTTTGTATCGCCGTCGGCGAGTTTGGGCGTGGGATGGTGGTGGACACCCGTGACAATAGCACGGTTATTGGGCAACAATTCCAGCAAAGCTGAGCAACGCTCGTTGGATTTACTCTTCTCCTTGGTTAACATATTATTATAACAGTAGAACACTCTCGTATCATCCTGGAATGGTTGTGAGACATTGGCGTAATAAACGTAGCCTTCAAACAGTATCTTGGTTTTCGCACTGGCGCCGGATCCGCTGACTGATAACGTTTTAAAGTCTGCCGATCCAAGACCAACGTCACGACAATCAGTAAGATCGGGTCGTTCGTGTGCGTGTTGGTTTGATGGTAGTACCTGCAAATTACCGGACGGAAGCAGCTTTACGGAAGCGGAACATTCCGAAAACAAGCAGCTATAAAACTTTTCGCTGGTCTTTTGATAAGGCAACGGGAAAAACTCATACACGTAATCTTCGAATAAGAGCTGGTTCTTGTTCAAATAATTTTTCACAAACGTATAATTCGGCGTTATGATTACGTTCTCGTTTTCTTCATCGTTCTTCGGTGCTTCGGATTGAAGCTCGCTACTGTCGTTGTCATTATCGGCAAGATCACGCTCGTCGGCATTATCAACGCTCTGATCGTCCTTGGTACTGTTGTTGAGTAGTTCTGCAATCGGGTCAGCAATGTTACAGCTATCGGAGGTAGCCGTGGTATCAGCTGGTTGTTCATAGGGTGCAAGTGCGTCGCCTGGCATTGGTTCATGATTATGCTCCGCATCATAACGGTGGTATATTAGCTGCGTATCAATATCCATATAGACGGAACCGGGGCAACTTTTCGATTTTTGGTATCGACATCGATACACTTGCAAACTGCACGATAGCTTGTTATGCAACCAGTATCTGTGGCCCTCGAACGCCAGGGAGTTACCCAAACAGGATCGCATAAACTTATAATCATCCGATCCCGTTTTGGAGCAATTGGCAAGCCTCGCCTCTCTCGATGCTAGCACCCGTTCGGACAACGGCTTTACCCGATTTAATGCCGTGGAATCGTCTGATTGATCGTTCAGCAGTGCCATATGGTGGTTGTGCCCTTCGCTCGAACATTCGAACAGCATCCCATTCGAATCTACCTTCACTGTTACAGTGCACCCTTGCGAAACGGAGCACACACAATCGTAGTACGTCCAACTATTCCGTTGTTCCTTCCAGTGGAACTTGTATCCTTTGTAATAAATGATTTTTTGTCCCAGCAGCTCATATTTTCTGGTGCCTTTCGTATTTAACGTTGGAAGCCGATCAATTTCTTGTGATTCGGGCGGCGGTGGACGATGGTTGTGGGTCGGATCCGTTTCGAAGTGTATCTCGCCCGAAGCCAGTATCGTTAGTTCCACCGTACACTGGTGACGGCTATTCCACAAGCAACAACGCCAACGCTTTGGCTCATCGTTGTTCGCTTCCCGTTTAGAAAAGATAACCATGTATCGATGTTTTTCATAGTGCAGTGTATCGACGCCATCCTTTTTCACTATCTGATACGCAGGTGCTGACTCTTCTGCTACCGACTCCTGGTCGTCATAATGCATTGAACTATGGCTTCGTTTAACCGCTTTCTGTACTTCTTTTGCTGTATCGAATGCTTCATTACCTTTGTAAAACGCATCGGTCCTTTCCGCGTCGTGTGTTTTCCCCCTGAAACTAGATGTAGATTTTTGCACTGCTGTGGCCGACGGTTTGATCGCTTCATGATTATGTTGACGTCCATTTTCATACTCTACGATCGTACCGTTGTTGCTACAAAACAGAGCCGCACGACACGCCCTTGCTTTAAACATGGTGCAACGCCAAAATTCTCGCCCATTCTTAATGGTTTGCAGCTTATAGGAGAAGTTTTTATGGCAAATCGTTTTCTTCCCATCGTTATGACTTGTGGACGACATTGGGGAAGTTTTCATTTTCCCACCAAGTTCACTTTTGTACAATCCGTTCACCCAGTTAGCCACAAACTGGCTCAAATTGTTGGCAGGCGGAGTTAGCGTATCTATCTCTAGCGGTACACCTCGTTCGATATACTTTCCGTTGATGGCATGATCGTGTGGCATTACTTTCACGTCGGCCTCAGTCCGCACAACGCGACCATCCTTGGTGAAGGTAACGTGTGCACTGCATGTCCTATTGGCGCGGCATTTCCAGCTGGAGTTACCATTGACGTTGTGATTGCGCAACGAAAACCGATAGCCTTTGTACACTAGCGAGACATGGCCCCGGTCGTTTTTAAACAGCTGATACTCTTTGCCATAGTCTACACTGTCAATGTCACATTTTTGCATTTTGATAGGACTTTTCCGTTTACTCTTACTGTAGGTTCTAGTGCTGCCGCTGCTACTGCTGGCGCCAATGACAGGATCCGTGAGGTAATTTGGATGATTATGAGCCGATTCGAAAATTACCTTCCACGACGATTCACCATCATCTGTTTCTTCGTACCGAATTTTCACTACCGAAATACAACTGTCCACTTCCGCACACTTAAACACGGCGGTACCGTCGGAGTATGATTTAACCTTTTTCAAACGATTTTGTTTGTAGATCAGCATATCACCTTTGACGGTAAGTTTAGGAACGGGCAGCTTGTCGACCGGTGCGGATACTGATGGCAATTGGACAGGATAATTTAGTGGTTTTGGTAGCTCGTCCAACGGTGGATGATGATGGTCCGAATCGCGGAAAACGAAACATGTACCATCGACGTTCAGGATGGCCTTCGCTACGCAATCCGAACGTACCATGCAACGCCATATGGTCGATCCATCCGGACGGGTACTTTCTTTGCTGAAACGATTGCGCTGAAAGATCAAACTTGTACCATTGCACCGATTTAAAGCAAAGAAGTAGTCATACGCATCGTCTTTATCCATTTCGTCATCCTGGTTGGTTGAGTCATCATCTAAAGTTGTGTTGTGTTTGGAGTCCATCGTATCATCATTGTCTTCATCATCATCTTCGCACTGATCATTCATATCTTCCGGCAGCTGCGGGTGGTTGTGTTTCTGGCCGTCCATCTCTAAGCTTCCGTCCTTCAACACCTTTACCGATACACGGCAGGTTTTTTTGTTCATCTGACAAACCCACTTCATGGATCCGTCAGCACGAATTTTCATACTGGCACGCGAATACCGAAACCCGCGGAAGACTAAACTCTTTGTAAGCCGACGGTTTTTGATATATTTGTACTGAGCTTTCGTTGGCGAAAGCACTATTTTGTTAGAAGATTTTTTGGTGGCCTCATCAGAAACGTCCAGCATTGTGCTTAGAAGCGTGCGCATGTTCGCTTCAGGATCATCCTGTTCCTCAATGCATCCATTGAAGTTAACTAAACTAAGCTCAGCAGCTGTGTCGTTATTACAGATACTTGTGTTTGGCGATTGTTTTGTGCTTTCATCCGGATCACCGCTAATTATGGTTTCTTCTTCCGTGATCGAGTTAGGCGGAGGATGATTGTGATCAATATCATCGACCTTTCCGATCGTCTCGTTCGAATGCATCACAATCGCGGCACGGCAACCTTGATTTGCGCGCGAACAACGCCACATCGAGGTGTTGTCGACGCGAATTCCCTTCCTATGGTACCGATAACCAGCGTGTATGAGAGTAATGCCATTTTTCCGATTGCGCACAAAGTACCATTCATTGCTCACAAACGTTTCTTCATCCATATGGTATGTGCTCTTTCCTGCACACTGTACTGCAGGCATAATACATTTGGGTTGTTCTACTGGATCAGTCGGGCTGTGATTGTGCCGGTTGTGGCTTATCCATTCCAATCGTCCATCCGGATATTGGTACAACCCGACACGGCAAGTTTTTTTGTTCATCCGGCAAAACCAACTGATAATTCCGTCTTGACGTGTTCGAACTTTGCAGTATCGGTACCCTCCGTGGACCAGAGCCTTGTTACCTTTCTTGTTTCTTATAACACGATAATTGCGCATAGATTGCAACTTAGATGATGCTCTCGCTATTTGACCACCAGCAGAAGACGTAGCGACAGTGCCACTGTTGTTGTCCTTTGGTTTGTGCACTTCCTTTCCTCCTTTAACCGCTTTACTACGTATTGGCGTGCTAGTATCGGCTTCAGTTCCAGTGCGGAACGGCCTTTTCCCAACAGCAACAACTGCTCTAGTTAAATCTCCTTGTTTGGTAGAACTAGGGGCGGCTTCGATCGTACTTGGGTTCACTGTTTTCCTATGCTTCGGTCTGCTATGGTCATGTTTTAAGTTTCGTAAAAAATATGCCACACCGTCCGATGAAAGGATGATCTTCACTCGGCAAGTGATACCTGCCAATCCTGTACAGCGCCACAAGCTCATGCCATTCGATTTGTTGTATGCTTTCACGTAGCGAAATCCATCAAGAATGAGTGCTTCTCCGCCTTTCACTGTGGGTAGTAATTCGTATGCGGTTGTACCCTCACTGTTTTCGGGAATTTTCATCATCTTCTTAATTGGAGAATGATCATGGTCACCGACTACCTCGACAAGCCCGTCCTCGTATTGTAAAGCAGCTACACCACACATATCATAGTTCCGTCTGCATCGCCATATTACAACTGTGCCCGTATCTTCTTGCCTAGAAGATTCCCGTACATACAGATGTCCATCGAAGTGAAGTCGTATGCGACCGTTAGCGTTTTTTACAAATTTGTAATCATAACTTCTCCGGACCACTCCTATATCGTCTTTTTGGTTGATTGGCAGTTTTTTCCTTTCACTTTCACCTGCAAGAGGTTTTAGCGTTGACGAGTGAGTGGAATCGGTTTGCCGAGCGATTCGTAGCTTAATTTTACCAGGGGATGATTTGTCTCCAAGCGATTCATCACCTTCGGTGCTAACGGATGAGACATATCGCTTCTGCCTCTGATTTGTCAAGTCCTGTCTGGCGTGCGTATGAGTTCCAACCGTTTTGAATTTGTTGTTCGGAGTTTGATATAGGGCTGCCGAACAGCATCCTTTGTATGAACGGCACTTCCAGTACGTAGTTCCATCTATATTTCTATGCTTCATGCTGTATTTGTAGCCTTTGTAGATGATTGAGCTACCTTTTCTTATGTTTTTTACATAATGGAACGACTCATCCTCAGACTCAGAGGATAGTGAAGGTGATGCGTTTTCTAACAGACTCAATATCTCCAAGTCGGTAGCACTGTTTTCCACTTCCCTGATGTGCCCATGACTTACGCCATTTGTGTCCAACTCTTTGCTATATTCGTTCTGAAAGACTGCAGCTCCACAGCCTTTTATTCGACAACGCCATTGGATCTTGTTTGTTTGCAGATACAAAAACCCATCCTGCATTAGACAAACCAAATCATTACCATTGTAAACCTCCCGGTATGGCCTCTGCTCTTCTACGTCCTCTTCGGAATGCGACGAATAAGAGCAATTGTCTATCAATGGTATCAGTTTGGTGCTGTGATCCATGGTATCATCCTCTGCCATTCCAAAATCATTCCAATCGTCGTCCGGACCATCGTCAATGTCTTGCGGTTCCTCTTTGATCGGCATCTCGCAGAAAACTTCATTGTTCTGTTTAAAACAATTGAAAACTGTCACACAAGTGCAAGTGGAAATGTATTCTTGGTATACGGGAATAACTTACATTTTCGAACTCTTCGTTCATATCTGTGTACGATATACTGAATTCGTTGTGTGTCTGCTCAGGCATCAACTCAAGCAAATTTTCATCACAATCTCCATCTTCGTCAGAGTTGCCTACGCCGTCCTGGAAAAATAATTTGATAAATCAAATTTAATCTTCATTTAAAATATACAAAAAAATGCTATACGATTCTTCAATTATTACTCAATATTACAGCAATACCTGGGAGTGATCTTTAAACCATAGAGTCAAAGATATTAAAGATTGCATAATGTATGAAACTGATGATACTCTCTCCTTAGATGCTTCTTTTAAGTTCATTGTACCAAAACCAAGAATTTCCAAATCACAAAATATACATTTTTTTCATTTAGACGATCTTGGTTGAAGAAAAATCTTCGCGATCTATATTTCTATCTCGTTCCGTCTCTCTTTTGCCAACGAACGCTTGCAATACATTTGACATGTGTCCGTGAGCGCAACATGATGAAACTAACTCATGGCGAACGAGACAAAATGAAACGCACACACCGCCGTCGACGAATTTGCTTTCGTAACCTCCATTTTCCGATATACTGCGAATATCTCACAAATTCTCGTGCATGAGAACATTACGATTGAATTATAGAGCGGATGCGTTTTCTATACGTACTGCTTGAACCCAAACTCTTGCTACTGGGAATTCGAAAAAATTGCGTACATCAAGCAATTCGCCGCTGTTAAAATGACTCCAACACAACCGACGACGACGTCATTATCATGTATATACGTAGTCCACTATCGAAAATACCTGGACAAGTGCTGGAACATGCGCACGTATTTCAGCACCAGATAGAGCGCTACAGCAACAAAAGCGATAAATGGAGTATCAAAAAGATACATACCTCAATAGGAATAGTCGAGTCCACTGCACCAGATGAGTCAGCAACGCCGGCCGTTGGTCCATCTACGAATGAATCTAATGCACCATACGAATGCTCAGCAGTATCCGGCGGGAAGAAATCAGCAGCGCTGATTTCAAACCCTTCCGAATCTATTTCCTTCTTGACGTACTTAGCAGGAATCAATATTGGTGGAAGAGCTGGCAGATTTTTTCCTCCCAGGTGTCGTTTGGAATTCTTGTGCTGTATATCGTTACTGCGGCACTGTTCTCTATAGCGATGGAACTCTTCGATTTTTGCCACACAGCTGTAACATATCAGGGCATCCGGGTCGTTGGCGAAGGTGATCTGTGTCGAAAATACCCGCACAGTATAAGGAATTGGAAGAGAAACATAGAGATGGCACTCTCTACGTGCACAACTAGATACGCAACAATAGTGCTCATCAGAACTTTATGCAAGCATCGCGTACCGTATAAAACCCGACTACCATTTTCGTGCACGTTCCAGAATATGATATATTTGAAGGATGTACATACCTCAACTGTGGTACACTCGAAGATTTTGCTTATAAGCAACTCCTCCGTGTAGCCGCCGGGGAAAAGTTCCTGTAGATGGCAATTGCCTTTGAAGCACAACCGGCAACAGCCATTGGAATTGTTGAGCCGTGGCATTGGGTAGTTCCTGCAGGATTGATCCAATTGGGTCTTGTGGCCAACCTCTTCCATGCTATCCACCGGCAAAAAGTTGCTCTTCCCAATATTCTCCATGATAGTCACTAGAAAGATTCACTCAGGATTTTTGCTCCTTTACCTTCGACAGCTGATTCGGCACTGTGTGTTCACATGAGCAACACTTCACTACAAATCCTTGAATGCTATCTACCGAAAGAGCGTGAAGTTATTCCTCACCAAAGTTGGACGTCCAATTTTCACCCAATAGCCCAGCGCACAACGTCAAAATGTACGATGTTTACCACTACACTCGCAGGCGTATCAAGTGTGCCGTGTAAAACATAGCCATCGGTTGAACGAGTCCTCCTTTCCGCAATGATTTGTTTTGCTCACCACAAATTCTTGGCGTCACCGAACCTTTTACGCGGGAACTTGATTCACAAACACAAACACATAACTTCGTGCTGGACGTATTGCTGCATGCGAACCCATAATTAAGGTCAATCCTTTGCCAGGAGTTGCTCGCTGTGTGCGATTAATCCTGTGCAATGTTGCAGCACCTTTAGCACCGAAAAATCATCCATACAGCCGTACGCACTGGTGGGGAGACAGATCAACGAGAAAAAAAAGGTAAACACTGTTTTGTCTCCATGAACTGCGGCTGTCAAATTGATTCCAGACCCATGTTGTTTTGTGTGTGCCTGGTGAGATTGAACAGATGATCCAATTTCTCGTTCATCAAACAGTACGAAATACAATCGCGATGGACAGAGATGAATTTTTCGAGATTAGATGTAGTTTAACACGTTCTTTTTTATCGTTTCAATGTGCTTCTTTATTTTAGACCGCATACAAACAAACGTGTGTCATGCGGTCGAAGGTGTAGTTTATGTTACTTGTTTGTACACTTCAACGCGGATTTGTGATACGAGAATGCCAGATTACGCGCGCGTACTCGTTTTGATTTTGGGAAATTATATTTCCAACAAATCGTAAAATTTTATTTATTGCTTTGTATTTTTAAAGTTATATTTTCTGAAGGCACGCACAGAAGGTGAGTGATAAGTAATATTTTTAAGCTACATTTTCGTCTTCCTTTTGCAACTTTTACGCTCTAGTCATGAGCAGTAGTCTGCTATCGAACCAGCGCCGGCAACCGGTTGGCGTTAGCGACCCGATCCCACAACATTGTCCATAACGATAAAGGCCACATGCGAGGTGGTAAAGAATATTGCCACAGTCCATTGCGTCGGTCCTTAGCATAGCGTTCCGCCTTGTCCAGTGTTCGATAGTACTGATACAAAGCAAGCGCATGCACATCTTTTCGATTTCGGGAGGGTTTCGGCACAGTAACAGATAGTTTGGCAAATCCCAAACTTAGCAGTGCTTCTCCAATGTCGATGTGCTTTGAAGATTCTTTTAGGTAGACGCGGCATTCGGCGTGTAGCTGGCTGGATGATTGCTTCATTGGGATAAAACTGACTTGCTTGCCATCTACTACCGATTGTAGCCAGGAATATCCATTCGGGTTGATATCGATACCATCTATCTTGATCGGGATAGTTTTGTTTGACCAAAAAAAGATCTTTGCCGGTGGTTGATGTTGCACAACAAGCAGTGGTCCATACAGTTGTGATGGTTCAATTTTAGTCACCCGTCCGTTTTGTTTTATTTGTTCACGGATGAAATGATGTGGTATATCGGACGATTTTCCAAAAATAGTAAACTGAAATGTAAAATTTTATGAGTACGATATCTCGACGCTATTTTTAATAATGTATGAACTTACGGGACGTATTTTCCTGTAGGCCACGATAAATAAAAGTCCAGACACCGAATAGGTTACGATCTGTAGATGAAATGAGTATAAATTGAAAATAGTTTTGAAATTATTGGTCAACAATTTCGGCCTCTCCAAACTATTTATGCCAACACAGGGGTGTATTGCATAGATAACGGTATATTACAGTCAACCTCACAATGTATCTAATATCAAACAAAGCTTTTCTCACTTCATTGATCATAGTTTGGAGACAATTTAATAACATTGCACTCACCTCTACTCCTTTTGTATCTTTAAGCATAAAGTTAGAAAACTGCTTCCACAAACTTGTCCCAGTATCGGAATTTTGTTCGGCTGCCATAATCTTCTCAATATTCGTTTTCAGGAGGATGATCTCAGTACAGTCCAAAGGTGAAGGTCAGTTGCAACACATATGACGTCTGAATGGATACGGCCAAAAACGGTTAAATCGTTTGCTATGCTAAGTTTGAGCACTTTTCGGATCTGCGCTTGAAGAAATTTGGCTGCACCCAATAACAACTGAAGCAGCTGACAATTTCATAACAAACTCATGACGTCAGCTGACATGACGGCTGTCACTGTTGATTGCTGCATGGCGGGGAAATGCGATTAACCCTTAACACTCGTTGGTAGTCTCGTTATGCATAGTTAAAGAGATGAATGAAATTGAAAGATTCAAAATTTTGATATCAATATGGACAAGCTGAAATACCTACCCAGGAATGGTTAATGTATTGCATTGATCACCGCAGAACACGAATGAAATAAAGTCTTAAAGGAGTAAAGATAATCTCTCTCTCTCTTTGGCTTAACGACCTACCAGGTCATGCCGGCCATCAAATGGCTTACTAGACTATTAGATACCACGTAGTTGCATAGTCAGTGCTCACTACGGGGGAACGGTCCGGATGGGATTTGAACCCGGTCCGGTCGTGGTAGGGACTAGCGCCGTTTCCAAATACACCACCGAGCCGCCCTAAAAAAAGATAATCAATGATAATGATGAAAAGTCCCACCGCATATTGCAACACATGTTTGAGAAGGAAGGAATAGTCTTTACATTATGTTTACCCCATTTTTAATTTAATAATTATACGACGAATTGGTGGCACCAAAGAGCATTTCAAAACACATAGAAAATTAGATAAATTCTTGCTTGATACGTCTTCTACATCGAGATGTTGCAGCCAGTTATGAACACATATAGTAGGGAACAATATCGTAATCGCTGGAAAACCTTGTTCAGCACGATCGACATGTTCAGAGAAGCAAATGTTGATTTTGAACATAACAGGAACACCATTAGGTTTGCAAAAGTTATTTGTCCAAACCTGTAAGCAACATACAACCCCAAAACATCCCTCGATTGTGCTTGTCGATTATGTGGAGCTTGGTGAACATGCCCAATCCCATCGCATTTGTTATTTTTCAATCCCTCAGACCCGATTAGCAAAAGAAACACTGTAAGTCAGCTGACAGCGATCGATTAGTGGAAATGTGGACGATGGAAAAAGACAGCATGAACTGCGCTAAGCTTCCAATTATCACAATCTTGAGTACCATCAAGGCCATTCTAATAACATTCTTAACTTCATTACAACTTCTGTGCGAGATGATTCGTGGCCTTAGACATTGTCAAGGATATCTGTAACAGGACAGGACACAAAACGATATGAGTTGATAAAATGATAGTAAAATTTAACAAGAAAACAATAGTTTCATTTTTTTGTGGAAGAATTGCAATCTTTGTTTTACTGATATTTGAATTTGGTTTCAAAATGTTTTCAACTGTCTTATCATTGCGTTAATGTGCACGATTTTAACTGCATTGTACAGAAATGGATTCGTTGTTTACGCTCATTTTATTTTGTAAATACGCTTGGAATGGTCAATAATGTGATAACTTCGATGGAATCAACTGTACCTTAACCCTATTATTCGATTGCCATGTGTTCTCCTTCCTAGAGTTGGTTGGTATGCTGCAAATGTTCAACACCCAACGATTTCCAACCAGAAATATGTAGCTAGCACAAAACACTTGTTGTTCGTTAACATTCATTCTAACCATTCGTGAGATAAAATCGCTTTAATACCGGAACGAAAGTCTAGGTGGCGCTTTATCTAGGTCAACTATTAACAAATTTCGTCTATCACCGGGAACATCAATTCCGATCAGGGTTAGTTTTAGAAACGGTTAACCTACAAACAGATACGGTAAAAACGGGTACCAACTATCCTAGCTTTCGGGAATATTTATTAGTGTTCCTGGAGGAGGAGGAGGAGGACTATCATTAATGTTAGCAGACTAATACCAAATGTGTAATGACTCTGCTCATCTTTTGCTTACAGCTTCGTATGTGTTTAATGTCTCGTTGAAAACAGTAATGAGCTCTGTACATTATTTTAAAGAATATGTGCATGCTTGTATGTGTTCTTATTGCATCGAAAACCATCGTTGCGATACGTTTTCAGGGTGAAAGTTGTGTAGTACTTTATGGATTGCTACACTACACGATCTAGGGTCAGCTGCTATCCTTCATTTTAAAATCACCAACCATGATTGCCGTGAATAGCTGTGCCAGGAGTCTTTGTGGGCATTGCTCTGAACGAAACAAATTCTAATGTTATAGTGATTGTATTGTTGTTTTTTTTTTTTGCTTTAAATTACCATCCATTTTGTAATAAAGTCTCGATGAATCATAGAACTAGTGATGAACGATTTATGAGCATGATCCCCAAAGCTAAAGAATTGGAGCGTAATTCAAAAACACGTGTCCTATGTGTAACGAAACGTCCTACCGTCTAAGTGCACGAAACTTAGAAATATTGTGTATCGCAGCTTGTTTGCAGATTGTCCTTAAACTGTTGCTAAAGTATCGCAATATCGTTACTCCAACGAGCCGTAAGAGCTGCTCCGTCCGTTCATCGATGGGTAGCGATGACTGGATGTGGCCGACAGAGAATTGGGACCACTGCCGGTACCCAACCCTGGGCTAAGTCTGATTGATCCTGGCTTGCGGATGAAGTTAGTGGTCATTTCCGTGAGCGAATAGTGACGCAACTTTGCGTGCGGGTTTAGACCAACGAAATCGCTGCTACTGTCGTTACGCAGAATGTGCTGAAAGTGTTGCAGGCTCTGCTGATGGTGCAGTTGCTGCTGCTGTTGCTGCTGCTGCAGATCGGTCATCTCACCCGGCCAGAGGGAGAGCGAAGATGCGATCGAATGTAGCCCGTCCGATAGTCGATGACGTCGCGATGCTGCGATGGAGTTCCGCTTCGAGGATGACGACCCCATCTGTAAAGCAGGGAGTGCGGAATAGGTGGGTAGCGATGGAAAAGAAATCAGAAAAAATATAAAAAAAAGACAGCGCAGGATTAGTGCACGAAACGGGCAAGCTCTGTTTAACCAACATTAAAGCCGGTGTAAAAGCGGTGATGATAAATAAGATCTGCAAAACTAAAACATTGTAAATAGATAACAGGTGAGAGGAACCGGGAAACAAATTGATGAACCAAAGATTGATAATACAGCCATAAAGAAGCCAATGTTGGAATAACTGGACCTTCGATCTGCGCTGATGCAGCGATTTTTTGCTTGTTTTGTTTTTGTTTTCTGTTTAGGAAAGCAAAGGAATCTATCGAAGGTAGGATTCATCACTGCCTTACACAAACGTTTGTGATGGAAGATTATCCTTCTCTAAACAAATCATTACATTTCGCTCTCTTTCTCTCGATTTAAATTTTCATGTCGAACGAAAGAAATGTGAAAAACATTAACCATGACCATGAAAGTTAGTAAATGAGAGACTAGTAAGTGAGAAGCACTAGCTGATGATCCCATCGAAGATAATCAGCAGCGAATGATGATCTGTTACGAATTTTGCATGCCAGAGAGAAAGAGAGATGAATGAAGCAAATAGCACAGCGTAACTTAGAAAAACGCAATAAAAATAAACGACGAAACTATACGGTAGGTAGAATAACTGCGATGGGAGGACCTATGTTCCTAAAACTAACAACTGACAAAGCAAATAATGAAACTAGTGACGAAAAGGCAGAAAAAGCTAGTAATACAAGAAGTATGTAGGCGCGAAAAACCAATAGATAAATATAATCAAGTGCAATCGATCGTCAATAAGAGGGATAATGTAAGGGTATTTTCTGTTCGTTTGTTTGTAAAGAATAAAAACAAATACATATATTACTCTACAGGTGAGGGTATACTTAAACATGGTGAAAGCAAAGCGCACAACGTATATTAGTATAGCGGAGTGTTTTTTTTTACCTTTCGTTGCTGTCGGTTACAATACAGTCCAGGTCAATATATGCGCAAGTGTTTGGTGTTGTTAATGTTTTTGTGTGTGTGTGTGTGTGTAGAATCGGTGTTGAGGATTATGTGCTCAAACTTCTAACATAACTTGATCGGTTAAGAGAGGATCATTGCAAGAATGCTTGAAGAGCAACATAACGTTTTGCTTGCCCATTTCTGCATTAATCTGGGAATGGCCAATGAACAATCAAACATCGGAGGATGTGATCGTGTGGTTGACGCATTCCCACATATTCAGCATTCGGTTTCATTTTACACCATGACAGTGAAAGATAATGTTTATCATTATCGTTAACAGGCAGTTTAGCAAAAATGCAACACCACAGGAAGTTGGAATATCAGTGATTATCGATACAAATAAGTACGTAGAACATTAGAGCGGGAAGTGTGGATGGAGCATTTGGTGAATGTGGAGCAGAAGAGTTCGTAGTGTTAGGTGTAATGGCATAGTTCATCATAGAATAAGTAGTTTGCAAAAGAGAGAGAGAGAGAGAGAGAGAGAGAGAGAGAAAGAGAGAGAGAGAGAAAGAAAGAGAGAAAATACATTGATAGGAAAAGAGGTGTTTTCATTTAACTACAGTGTGTGTACAATTGATCGTGTGGGTTTACTTAAAACCCTGCCCTTCATCAATTTATCTCGTTGAAGAATTACTGAGTTAGGAGCAGCCCAGTGTACTTACTTACCTTCTCCGCCTTCGAACAGCGTCTTCCTTCGCACGGCTTCTTCTAGCAGTCGGGTTTTAGTATCATTTGGCAATATGTTTGTGTACTTTGGTTGTGTTTGTTTAGAACGTTGGTTTTTAGGAAGAGCTATAACTACATTCGGCAACGCGATTCATACAACACACACGGTGAGTTGTGCAGATGTACTTGCTCTATCGGACAGTAGAGGTGGGTGAGGCAACGACAATGTCCCTTCTACAAAAGGCTGGCCGACTGTGCGTGTAACAATTAGCAACAAAAACGAGTGTTTGGTGTTGTACAGTGTACATTCGTACGTGGGTATGTTATTGGTGTGAAGAGTGTGAAAGTGAAGATACGGATTAGAGAAGAATTAGAAATTAATGCTCGATCTATCATACCCAAAAGGGCTCGTTACGAAACAAAACAAAACATTTAAAAAAATGGATGATACAGATGAGCAAGAATATTGTACAGTATGGTTTGACAAACTAATACTCAAAAGCAACTTGTTGGAATACTGTTGAAAAGGCACATTCTTGATCATTAGCCACATGTTTACCAAATCTGAAACTTCATTGATAGAATCGCGGACGAAAACAGGTCGAAAAATGGTGAAATTTTGTCCTATGGCTAAAAACGGTGCGACACGTGACATCTTACCGGAAGCCATGATATCAGATTCTGTATTGGTTTTGTTTTCTGAATGCAATCGTGGTAATGCGATTGTCTACATCAAGCGCAAGCCTACAAGTAGTGGTTAGTAGTGGAGGACATTGGAAATGTCAGCAATGTTTGCTTTTACATACTTTTAGTACGCTTGTACGCTTGTATGCAACGTTCCATACGTACCTAAATGTCGCTCATGGCTTAAATCGCCACTCAACATTAGTTAGCTTAGCGAGAGTGTGTGTGTGTGTATGTGAGTATGCGTTTATATGTTTATGAGTTGTTAAAATTTACAACACACGGGAACATTACTGTACAGTGGATGGCAATTCACAAACTAGAAGATGGGTGGAAAATTGTCAATTTATTACAAAGTTAGCTGTAGAAGCTAATGGTGTGAAGGAAAATCAAGAGCATGTTAGGGCAGGGTGTGGAACAGTTTGCAATTTTCGGCATGAAAGTAGTAGTACGGAAGCAGTAAATCGCAAGAGCAGCGTCTAAAGACCTAGAAAGTACTTTTAGCACACACATATAGAATGAACTCAGCAAACGGTTGCACACTACGAGACTGATCTACGCAGTACAAATCTCACCTACTCAGGAGTCTCTCCTGGCCTTGGCCTTGGTTTGGTTTGAGTTTAGAGTACAATCTTGTACTATCTGTCTTGTTACTGGTTGGGTTTAGATGTGAGTGATTGTATTTGGTTTGATCTTGAATAATGGAATTTCTTTTGCTCTTGTGTGATGGAAATTTGCTTGCAAGAACCGTTTTCATTCATATATGCTCGTTAAGCATAGACTGAGCAGTGTCTTGAGCAGTTTTTGGATCAGCAATTGAGAGACTCTGTTAAACGTTTACCTCTTTTGTAGTATATCTGGAACGAGTAGTTGAGGAATTAGTTCATTGCTTATGAGACTCTACGGAAACGATAAACAGATGAGAAAACGGTGTAGATGCAATGAGTGATGTGATGCATGAGATTATTTTACTTGTAAAAATTGTGTGCTGGTTAAGCTGGTTCGATCGTTAGTCTAGAGGAACAGTTTCGACATCGGACATTACGGACGAGCGTAAGTCCTTTGACCAAGCCATACTAAAATGAAACACACCAGCTGAATGACGCGAAGTGGCGTTCCATTTGGTGGAATTGTGTTTCGTCGAGTGAAAAATTTACTAAATTAACCATTTTGTTTAAGGGTACGCGAATCGCGGTAGTGTATTTGAATTCTCCAACGCTTTTGGTAAACATGCTTCTTAATGAGCAAATCGCCCCCTTGCTTCTTCTCACTTTCCGTAAGTTCGTATGCGCACTGTCACGTAAACGGAACGTGTGCTGAGTACGCCGGAACCGCCAACCACCAAGCCAAATAAATTATGAAATTTAATTAAATTCATCATCACGCCTAAACGTAACCGGCTAAGGATGGGGCTATTCCACTAAACGTGATTCGCCGCCAAGATGGTGGATTCCGGCTGTTCTGAAACTTTCACGTCTGCCCTGTTTTTTATTTTTATTTCGATATGCAATTTGTGTTGATGAGCTTTTCACGAAACCCCTTTTTTGGTGTTAAGGATCCTTAAAGAAAAGTGAAACCCGGAACTCTGACTAAAGCCTGCTTGTTTTATTTTAGCACCGAATGCTGTTGCCGAACTGTATAGTTTTATAGTTAACAGCGGTATTAAGATTCCAAGCTGAATGTAACGTGCGCTATGTTCAGTCCGCTGTCCGTGTTCCGTGGGTCAGTGTTGGGAAACGATATGAAGTTTCCTCAGTATGCACGTAGTAAAAGTATGGACGGGTAGGTTTTCAACGGACGTCAACCAACGGAAGCTCACAACTATATGTATCGATCAGGAAATCTGAACTGAACCACGTGATATTTGCTGCATTATGCTTCAAATTGAAGCTCTTTGGAATCGTATGGAGGTATATGCTGTAGATAGTCGATCGATATATTCTTAGTAATGTTGCCTCTTCGTATCCAAGGCTATCATATTTAACATTATGAAAAAACAAAAATATCATGCAAAAGTGCGAATAATTTTGTCGTTTGGTAGTCGACGGGGTATGAGAACAATCGATTGCTTGCGTCCATCGAACAGATTGATCATTTATGGTACAAACTCCTTCCATCATCAATCATGATTAGTTAGCATTAATTCATACGCTGAGAAAGGTTCATCGCGAGATATTGTGTAACGCATGACACATGGCTCATTAGACGGAACATGAAACAGTTGGGCCACGGATGTGTACCAATAGCATAGGAGAAGAATTATGAGCAAATTAGCATCCGTTTGGCAAGTGCACGATTCGTGCATACATTGTGCGAAATCTTGAACGAATCAATTTGGTTCATATATAAATGGAATTTGGTTAACAATAATTTGACGTTGTATTACACCATTTGAATAAAGCAAGTTGTTGACCCTATCAACATCGTGAGCTAATATGAACCCGAACTTCGTTGTTGGGGTTGTACATCGTTCAATTTCATTTCGGTCACACACATCTTCACACAATCGGGCATGTTGAATGTGTGCAACGGTGACAGGTGCATCCCGTACGAAATAACTAAAATAAATCTGCACCAGATTCTGTCTTAAAAAATAAAACAAAACAAAAAAAGATCAACTGCGAATGAAGTTACTGCACCAACATGTATGCGAATACATTAAATATAGAGTGAAATCGAGCATTCAAGAGTGACAATTATAACGGACACATGGACACAAAACACAGGCAGAGATAGACACCGAAAAGGGCGCACGATAACAAAAAAAAAAACATATTAAAATAGCGAAATCAAAACGTACAACGAAATCTGTCCTCTAGAGAGATATAGAGAGAGATAAAACAAACAAACAAATAATGATGAAAGAACACCAACTTGATATGAATAGTTAAAAGTGAAAACAAACCAATAGTTCGGTACGTTTGCCATACTGCCGGAACACAAATAGAACCGAAAACGTAACGATGCATTAAAAGTTTAGAACAGAAGAAAAACGGAAAATCTTATTCGTTTAGTACGTTTCACGGACACTCACCTCGCGTTGTGACCCAACAAGATGATATTTCTGGAAAACAATTGAAACATATGGGTTCGGTTTTTTTTCTTATTTGCGAATTAAGAACGACTAAAAACCATTGGCATAACTGAACATCAAACCAGTTGTATGTTGGATTAAATAAGAAGTGACGAGTGTGGCATCGGAAGGAACTAGGAGTGGCGTAGACAATGGTGGAGACGTATACATAAGGAAGGTGCTGTGTTGTTTTTCCTGACTTGGTGGCATTTTGGATAGGTTTAACTGAATTCGTTTTCGGGAAAAAACAAAACAAACGCTCATGAGTCCGACAGACGGTAAATATTCGGGAATTGTACGAAGGATGTGTGAAAGGGCGATATTTTTGCCGAACGGTAGGCATACAGTATACGAAACGTTTGGACATGAAGGCACTGGTAACATTATCCAAATTTAGAGTGTACTGCTGGTGTGCTCAGCTCAACGTTTAGCCAATAATACACTTTATAGCTACAAATCTAGTTTTTTGCAGTAGCCTTGCAGTCCCATTTCACGACCACTAATCGACGACTAAGGATTATATGCTACTAAAGGCTTAACCGATGTCGTAAACGCATGAGAGAGATGTATCAATATCGACTACTTGTAATGTTGCCAAACCTTATGTATATAACACCGCGTTGTTGTAGCAGTTTGGTTGTAAAGGATTCGATAACGAGCGAGGAGAAGGATAAAGTATATGGGAGCGATCATGATTTGCCTAACGACAGTAAACTATTCAATACTTTAATTAATAGTGGACAGCGAATAGAATATAGACGTGGTAGAAGTAACGAAAAGAGATAAGGGAGTTAAAGACAGACATACACAGCTAAAAACAGTAGTACGGAAAGAGCGTAAAACAGGGTAATAGATTGTGCGATGGGGTAAGAGACAGCGAAATGTTGTCTTTAAATTAATAGACGCATAAAAAAGATAAGCAGTGTGTAACGATGATTAGGGAAAGACAGAAGACAGAGACTGTTAGATAGGTTGAGAGAGAGAGAGAGAGAGAGAGAGAGAGAGAAGAGCAGAGAGAAGAACAGAGAGAGAGAGAGAGCAAGAGAAAAGAAAGAGAGACAGTAAAAGACACATTGAAGGTGTGTGTGTGCGTGAGAACGAGAGTAAGTAAAAGATATAGATCGACAGCAGAAGACAAATCGCGATTATTTTCGATCAAGGTATACAATGTGCGTGTTTGGCCAATTCGTTTTACAATGCACAGAATGAATCGCCTTGTTCAGCTTGTGGATACTATGATAAGGTAAGGTGTGTGATAAAACAGGAACAGAAGTTTCAAACTCGATTATTAAAGGTAAGCCAATTTAAGGATAAGGTAAACCAATCGTTTACTCTACAACAGCTACTGTGAATGAGATTGATAAATTTGCTATCCTTTGGTATTGTTTGAATGCATCTTAATAGTAATAATTTGAGTAAAAAGAGTTAGTTTTTGTATAGTGAAACTAAAATATGTTAACGAACGCAGTAAAAGGAAAAAAAGGCCGCACAATACATCACGGTGTACGAAATAATACAAATGATGATGCAAAGAAAGAAAAGCTCATAAAGAGAAAGTAGTTAATCGATAAATCGATAAAAAAAAACTACTGCCAAACCTACTTTGAAAAATAACATTAAAACAAGGTACAGATTGAGTACGACTGAGCCAGTTTGATATTAAATATGACAGTATAGCTAGTACTAATTCTAAATTAATTTGGTTTTAATATAATTAACATATTTGGTAAAGATCGTAAGCTATGGTGAAACAAAATGTTATTAACGACGCAAATAAATGTTCTAACAAAACGACTTATTTTATTTCAAAACTGTACCATACTGCTTTGCTAAGAAATAAAAAAAAAAGACTTAACTGAAAAGATCGTCGAAAGAAACAAAATAACAAATACTATACACAAGGAAGCTCACTAGAGAAGCTTAAGAGAATACAGGAAGTGCCACATAGTTTGTTGTTTAAGGAATAATGATTCAGAATGGACTACTGCAATAGTTTGGATGAATGTTAAACAACACAAATAGAGTAGAAAACATAAACACAAATGCACGAGTTGGTACTTTTCTCAAATGGATCTGTAGACTTCGTTGCCGTTATGTCTCATTATTCAGTGTAAAATGATCATTACTTTGAAGCTGGTGAGAGTAACGATCAACGGAGGCCAGTGAACTATACATGGTATGTTCGTCTTGTAATGTACAAACACAGGTGGATATGGTAAGATTAGAAATCGAAAATTTAAACTCAAGAAACTAGAACAGAAACGATTCGGTTAGAAAACGGAATTGGATTTATACTGTTGGTTTGTAAATTTTTGGTAGTGGTGTAATATTGGCGGATAAAGATTTATGATATTTGATTGATTTCCTACCGAATTTTCGTAATCATTATCAGCAGTATCACAACAACATTGGTTTCTTAGTAATGCGCGACCAGTTTTTCTGTAATTTTCGAATACAAACAATTTTAGTTGTAATCATGTTTGCTGAATGGCTTATACATACATACACGCACATAAATGAACGCACCTACACGTACGCACACGCATTCATACACTTCCTTTCACTATCAGATGTTACATAAAGGAGCACATAATGAGGCACGCACACACACACACACACACGCACGCACACACACAACACGCAAAACGACAGGACAAGGGTGGGGTGTGGTGAAAATGGGCCGGCGACTATGGGTGGTAGGACACTACACATTTCATTTAAAGGAGCGAAAGAAGCATAAATGAAATAAAAAAATAAACTTATTATTGTATGCACGCGACAAGAACGCACAATGATCAAACGTTCAAAAGACAAACACGCAATACAAAGGTCAAAAATCGTACTACAAAAAGTTATGAAAATGGAAAATCTATTATCAGGGACCAGCGTACAAAAGGCAAGAATATTGAACTTTTTTAGCAGATTAGCGCTTAAACTGATATCCTTGCGATTTGTGTGACATGCAGTAAAAAGAGACCCTTTTGTTCAAGCCAACGATTCAGATAAGATAGGGAAGATAATCAATATGTTCCGGGTTTCATGGACTACCATAGGATGCAAAAAAAAAACACAACACCGAGCGAATATTACAGAACGATAAGAGAAAGGAGATGCACAGAGCGATAGTGTGAGTTGAAGGGGACAAAAGACTGAATGTGGCGAAATGGGTAAACGGGGGACCATAATCAAACGACATATTAGTAGAGGTCGGCCATGGGAGAAGGCAGAGACCGAACCGAGTTCTGTTTTCAGCATAGATTGCAATTACGTTACTACCAAACGGTGGTGCACTCAACGGGCTGGGTAACAGAAGAAGGTAGGAAAAGATGAGATGGACGAATAAAGGAAAATAGATCCAAAAGAGTGGTTCGTAGCGATGCCATGATGAACGACTAGATGCCAAAAGAATGCACAATTGTACTAATAGAAGAGACCATTACGTATGAGTCTGAACTTTTGTTTTAAAAAAATACTCTACTCTATAGCTCCGAGGGTCATCGATGTACGACGAGCGGCCACAGTTTGCAATTTTCATTATAAAATTTACTTTTTTCAATTGATATGGCACTTATGCTCCTCTTGTAGTTTTTTTTTTGAGAGAGAGAGAGAGAGAGAGAGAGAGAGACAGAGAGAAAATGTACAGAACAGAAGAATGTAGGGAATAGAGCAGAGCAGCATAGGCAGAGGGACAGACACCTTCTTCCCATTAGTGTATGAAACGGATGAAGAGATAGAGGAAGAGAAATAATTAGAGCCAGGAGGAAGGAAACGGGAACAGGTGGCAGAGTGTGTAGAAACAGACAGATAACTAGGAATAATGAAAGAGACGAGCTGGGAACATCGACTTAAATACATCCGGCACATTGGGCGGGAAGTACAAATAGTGGACAAGTAGTAACAAAACCAACAATAAAACACAAGAAGTACAACAACACAAGAAGAGAAAAGAAGTGTCCGAGTGAGGCGGGTTGTGCGAAATCGGGTGACTTACCGCAGCAAACGGGTGATGTAATCGGGCCAATTGTCCGGAAACATTACGAGAAAGAAACCGACTGCTATCAATATGATACCGGCCAGCTTCATACCGGCAAAGTGAGCCCCGTACAGCACAATGTCGAGTGCTGTGAACGAATCGTACAAACAGATAAGGCACTTGACACCTTCCCAAACTGTGCCATCGTACTACAGTGTCCCTTTTGCGGCATGCCGGAGATGGGCATCGGTTGGGAATGTGGTTCGGTAGGATCAAACACAACTACTTACCAGCCGAAACGGGTACGGCCGTTATGAGTCCCAGGGTGACGAACATGTTGTACGTAACGGCACTGCTGAACTGTGTAAGGATGTGGAATACTGTGACCGTAAACGAAAAAAAANCGAATCGTACAAACAGATAAGGCACTTGACACCTTCCCAAACTGTGCCATCGTACTACAGTGTCCCTTTTGCGGCATGCCGGAGATGGGCATCGGTTGGGAATGTGGTTCGGTAGGATCAAACACAACTACTTACCAGCCGAAACGGGTACGGCCGTTATGAGTCCCAGGGTGACGAACATGTTGTACGTAACGGCACTGCTGAACTGTGTAAGGATGTGGAATACTGTGACCGTAAACGAAAAAAAAGAGGAAACGAACGTTTTAAGCACATGCTATTGTTTTTGGGGGGATGGCACAAATAGGTAAATTGATTTTGAGGAGCGATGCATTCAGCAGATACAGGGTGTTCCAGTTCAAGTGCGATTGTTGGAACAATGCGTGGGTTCTCCTTTTGAGTTGAAGTGGAAGAAGTGTCGAGAGGTAGAAGTCCTTTCTCGAGCTTTTGCGCTCTTGATTTCACAGATTTCATTCTATACAAAGCTTTCTGACAATGTGTCAAATGTGTTAGTTGAGCAAGCCTAGTATGTAGCCTCTTCTACTCCACTTCTACTCGAAAAAGCAACTCACGCACCTGAACACGAATAACCTTTCAATCTATACCCATTCAAAAACATTTAATCGACATGAGAACGTTGGTTGTTGGAAATTCTTACCTAGCAGTAACACACTGGCCATCAACAGGACCACCCAGGGGAGGGTTTCCCAGGGCATAATTTCGGCACCAGTGAAGTAGAGCGCTATGCAGATAGGCCACAGGATGGCCGCGTTCAGAAAGCCGATAATCGAGAAAGTGAACGCGATCTGACCGACGGGCGGATCGCCCATGACTTTGCGAAACATCACTTTGAAGACGGCATAGCCGGCAGCGGCCAGGGCCGCCAAAACCACTCCGCCCAGCGTCGGGCTACCCGTAATTCCGTCCATGTAGGCTAGCAGCGCAATACCCGTATCACAAAGTATCACAGCAACAATCTGCACGAAAGGGCCAATCGATCAATGGATCATTTTGAATGCAAACGAATATACAGTCTTTAAATCAAACCTACCCGCACACCGACAAACTGTTCCTGAAGTATCACCCAGGCCAGCAAGTACACGCAGGCGACGTTTGTCGCGAACAGTGCCATCACGTCGGTGGCCAGCAGAGCCTTGAGCGAGAGCGCGTACAGATACGTGGTGAGCAGCCAGAGGATGCAGAACGTGAGGCAGCGATTCAGGAAGCGCCCAATAGTGAAGCCCCGGTCACGGAAGCCACGCAGTATTTCGCCCAACACTTCGCCGGTTCCGTCACACTTTTTTATCGCAACACGCCCCAGAATGTAGATCGGGAAGAAGAGTATTGCGAAGTTGGTGCAGAACCACGAGGCAAAGAAGGGCGCGTTGAAGACGTGCGTCGTAACCGGGGGTGCGATACGATCCGATGTAACAATCGGTTTGGCCGTGGAGGGCAGAAACGACGAGGTTGGTCCGAACCCGTGCACTATCATGGCCGAGGTGGAGTTTTGGTCCGGTGCCGCACCGCCCGATACCGTGTCCGTCGTTCCGTCGGTGATGAACGCTGTCAGGTGCGGAGGTAATGTGGAAGCGTAGGTATTGCGGCGCAGGTACAGGAACTTGATGCAGTGAGTTGCACCAACCCACGAGGCCGTCACCAGCACTGTTACGCACACACCGAAGTACATCTTCTGCGCCAACTCCGAGCAGCACGAAGCTCGACAGGCCTTTAGTCGCGAGGTGGACGGCGGGCTCGACGGTGCCTGAGGATTCACCGAGCCAGGGCCACCACCGATGCCCGCACCCAGCCCACCNGTCAGGTGCGGAGGTAATGTGGAAGCGTAGGTATTGCGGCGCAGGTACAGGAACTTGATGCAGTGAGTTGCACCAACCCACGAGGCCGTCACCAGCACTGTTACGCACACACCGAAGTACATCTTCTGCGCCAACTCCGAGCAGCACGAAGCTCGACAGGCCTTTAGTCGCGAGGTGGACGGCGGGCTCGACGGTGCCTGAGGATTCACCGAGCCAGGGCCACCACCGATGCCCGCACCCAGCCCACCCCCGCTACCGAGAAGCGCATGGGGCTGTGAGGTCGGTGTATCACAGCCGCCGTGCATTCCACCGGTCACCGTGATGCCGATCAGACTGTCCTGACCATCGTGCTGGCTCGAGGTCACCGAATCCGAGTGTGTAATCTGTGGCACGTTGTTCGTGAAACCTCCAAAGGGTCCATTTGGGGAGTCTCCTGGGGAATTAGGGCGTAAGGGTTAAATTCGTAAAACAAGTCGTGAAACATGGCTGCCGATAGGAGCAGAAACCCACCTGTCACCACAACAGACGGAGCACGAACGCGTTTCGGGTTGAAGATGGCCGGTATTTCGCTGTCCCGTGTCATGGCGTTCTCTACCATGTCCGCTGTCCCTTGTAGCTCGACTTAACCTTACGTGACGTCTCGATACTCCAGTTTAACATTTTAGCCGCACTGGAATGAAATGAACATAACAAAATATTCTAATTACACCATGCAAACGAGATGCACCGTCGTGCGTACACAGAAAATGTTAATTTCTTTAAGTATATTGATGTTTATATGTTGTGCTATGTTTAATTTAAAAATTCTGTTAGTGAGTGGCGATAAGGATGCCGGTATTTCACACAATAGAATCGATACCAGTACTACCGATCCAGAGTGATGGAAATATGTCTAGTACTAATCGATTGTTAAAGTCAATAGATATATAATAGCAAAATTTGGTTTATGCTAAGTGGCAGAGCATGTTTATCAAATAAAGCTTTCTTTTCATTTGCTAGTAGAGTTCTGTAAGGACAGCAAAACTTCACTTAACACAACTTACGAATACTTTTTACATTTGCTAACGTTAAGTAATTCGTCTGAAATGCGACTTGAGCGATGAACACAAAATTTCACCTACCGAGTGTATCACAAATCAGCCCTTTTTTTTGGGCACGGGTTGAATGTCAGCGATATCACGGCGTATGTTGGCCATGAGTTAACAATGGCTGGGTAGCACGTTGTCGGTATAGACATTTCCCAAAGGAAAAAGTAAAATGTTGTTATATCTGGCAAACGAGTCTGCGAGTGAAGATTTCAGTGTGTAATTTGGCCATAATGTTTCGCTCTGAACATTGGTTTGGCCAGTGTAGAAAAGAAGCCTTTTTTTGTTAATTAACTTATACACTTTTTGGGCGTTTTGGTCAAATGAAATATATGGATTTAAATAATATTATGTTTGCGCTGTAGTGAGATTATTTAACGTGACTGTATAATCAACTCTGTTTACGATGGAACGAAAGGTGAGTATAATTAGTTATCGGTCTACTATTATTAAAACACCTTCTGCCAAAGGTATGAAACAATCCCTTTAATTTTATTTTCGTTAAAGTTAAAATGAGTGTATTTTACTTTAAATAAGAGCAGATTATATAAACCATAAGTGATCTGGGTTTTACAATAGTGACGCCGGTCTTCAAACGACAGAACTGGTATCAAATACCATGCCGTAACCGTACCGTTGTATGCAGATCTGGCTATTCCAGCCACAGGCAAAGAAAGTCACAAATTATGAACCAAGACCTACAAAGCTAATATTTTATATTAAATTCCCAATAATGGGGAGTACGCAATCTGTTGGAAAAAACATTTCTCTTTTGAATTTTAAATGCAACTACCACAGTGGAACTTTCGCAACCAACTGTGATAAGAGGTCAGGAAAAAGATAGTTCATAAAACCCCCCAAAAAAAACCCCCAATTGCAATTGTCTTTCAGCTTTGCAAAAACTTTCCCACTTGTTTACCATGAAAAGATCAAGAAATGGTGGGAAAAAAATTCTTTCATCCGATTACATAAAATTTCAACCGCTTTACCACCTAAAGGGCCGCAGAAGATTTGGAGTTCCGGGTATGCTAATAGATCGCTGATTTATGACTATGGCAGCGTAGATCACAACGTGATCCATCTAATCTTTTCATTTTCAGATGCTGTTATGCTATTATTTTGACCGGTTATATGATCGATTGTAAGAAAGTGTGACCAGCGCATTCGCACAGTAGGAAGTTTCCATCAATATGAAAGCTACTGGTGTTAAAGTTACACTGCACCAAATGGGGAGTCATGCGTACCCCCGTGTCCCGTCTTTTCGAAGATGTTATGTGTGTTGCATCTAATCGAAACCATCTGAGCGCGCATGAAATCGTCCGGTATGGTAAAGCCATAAATCCATAAATTCTTTACTGTGGGTACGGACTGGAGCATCCATCGACAGTGGTTTGGTGCAGTATCGGAACACCTGTCAAGTATCGTGGCAACTTGACTTTCGCCAAAGCTGGAAATCAATGGAAAAAATAAACTCCACTTGGAAAACGTCGCTCATGCGCTCATGGGGTGTGCCACGGCCACCCATCGCAATGGGGACACTGTGCAGATGAAATTTCGTGTTTTATGAGGTCCATTAATTCGAGTGTCCTTCTCCGTTTGCTCTGCGTCTGCTGTTCGCCATGGTCTAATCAGTCACGGCTGAATGTTTCAGCCCTACGCAGCCTGTCAAGGCACGGCGACTGGACTGGTTAGCGATTAGTTTCTTTTCTAACGCACTTTTGGTGCTGTGTTCTTGGCGGACTGTCAACCATAAATCATGCCTTGGTCAATGCGTTGCCACCACTGTTGCCACACAGGAGACACATGGTGTATGCCTTTCCAAGGTGCAAGAACGCGGCCTAGTTCGTGTAACGAGAACAGGGAATATTTTGGCAAAAGTGAAGGGATGTTTGTGGGACCGCGTGGTGGTCGTACTGCAGTAACGTTTTAAAAATCTTGATAAAAAAAGAGTCCAAAACCTGACCATAACTATTTAATAACAGTTTTACGCGAGGTGGTGCAAAACTTCCTTTCGAAAAGTTCGTCCACCGTCGTGCCTGTGGACACGAATTTGGCTAGACAGGTGACATAATGTCGTACCTGGCTGGGTGGTGGCTATCGAGAACGCCAACGGAATCCACATTTCGTCCGGTGTTTAATCGAGCGGAATCTCGACTCCCTGACCACGATCAACAAAAAGGCAAAAATGCCCACACACAATTAAGACTATCATAGCGGACATTAGCATCGCGGGGTTAAAAAAGGGAAGGGTTGTGCTTAATGCAGTATGAGAGAAGGATAGAGGGACAGAGAGAGAGAGAGAGAGAGAAAGAGAGAGACAGAGAGAGGGTGAGAGAAATGAACCGAAAAATCGCAATCGTTTCAAATCGCTACACCGCCGGTTGCGCGTTGCGCGTTGGGCAGCATGTTGCGCGCATCCACGATCGCGGGAAGCTCAGTTACGAACGAACGCCGCACGTAAACACAGGTGCCAACAGAAGGCGTCTGCACGAATCGGTCGGTGCTTGGTGCATGTCGCTAAACCGTGCTACTAAGTGAAACAAACGTAACCGACATCGGTTCATTTCGGCAAAGTGGAGTTCTGTGTGCACTACTTCATATTCTCTTTAATACGTCTGTGTATGTCCGCCGAACGTGTAGAGTGCGTCGCGAGCGAATCGCGAATGCATGTGCTTGAAAAAGTGTAAAGTGTGAACGATTCTAACGAAACCCGACAGCCTAACTTGCAGTGAAAATTAGTTTCGTGCACAACAATTCACTCAAGCAATAGCGCCACCACATCCATTCGTTACGCCATCATCCTTAGGCGCGCTGGTGTTACAAACGCAAAGTTGTGTGAACACGAAACCGAATGCATCACACACTACACTAGTTCACTCCAGTGTCCAACAAATCTTCCCAACAGCAGGATGGCTAGCAGAGGAACACCCACGAACATCTTCTTCCCGGGATGGCTTTTAGCGGTGGTAAGTAGTGTGCGGAACTCATCAACTTCATAGCAGGCAGCCAGCCAGCCAGCAACAGTGTATGTCCACGCAACAGGCATCCACAAACTGCATCTTCGTGGATTTGCTACTGATCTGATCGATCGATCACCAACGTTGTGCCGCAATGGGGTGCGAGATTGTAAGCTGGTGCTGATGTAACAAAACGTACCGAACGTGTGGCCGCTGGTCGGTCGAATGATTAATCACGATAAGTTTTGCGGGTTATTGGTTGTTTTTTTTCGGATTTTTCGGCTTTTTTTGTTGTTGTTGTTGCTACCATTTCTCGACCATTTCCTGCCGCATTGTGGGGACTGACTGTGTACCGCGATGAGAAATAATTTGGTGTAATTGCACCAACAGTGCGTGTGCGAGCATAATTTGCCCCAGATTTGGGAGCGTTTGTGATACGGAATTTCTCAGCATATCGCTTCGGGCGTATGAAAATAGATGAAAGTTTTGCACACAGTCAACACGTTAATGTATATCGCACGTGAAAACAATTCATGCAATAACAAGAAGATTTTATTTCTTGTGCAAAAGGGCTCACTGTCCAGTTTCATTGGGAATAAAAATCCGCTAAGGGCTTTCTGAGACACTGTCATAAGTAGAAGTGATAGAAACGAACAAAAACGGATTGGTTTGCTTCAACTGCGTACGGTTGGTTCAAACATTGACGAGGCCACCTGCAACCGATTGCACCTGAGGTGCAACAGGTATGCAACGCAAACCGGCTAGCACGGGGTTAGTCGAGTTGCTGGAGGTCACCGACAGCTATATTTACACTATTTCGCTTCATGCACCTCCTCCAAATCCGTTTCCTGCAGTTAATTGACGAACTAAATACACTACCCGGCCCAATGTCGCCGAAACAAGTGAAACATATTTGCAGCCCAGCTCTGGCTCCATGTCTTCAGGGTGCCGGGGAAGGGCAATTAGTGGCCTTCCGGGGTGGTGGGTGACGGTGGTCCACACCTGACCGAATGGACCGAGTGGCCGTCTGATGAAATAGTAGTTCCGTACACACTCGTACGTACACATCACCACATCATGTGCAATGTAAAGACGAAAGTGGTTCGTCCATTTCGCCCATTCTGCTTGACACTATACTAACGCCGGCAGGCTACACATTTTACTCTCGCACTCATATTGCATGATCTTCTTTCATGAATATTTATAATCAACGGCTGGCAACCCCGTCGAGGGGAGGAAGCGCCTGCAACTCCAACAGGTCGAACCGGCTGTTGCAATACACTCGAAATTGTGAGGAACGTCTGCAAGGAACGGACACTTTTTTGGGTGTTGTGTGCTTTAGTGTCTGTGTGTATAACTTATTCATTCCGTCCATCCATGCTAACCATCGCAGCAAAATTCAATGTCCGGTTTTATGTGTTCGGTTTACGGTTCGGTTACGGTTTACGAGATCGTTTAAAAATCAGTGCATTTAATTTAATGCACTATTTAAGCTCATCATGCACCTAATGAACGTAATGATTTGTGGACACATTTCTTCATTTCTTTTTCTGATATCTAGTAAGAGAGTGTTGCTCATAATTAAATTAATTGATTCATTCATTAAATCAATTATAGTATTCATTTTGGGGAGGAAAACCCGATTGATTAACAAACAATTCAACTTGAAGAAACCGTTTTCTTAGCACCAATTTTCTCACGCAAAACTCACGTAGGGAAATTCTGACACGCCATGGGTTACATGGAAGGGCAGCAAACCCCACGGGTTACTCCATCGACAGGTTCGAATCGAGCGTGAATATATGGTAAAGTTAGCTCCACAATCGTTTCGCATGATTGATCTCACACAAATATTTCGTGACGCTTATGCAAACCATCAACGAATTGTTCAACACTGGCCGAAGATAATTTGGGCTATCCCACGTTTGAGGTGCGTTATAATTTTAATATTACATTGCTTTGAAAGGCATAAAAGATGTATTAATTTTCGTTATCGTCAGAAGCCTTCCTTTGCTATACAAAAGTAACAATAAAAAAAAACTATTTCGCCAAATGACATTTACAGATTTTACAATGCCAAGTTATATGAATAAGTTATATTGACAAAATAGTATTAAGATAAAGGAAGCGATATTGTTTAAGAATGGTGACCACACAATGCAAATGATTGACTGAGATAATCCTGCTCCATTGCGTTCTTAAATTTCCGGCTCACAGTGTTTATTGCTAAAAATCTAATCCGATCAAAAAAACTGCATAAAAATCATTATACACCCATACAAAATTTAATCATGATCTGCTGTACAATTCGATCCAATTTCCTATCGATATATTTATACGTAAATCTCTTTGTATTGATGCGGTTGTACTCCCGGGTTTCCGTAAAATTAATGTAACCTGTCAGCAGATGAAGCAGGAAACAATCAACAACAGATTCCATCGGCGATCCACCGTGTTAGACAATGTGATAAATTTAACAGTCTGTTAGTCAAGGTAGATCAAACGGCATATTAGCTGGAACGTTGGAACTGAAACGCTAGGTTGTATGATATGTTTGTTTGATTGCCGTTTTACCACACTTACATGTCAATAACAAACGTATAAAATGTTTTTATGAACTTCATCTAAACAACGCTAAACCTGCCAGTCTGCTAATTCGAGATTAGCCTCTTAATAAGCGGACCAGTCGCCATGCTGCGTAGCTGTCGGAGTTGATTGGACAGCTAATCCAAATGCGTGGTCTAAATTGAATTCATGGCGATCAAGTGTACATATGCCTCGTGGCACCTAGTGTGCCGTGCTAGAGGTACACTTTTTACCGACAAAAGAATGTGCGCCTTTGCTCCTCACCATAACATTTGGCGGGTGGTTTGGTTGGCAAAACTATGTGGTCAAGCCTGTTTCTTTTTTGTTTTCCAACCTCCCCGAAGGATGTTTATATGGATATCTATAACTGTAGGTGACTGCATATTGTTACCAAGGACGACTTGACTTCAAGATTGCACGGAAAGACCTGAAGAAAGGCTTTAAACGTGCGCCTCCTTCGAAACTGTTCCTGCTGATTGCTCCACGGCGCTGGTGAAGCGGGCAACCGATAATATTTCGGTTAATACAGTTCGGTATGGTGGGTATTTGTTGCCACGTTGCTGTCTCTTAAACTGTCGAAAAAAGTGAAAGTCTTTTCGAACTATTGCAAACCGTGTCACGGAGAATTACATTTGTTGAAGCGAAAAGTGATAGTTGAGAGAAAGACGAACGGGCAATTTCGTTTCCCCAAGGTGAATCACTTTCATTTAACAAGCCAGTCATACAGGACGGAATGTTTTAGCTACACGAGCTTGTGTGGAGGATACTTTAGAACCATTCGTAAGCATTTTGGTTCATTAATAACGATAAGCGATTTACTATGGGTTCGTTCTTCCTATTACAAAGGATGTGGATCATATGGAATTGTACTTGAGATAGAGAGCGAAAGAGAAGTAAAACAACCCGGTAGTGAACACAAGCTCCAAAGACCTTGCATACTCCGGCCACCATGCTCTGTTGCACTCGTTCTAGGATTCATTAGCTTCTGTAAGGCTATTTTAAGCGCAACAACATCAGCAATACCTGGCCAGGTTCGTTATGAATAAAAAAAACAACGGCACAAAAAAAGTTAATGCTTCAGTAGAATCGTACTGCCGGGTTGCAAATAGAAGATATTGAAGGAATTAGTGAAACAAGCTACAATTGGCCATGGGAGACTAGGAATGATTTTCATGGATCACCGATGGTGCGTTGATTTCGTTGATACGTTTATCGAGATACGGCCATTACAGTGGGCCGTAAATTTTGATCACTTGTCAGAACTAGCTGATACTAAACACAATATATGTAGCGAATAATTGATGGTTTTATGACTATCATTGCTGCATACTTGATCGGGAGCATTGCTCTCCAAATGAAATAAAATTAGTAAATCTCACACAAAATCCCCAAATCTTAGAATTAGATACATGGCCCCATGGCCAATGTCAATTTCAATTTTGACCAATCCCAAAAAGGCAAAACCCAGCAGCATGGTTGGTTGGCTGGGTAAGTAGTTACAGTAATGACCGCATGTGTCGTACCTATTGATCGTTATGCTTACGTACAAGAAACCATCCGGCAGTGAAATAACGATGGTTATTGTCTTCGTTGCTGGGCGCATTGCTTGCGAGCGGGCTTCATGTTTCCATTCTGTTGTTGTTGGTTTCTTTTTATGTGCAAGCGTGCTTTCATGTCTTTTTGTTCCACCCCGTGTTACTATTTTATCGGTCTGGAGGGATACCAGCGTAATTGGATTTGTACTAGAATAATATCTATTCTATACGCAACCGATGAAACAATCCAACAAACAACTTGAATCCACTAATGCCTGCCACCACTGCGGAACGGGAAGTTTCCAGCAAACTTTTCTTCCAACATTGATATAGTGCACCTTCGCAACAGGAGCTTTGGTGTTGAACTTTTTCTAACATTCTTACACATTTCGAGACGGTCGCCCGATCTGGCTGCAGTTATAATTAAATTTAGCTAAAACCATAAAAGAATCATGCCAAAAGCAGCAGCGCTGGATCATCGGAGTATTAATTTGAACAGCGCACATTGTGGCTAGCTAAACCCATAACGTCCGTGGACCATTAATGTGTACTTCACCTGTGACGAAATTAGAAAGTTTGTCTGCTATAAAGTGTCACTTTGAAGTGTCACCGATACACGCTTTAGGTAGGGTCTTTTCGTTTCGATTTCAATGTCAAACTTCATCGCAGCATGCTGCGCTAGGAATACGCATTACGATCGAGCACGTCTTAAAAATGTGTGACAGATTCAGTGCAGTGACGAGAGAGCTTGCGTGGTCTTGGGTACAGAAAATGGGTAGCCCCGCATAGCGCATAGCGCACAGCGTACGTACGTAATCGAAGCAAACGCACAAACAGCCCAAACATACTTCATAACACATGGTGCCGGGCGTAATCAAATTTCCCGCCACTGCTAGTTAAGTACATTTTGTTCCATGTTCAACGCACCGCTACGTGCTACATGTTTGCCAGCATGTTTGCCATTTCATTCATACGAGCATTCAGCCAATGTAGGGCGCATATATTCTGCCGAAGTGCATCGAGTATTTTTTGTTGCTTTGCAAAATAAAGAATTCTTCTTACGGTATTCGCAAACCCTTATACTTGTGCCGGTTGTATAGTTTCATCTGGTAAAATGGAAATGTCACGTGGCTATTGAAGGGTTAAATTTCCATTTAATTTGCGACCGAAAGAAAACGTTACGCATAACGCGTTTCAATTCCACCATCTTCTTCTTCCCCCTCGTCTGCTTCTTGATCTTTGCGAAGCGATTGTGTGCAGGCTGAATGATCGTGCCTAATAGAATAAGTTACGCGCTAATGCATTTGTTTCGGTACGGATTTAATCGAACGTTTATCCGATTCAGCTGTACAGATTGCCAATGGGTTTCTCAACGTGATCTCGAAACGGCTCGTGCGTCGATCGGCAGTGGCATCGATTCGGGATCGAACGCCATATTGGTGCCCCACGTGCTTCCAGCAAGTGCTGCCGGCAGATCAAATCGGCACGCACGTGGTTGCGTGGTTGTCGCCATTGTCTGCAAACCGTTTGCTGTCCAACGATAGCCAACTTCCTCGTCGCGGTGTCGGCCTATTGGCCACGCACTGTTTGTTTTGTCGTTAGTGGCCGGTTTGCTACTTTCAACACCTGCTGCAGGGGCGTTTAAGGTGCGATTAAGAGCGTGCATTTTTACATTATTGATGAATTTAAACTGAACCCACCAAGTGTGCGTTCCAGCCAATGGCGACGGCCTTGAACGATTTTTTGTTTGTTTGTAAATAATTGGTAAACCAACGAATCAAGCTTAGTTGATGCTGGAGCTCGATTCAGTATTGCGCTAGGTCGGTATCTAACTGGCTCAGCTTGTTAAATGTAGACAATTTATCTCTATTTTTTATTGATATGACCACCATAAGGCATCAGCCTACGCTGAATGGTCCGTTTTTTATTGTCTGATATTTCCCCTGACAAAACTGGCTAACGATGAAACTACGTTCGCTGAACTTGCACAGAAAGTATCTCAAATATATATTATTTACTGAACTGATTAATCGAGCAACTCAATGTTTTAGACAAAGAGACGCGAGTTTTCACATAAATTAATTTCAAAAGTACATACAATGAGAAATAAGACTAAAATTAAGATTTAAAAAAAATAATTAATTAAAACGCACCTGCCTAACGCAACAGTAGCACTAATATTTCAAATGTTTTTTTCATTTGCAGGTTGCAATTATTTACTGGCATCAACCATTGGTGGCATCATACAATGTAGCAGAGCATAGACTGGACTATATTAAGTTGGGTGAAGGTCGTGAGTATAACTATCAGTAAGTACACGAATGGCATCTTATGAGCTAAGGGCTCATAAAACTTGGCGCATTACGATCAACAGCTTAACTTGTGCTGTTATTTCGTTCTACCTATCGTTTCACACAGCTACAATGATGGTGTATCATCCGGGTATGACAAGCGTAAATTTTACAAACGCCCGCAAGCTTTCAAGCAGCCATACACGCTGAAGAACTTTCCATCGCCAGTCGAGCAGATTGCCACAAATGAATTCCAGACGCATCCGCAGCAAACGTACATGTCGCAGGAAAGTCTGCTGCCGGTGTACGAGTCGCACGAGAAAACTGTCCAGTACGTACCTGTGGACTATTCTTCGTCGAAATCAACGGCCAGCCAAAGGGAATCGCCATACACGTTGACGCAGTCGGCTGGCCCAGTTTCCTACACGGGCAGTTTAGCCGAGCGGGTCATCCAGATGATCCAATTGCAGCATCCACCAAGTGCAAAGAATGTCAGTGCCGCTGCTGCAACCAGCGTTAGCAACGGTGGTGTCAGTACTGGGACAGGCGCCAGCTCAGTACACTTCCATGCCCCAAGCGTACAGTACCACCAACATCCCGGAAGCTATCAGTATTTCAATGCTCATCCAGCGCCGTCGGAGTACGAGCTGGTACGACCCATAAGCAACTTTCCACCACCAAGGCCCTACATTGCACCGGCATTGACCACTACCAAGGCACCGTATGTAGCGCCGTTTCTGCAACGAACATCCACCACAACCACCACGACTACAACGACCACGCCTGCTCCTCCGACCAGGCGACCGTACGTAGCACCAGGGGTCACGAACGATCCGCTACTGAATTCGGTGTCCCTCGCAAACCAGCTTAAGTATACCAGCTCCGGTCGGCCGGTGACCACGGGTAGCAATGGCAGCGGCAATCCGTTGAAACCATACGAGCCCGAGTTTGACATAGACATACGAATCGATTTGCGCGATGATTCCGCGTAGTGTTCATAAATCTATTCTAGCATAATTTAAGCTGCCTATTTCCCTACACCCCTTATTTCATACGCCAACGTGACAAATAAAATGCTCAATGTCGAAATCGAACCCTCGCCTCGTTTCTGTACGGAATGAACAGGAATTAGGTCAATGATTATGGCGTCTCCCAAAGTCCAGAAAATGGGGAATTTCATTCCTTCTTTCTTTTTCTAGGTGATATTATGTGCGTTGGACTTGGACGGCTATTGCTAACATTGCGGGGTTTGTAAATGAGTGTTTGCTTACATCATCCTTACAACATACTTTTTGTAAAATATTCTAGCAATATTGTAATCAGAAACAAGAAGCATGTTTTTAACAACTGCTTGAAGGATACATTAATTCACATCCAGTAACTCAGTTTACGATGTTTTGACGTTACCAACCAACAGAACTAACCCTGCTGCAGATAACACCACCTTATATAGCATCATAAATAAGTACTATTCCAAAATGACGGTAATGGATACAAAGTATCGTCGTGGTAATATCATTATTCTTAGTTCCTGCTTACACAATCTCGAAAAGTAAACAAAACTCTAGCGGAATTCTCGTTACATTGCCAACAGTAGTTATGAGGCCGTTGGCTTTATCATAAGCTAAAACTGGCTTTCTGTGCTCTCTGTCCGAAAGTTCTTCAAATATTGACCAAGATTTGTAACAATACAAGCTCCTGGGGGAAAATGTAACCTAATTGAAATGAACTCAAGCAGCTCTACTTGTTTGAGCAGTGGGAAGAGCGTGTAATCCAATACTACAATGGTTATCTACCTTATCCCGCAGAGACCATTAAACCTAATACATTTTTTGTGGCGAAAAATAATAAATGCAACACAGGATATTCTTACGCAATTGAAGGTAGTTTTTATCGTCGGCTTGAGGGTGCTGAGATACTTCATGAGAATCGACCAGATGTTGATGGGCTATGAATTTCAATCGATTTTCAGCTTTATTTATTTATGTGCTGAAACATACAAACGATATCTACTTGCGGAGTCGTACTGAGAAGATAAATTATAATACCGAAAAATACTAACCCAACAATCATTAATCTTGATCAGCTATTGTAAATGTCATTCGAAATTAATAATTTACATTCCTTTCTGAACTTCAGCACGGAAAAAAAAACACTCACAGAAAAAAACCCTTCTTTTTCTGTTAACAAAATTGCCTGATATGCGCCACTTGCCAAGTTAAGGAAAACGAAAAAAGGAACAACCATCTCCGAGCATGGATTGGGCAAACGCGCCCGTCCTTTCTTTTTGGCGCATTGCAAAATCATGCTCAACGAACGACGCAGAGGTGTTTTTGCTAGCAATAAGGGCATTCTTAGGTTCGTTTAAATTTCGTATTCAAATTAAACCATTTCATTTGCATTGCCACCGAAATGCCTATTGTAGCATATTATAATAAAAAGCAAACAAAAATGGTTGTTTGGTGTTCAAATCCGATGTAGAATAACGCGAAAAGATGCACACTCTTTTTAAAATTGTATCGCAAACTCAACGAAAATGAATGAAAAATAATTATTTCAAATGGATTAAACATTTTAGCTTAAAATGATTAATACATCTTGTAACTTGGTTATGCTTGTCCATAATATTTAATTTTTAGTTAGTTAGCGCCCTCATTACAGTTCCAATAGAAAAGTTTTGCTAATTAAATGATAAGATCACAACAGAATTCGTCCTAAGACACTGAGCCATGTTTTGACCATCCAGGTATACGGTCAATAAATACTAGACAGTCCTTAATCGATGGATGTTGCTGTGCTTCTTCAAAAAAAAAAAACGACCAACCTTCAAGTAATGAAGGTCCTTTGAGGAAGGAAACGCTTTCACGCAAAGCATGAAAATCTCCCTCAATGGTTTTTATTCAATTGTGTACAGCAGAAATATTACTCCCCACAGGGGAAATTAAATAAACAACAATCATTCTTTTCCCAAACACCGTTTAACCATTCATGTATGATTGACCACCACAACAGTTATGTCCAGTGGAGGAACAAGAAAAAATGTTCTGTTAGGTATTGTTATGAGCGCCCGGACGACATCACGTGCCCGGACGGAAAATAAATCGATCACAACGTAGAATTGTCGCTGTGTCCGCGCCATGGTCCCCAAATACCGAAACTGTGAACACAAACAAAACGTGCTGCTAAACTTAGCCTCCAGCATAATGTCTGCGAATCGTGACGAAAGTACTATAGTGGGTAGCCGGATTACAAAATCAAATACGTTAATGACACACGCAACATACGGCCGGGCAGCACCCATAGTGATGATGGTTACAGGTTTGTCAGAACTTTTGCCACTGTATTCGTGCTTCCAGGTTCGGCCGTACGTGCCAGGAATTAGGTATTGTAACACGACAAAACGGAAGCAAGAAGTGTCCGTACCACGCATTCGCCAGCGATCCAGCAATGGCTTGGGTTGTGTCCTGGGTCAAAAAATATTTATCAGTACATTTCACTTTGTTTGTGTCCTTGCGGTGGACGATACCCATACTCATGCGGTGGAATGATGAGGCCGATCTCGTTATGGATACTAAAACCTGTTACGACGTCGGTTCTTTCAATAAGATTATTTAAAATCGATAATGCTACATCACTTTGATCACCAACCAGCGTACCATGCAACCATGCGTTAGTGCGACTTAGGGCTTCTTATCCTAACGGATTGTCTCGTCGCCAAAACGAAATGTTTAGGTGACAGGGTTTCGCGTCTGTTTACTTTCCTTCGGGAAGCCTCGCTATGTTCCGCTATGTCACAAGAAGTTTCATGCTTGGACGTGATGTTTAGTTTAGATTCTTAGTGTCAACTTGCAAACAGTGGCCCGGAAATTGCAAGGAAGTTGGGCTCACGCTGGATGAGGGAAGGTTCTGAATAATAAAGCATACGTTTGTTTTCAGCGTCTGCTTATCATCCTTTCAAGCCGTCATTAACATTTCCACCTCCAGTAAACCCTTTTCGCCAGAGGGAAAATGCTGGGCACGTTTGCGAAAATGTCCACCACCATCCGTTTTTGGTATGTACTCGTTTGCATCACGTAGCTTTCTACCAACCATATTAGTTCTCATCGGACCGAATCGCACCGAATGAGTACTAAAGGCATTGAAACAAAAGGTTGTGCTATTGATTTTTATAGTTAAAAATTTAAGTCGCGTAGAAGAGGGACGCTTGCTGCTAAATTTAGACCAAATTGGAGTATGATAAAGGGTATCGCGTGAATAAACAATTTGAAGAAGAAAAAAATCGTTACTATATTTCTCATACACTCCACATACAATCGACACGACGGAGGTTTGAGCAAGTAGGTAAGCTTTTTACTATCGAATTTTGTGTAGTGAGCCGCACACAAAATATTTTAAATAGCACGAAGCCAAACCTATTCACTTGTCCAAATGTTTTTTCAACATTTAAATAAAAAAAAAAAACATTAAATTATTTTGGATTTTTCCAGTGAATTCTCTATAATCCAGTATACGACAAAATTTATACGTAAACAAATAAGCATACAATTAATGTACAATCACTCAAAAGATATCGACTTGCATTAGCAAAAAGACGGTATAAGCCCTACTTTTTTGTTGTTGTATTCTTTATGTTAATATCGACTNGAAGGTTCTGAATAATAAAGCATACGTTTGTTTTCAGCGTCTGCTTATCATCCTTTCAAGCCGTCATTAACATTTCCACCTCCAGTAAACCCTTTTCGCCAGAGGGAAAATGCTGGGCACGTTTGCGAAAATGTCCACCACCATCCGTTTTTGGTATGTACTCGTTTGCATCACGTAGCTTTCTACCAACCATATTAGTTCTCATCGGACCGAATCGCACCGAATGAGTACTAAAGGCATTGAAACAAAAGGTTGTGCTATTGATTTTTATAGTTAAAAATTTAAGTCGCGTAGAAGAGGGACGCTTGCTGCTAAATTTAGACCAAATTGGAGTATGATAAAGGGTATCGCGTGAATAAACAATTTGAAGAAGAAAAAAATCGTTACTATATTTCTCATACACTCCACATACAATCGACACGACGGAGGTTTGACCAAGTAGATATGCTTTACTATCGAATTTTGTGTAGTGAGCCGCACACAAAATATTTTAAATAGCACGAAGCCAAACCTATTCACTTGTTTTTTCAACATTTAAATAAAAAAAACATAAAATTCTTTTGGATTTTTCCAGTGAATTCTCTATAATCCAGTATACGACAAAATTTATAAGTAAACAAATAAGCATACAATTAATGTACAATCACTCGAAAGATATTGACTTGCATTAGCAGTAAGACGGTATAAGCCCTCCTTTTTCGTTGTTGTATTCTTTATGTTAATATCGACTAGAGAATGCTATGCACCATAAGCAATAAATAGGTGCTGCAATATAAATCATTGCCAACAGTCCCAAAACAGCACTTCGGGAGCTCATGTATTTTCATTTTTGTGATACAAACTTCGCTTTATCGTTTTTCGGGTTTTGTTTTGTTCTTGCTGAGCTCTTGCATTAAAACTTGTGTAAAGTTTTCTTTACTTAGTAAGAACTACAATAAATTTGTTTAGGAAAAGCAAAAATACATTTTACTTACATAAGTTGCTTTCATTGGTGCTCCATGTCACATTCACGCTGCTGGTACAATGCTGCGACAATTTTGTTCATTTAGTTTTAAATAGTCATCTCTAGCTTTCTTTCATTACTGTAAACACTGGTTTATATGTGGCACAACCTTCAGAACACAGCACACAGCTGGAAAAATTTAATGATCGAGTTGAACGCTGAACACACAGATGTAGATGGTGTTTGTCATAGGCTTTGCAAACATTAAACTCTGGCACATCCTACACTGCAGTAATGCTATGTTAATCCTAATTATGAAACCACTGGCATCATTAATAGCGTTAGTAATGTTGATATACTAAACATTTTTTCTTCGCAAAATGGATCCCATCGATGATGACACTGAATTCATATTGCAACGAACTTCACAGCGAGAGAAATAACGAACGGATGGAACGCGGGAAGATTCACGACCTTTCGCAAGGCTCTCGCAGGAATGGAAACTCACAGTAACCAAATACACGAAGCCATACGAATTCCCGAACACGTTCAAAACACTCGAACAATCAGCAACAGCAGTAGCTGTCGGTTTCGTCGTGCGCAGTAAATGACCACGGTCATGGGTATCCAAAAATAGGCAAAAAAAAAAACTCATCTAATCAGAACACCATTCTGCCCTTTCATCCCTCTGAACATTTCCACTGTTGGGGGCATTTCGGATACACTCCAATTTTTTCACCAAATTTTGACGGTCAATGTAGCAACAGCTAATACGCCCTTTTTTGAGCCGTAATGAACCTGTGGCCACACACACACACTCACACAATATCGATTACATCCTTCCTGCGATGTACGCAGTGACATATGGAGGGACGAAAGGTACTCGTGCACAATGAAAATTATCTTCCACAAAAAAAGGAAAACGTACATCTAATTAAACGTTCGTAACGCTATTGATCACCATCACTGAATTAAACGCACAATTTCTTCCGTACTTATTGGAAACGCAAGTTATCGGCTAGCAAAGTTAGACACTTTAGGCAACAGTGGCAGCACAATGAACGTGCGACTCTACCAGGATGCTTGCTCTGTGCATAATGGCTGCGAACAGTCCCGTGGTTCTCTATTTCTGGAATTCGTGAAAACCCGAAGTCAGCTTACAATCTTATCCATTGAGCAAAACAGAGAAAGCATGTTCCTCGGAAAGCTTCACACTTTTCACGCCAATGGAAATATAGCATCCAACACTCACCAGAACTCACAGCGCGCACGCACCGTTTTGTGCATAGTATACAAGTTCTACGGTAGTGTATGCAAACATAACGAAGCGTTACTACGACACACGATCGTAACGCATTCCTTTTTCCGTACAAGAATCCTAGGTAAGATGCATCTATTCACTATCATCAACATGTTCATGCGTGCAATCATCACACAGCTAACTAATGAAACTAAGATATAACCGAATCAAAACCGAGCCTTTTCTTTGCAAATAAAACATCGTTCCGCCTTAGATCGATTCAGAATGTTTTAATTTTGCCATGTATATTCATTTAAACGGTTTTATTCAAGCGTGTTATCAAATCTAACTACAATTCAAAGATATTTTTAGTGGGCAGATACAATTTTTATGTGATTTGTTTCTTTCTAGCATATTGGAAGCTAAGTTACTGTTAAGACTGTTGAATTGGAATTTCGATCAGAGTTTGCATTTCAATTGTAATAAGATTTTACTATGCAGTGTATACCATCAGATGCTTTGTAGATCTATTATTTCTATTCCACAACCATACAGTATGAGCTCTTTGTCGTCTTGCAAAAATTCGACACCTTTCAAATCCGCAATGCAGGTGTTCGTAGTGCGTTCTACTACGAGCTTTCCATAGTTCGAAAAATTAGTTACATAAACCCGCTGGTCAACACCAACACTGATCATTCGATCATTGTCTAGAAGCTTCAACCCAGTAACTTGTGCAGTATGTAGATACTTTTCGCATAATTGTCCTAACACTCGAACATGCGGTTTTCCTTCCGAGTCGGTAATTTCTAACAGTGATACCATAACCGATTGATCATCACCGCCGGTGGCAAACACAAACTTTTCCACATCTACCTGTTTTACATCGACTGCATTCACTCCACTGCTGTGATGACGGTGTCGATAGAAAGGTTCGTTAGGATACGAAGTATCCCAGAAACATAACAGTCCATCAGTGGCCATCGAAACAAATATAGACTTTCCCCTCACGTCCACGTTAATCATCTTTAAAATGCATCGTCCATAAAATATTTCGCTTTGCAGCGATAATGCAACTTGCCCATCGGTGAAGGAAAGCTGATAAATGCGTATAAATCCATCGGAACAGCCGAACACAATTTGATCGTTCGACAATAAGGCTGCACACATAAACTTTGTTTCCGGGTCGAACGTAGACTGCCGATTCGTTTTCCAACGGGTACGCTCCGAATCGGTGGCCAGCAGCATGTAATCATACTCTTGCTTTATGCGAAAGCTTTTCAAATCTACACTCGTCACGCATATCTGTGCCCTTCCGCCAGCAGAAATCACGAGCAGACGGTCGTTTTCCATCCAATGCTTCATTATAATCGTTTTTATGCTGGAGATGTGATTAAACAAATGTTTTCGGGGTTCTTCCACCAACTGGCCCTCCTTCAACACATTTATCCGTAGAATGTTGTCTTCGCCTCCCGAAAACAGCAAGTACGAATCATCCCGCCGTGCTACCTGCAATATGTTGCATGCTCGTGTGTGCCAGTTGTAACGTGGTAGCATTAGTTCGCTACCAATGTTGTTTCCCATCGTAAATTGCACTTTTTTGAGTCGCTTATGTTGGATGAAAACATACGCGAAGCTTTCTGAGCTTTCGTCGAAGTAAAAATCCCAACACCGATGCCCTCCACCACAGTCACATTGCATATATATCTCATTCGTATGATCAACCATTAGAAAATGTGAATCATTAAAACCTAGGTAAAATGTGCTGGTGCTACGAACCAGTTTGCGATCGATCCAACCAATGGCTGATTTGGTGAAAGTTAGGAACTCTATCTTTTTTGAGACAGTATTAACAAACAGTTCGCAAATGCGTCCATCGTGACCCGTTGTTCGAAAATTATATTCATCCGACAGCTGTGCACAATTTGCGTCCACAGTGATCGAGGTGATGCCGAGTTTTCCATGCACATTCGAAAGTTTGAATATGGGACCGATATGAGATTTGTCGAAGAGATACAAATGACCAGATCGATCAGCCATTAAGAATAATTCTGCATTGAGCATCAGAAAGGACGTCAACCATCGTTCCGTTGAGGGAGGTATCCTATGGCACGATACAATTGCTTCCAGTGCTTCATCCAACACAATGCAACGTCCACTAGCATCGCATACAGCAACATTCTTGGATCGTGCACAAAAGTTCAAGGATCTTATGGTACCCTCCTTTATATCTGTTGTGTCATTCGCACAAGTGAAAGGTTTCTGCAAGAAAGTTATGGTTGAGCTACTTACGAGATTAGCACAATTCTGTTCTGCCACATTATAAACTATGATGTTACAACCGCCCGCTAGGTAGAACGTTGTTTCTCCAACCTCTATTAAGCTGCATTTGAAGTTTTCACGCTTTTCTAAGCGGTGTGCTATTGTGCCATTATGCTCGAGCAACATTACCTGATTGTGGTTCGTAGCAGCTACCATACACCCGTTGGTTAAGAACTTAATTTTGGCTAAATGTTCGCCTGCCGACAGTACTGGACTTATGTCCGTCATATTAGTTAGAGCGCTACCAGTATTATCGTTACCGTCAATGAACCGTCGTATGCAGTACTTGTGCAAGTTTCCATTACTTGCTGTTATAAAAATTGTAGCACTTTCTAGATCATAGTCCATGTTCCATAGTGTTGGTCCCTCGTCTATACGTTTCTTCAACACCAAATTTCCATCAACAGTCCACAGGCAGAGGTGAGAATCTTCCCCGATCGATACCACTAATGATCGATGTGCTAGAAAGAACCAAAGTACCGATGATAAAGCACGTAATGGACCATGTAGCTGCTACTTACCTCCACTTATAATACGACACTGGAAAACTCGAGCTGTGTGCGCAAAACAATATCGTTCCTCTCGCAGTTCTACCGATTTGGAACAATCCTCCTTGTTTAGCGACAAGTGTACATTCCAAAATTTTATCGAACGATCATCAGATGTAGTGGTTAGCAAACCGGAAGCAAAATCGCATGCGATCGAGAAAATTACTCCATTATGGGCTGATATACTTTTTAGTACCCTACCACGACAATCTTCTGGGCCTGCCACAGACCAGGCTAGTATTAGACCTAGAGCAGTTCCGGAGAGGACGACCACATTGTCCCACTGTTGACCAGTGATAGTGGAACAATACAGCGTAGATCCATCTTCGCAGGGACTTTTATCAACCAAATCCCAATGCAAAGAACGGTTGTCGTTACAACGTTCTAATAATGCTGCTACACCGTGGGATGTTACCATGCACAACTGTGTAGGAGAGAGCAGTGATATGCTGCTGATCCAATCGTGCAAGCGCCGTCGAACGTGAGGTATAGGTTGGTCGTACGGTTCTTCGGGAATAACGATCAATACACTTTCGGAAAATGTATGTACCTGGCAATCTACAACGCAACAGTAGGCCTCACGACCTGCATGTAGAATTACGAGATATTTGTCTGTCTCGATAATGCATGCNTAATAATGCTGCTACACCGTGGGATGTTACCATGCACAACTGTGTAGGAGAGAGCAGTGATATGCTGCTGATCCAATCGTGCAAGCGCCGTCGAACGTGAGGTATAGGTTGGTCGTACGGTTCTTCGGGAATAACGATCAATACACTTTCGGAAAATGTATGTACCTGGCAATCTACAACGCAACAGTAGGCCTCACGACCTGCATGTAGAATTACGAGATATTTGTCTGTCTCGATAATGCATGCTTCTATTCCATGAATTTTATCTACAAGCCGTGGCAAACTGGCAAACGTACGATGTGTCCTTCCGTTTGGAGTGAGATACACGAGGGCCAACTGGTTTCCGATTGCTGTAAGTTAATGATGCAAAAGATAGTATAGAATCCAAATGTTCTGCTTCTAAAATATCCTAATAATTTTACCTATCAACAATGTTTCCCTACAAAGCACTCGAATGCACGCTGCATCAGTAAGAACACGCATGGTTCACGCCGGCTGTATTTTCTTGGGATACGAAATTTGTTTATTATTTTTTGATAACTGCTCGTGACAGGAAATCGAGGGAAACTGGCAGTTCAGACACAGTGCATTGTTGTGACTTTTGAGATACGGTTAAAATCCGATTATATTCGTCCAAGCTTTACCAATTCATTGTCAAATGAGGTGGCTTACAAGTAATAAAGAAATGTAACATTCACATAATTTTGATTTGTTCTGTTGTTGTAGGTTTTACAATGATTTGGATCGAAAATGAAGACATTTTATTTGGTAGACTCCAACATCGACGAAGCATACGAATTGTTCTTTGGGACACAAAAGGCTGGTCCACCGAATGTCAAATTTGTGATGGAAAATGTCAAAATGCATATCAGGGACATACCTTGTCTACCTTGCCTAACGCGAAGTCGTCCAATCTTTTTCGCACGAATGGGCTAGCAAATTATAAAGAAATTGTTCTACAAATTCCATAAAAACCGGCTCTCGGCTAGTGTAATTTGTGTAGTTAACATTGTTCTTATCCCAGTCGCGGTTATTACGGTGAGCAATACACTTGGATGCGAGATTGATTGTTGGTTTAGCGGTTCACGGAAGGGAGCAGAAAAGTTCTTCGTTTCCATCTTAGCGCGCCTCCGTCAATCCTCAGGGCTGGGGTTACGTGTGTGTGTAGCAGTGTGCTAAGTGTGTGCATCCCGTAAAAGATACCGGGAAGGTTTGGTTGGCAAGCGGAACAATATTGTGCTCCACCATAGCAACTGTGGTGGGCTGCTAGTCGCTGTATAGCCAAATCATAATAAATCGATTGTTGACAAACTGATCGGCCGACATCTATCCAGAGATTTTCCGATTTTGGATGTAAACGTCGGCAGGAATGTTTGTCTAGGATTGTACGACAACAACAACCTTGGTATAGGTTCTACGGTGGACTCAGGAAGCTACGTCCAAATAAAACTGCAAACTGTTCAATCCATTTGGTGTATTGAGAAGATCTCTTATAAGAACGGGAATCGGCATATCAGCATCATGTCTTTTCACCCTAGGCCTCCGGGAACAACGATTGTTTCCGCTGGAATTCCGTACATTGCTCCACCAATAGTGCAGGTAATAAGTAATGTTAAATTCTTAGCTGCAAAAGCAAGTAAAATAAAATTATTTTTACATTACAGCAACCTATGATTCCCGCTATGAACCAGCCACCTCCCTCTAATCGTGGCGGAAGTTTTCGTTCCGGGGCAACGATCGGTTCTCGGCCACAGATGTACAACAACAAACCTCCTCCGCAACCAGAACCTGTGTACGATGGTCCGATAGTGACCGTGTTTGTGGGTAACATTAGTGAAAAAGTGCCAGATCCAATGATAAAACAGATTTTGGCATCTTGTGGTACAGTGGTTAACTGGAAACGTGTGTCTACCTTTGGGTTTTGCGAATATGAGTAAGTATGTTTGGTGCAATAGATAATGTCTTGTAGTATGTAGTATGTAATAGTTTCTTCAGATTTAATTACACGATGATTGCTTTTATTTTACAGTCCGGCCGGAGGTGCAAGAGCCGTACGGTTGGTGCACGACCTAGAAGTGGGTGGTAAAAAGTTGGTAGCCAAGGTGGATGCCAAGAATAAAGCGCTGCTTGACTCATTCCGCGAGGATGAAAGCAATGCCGAAACCACTAACGAAGTGTCAGAAAAGCGGGGTGATGACGATGCAATGGAAGCTATAGGTCGCATATTGGAAGACTTCAAGGAGGAACTAGCTGCGGCTGAACAGCAACAAGAAGAAACACAAGCGAAACAGAAGAAAATGCTGCAAACGGTAGACATTGAAGATGGCAAACGGGACATAATTAACAAGGAAATTGGCAAGTTCCGCAAGTATACCGAGGAAGAAGAGTTAAAAAAGGAAAAGGAAAAGGAGCGTAAGAAGCGCGAAGAAAAGCGAGCAGAAGAAAAACAGCGTCGCTCAGTATCGCCCCGGAAGGATAAGAAAGCTTCAAACTCCTCTAGACGACGCAGTCGATCTCGATCGCGTGATCGTGAACGGGATCGCGAGCGTGAGCGGGAAAGAGAGCAGCGCGAACGCGACAAGGAGCGTGAACGTGAACGCGAGCGTGAGCAGCGTGAACGGGAGCGCGAACGTGAACGAGATTTGGAACGGCAACGTGAACGAGAACGAGAACGTGAACGGGAACGAGAAAGGGAACGTGAACGGGATCGTGAACGGGAGGATATGAAGGTGAATCGCAATCCGCGCGATATCCAGAAAGAGAAGGAAATGGAGGAGGAAGCCCGGGAACGCAAAAAAGCCGAGAAGAAGGCTCGTGACAAGGAGGCTGCATACCAGGAACGGTTGCGAAACTGGGAAGCTCGTGAGCGGAGAAAAGCAAAGGATTACGAAAAGGACCGGGAGAAGGATCGATGCAAGGAGGAAGAACGCGAGAAAGAAGCAAAACGACTGAAAGAGTTTCTCGAGGACTACGACGACGATCGTGATGATCCAAAGTATTACAAGTGAGTATTACATTCTGTATGAGCTAATGTTAGAACTGTTGTCTAAAGTACACATTTGTAACGGTTTACGCAGGGGCCGAGAACTCCAACGAAGGCTTGCTGAAAGAGTTCGCGAGGCTGACGCTGATTCTAAGGATCGTAACAAGGAGCAGGAGGAGCTGGATGAGTTGAAGAACAAGATATTCAGCGGAGAGTACGATAACCCGACGCTCGAGTTCGAGAAAGCCAAAAAGGAACGCGAAGATCTGTACAAACCGAAAATACTTATCGACGTGAATCTGGAACAGTCACAACAGCGTGAACGGGAGCTTGAGCGTGAACGGGTTCGCGACATAGAACGTCAGCGTGCTAAGGAGCGGGAGCGCATGAATAAGGAACGCTACGTACTTGCACAAGCATCGAGGGAACTCGCATCGGTCGATGCGGAACCAATCGAGTCCGACTCTAGTGGACAGGATAATTTTAATTCACCAGCCGGAAGTGCACTGCAAGCAGCGAACAGTAGTGCGTCGAATGGGCCAGGATCGGGATCGGCCAGTATAATGGACGGAATGGGGAACAGCAATCATCATCACCATCATCATCCGCATCACCACCATCAGCATCACCATACGCACCACAATGCGGCGGACCAACGTGTTGCCTCTGCTGGCCAGCATCCTCCGCATGCCGGATCCGAAACGCGTGATTCCTTTGGTTTGATGGGACATGGTAGCGGAGGAGTAAATACATCCGGTGGAGTCGGCGGAATGTTGGATGATGATAGCTCTCGGCACTCGATACGATCAAACTCGCAGCATGGAATCCCCGAAAGTCCAGAAGCAAATAGTAACAGTGAGATGAACTCGATATCGGACAAATCGTCACATCATCACCATCAACAGCTGCCGCCCCAACAGTCAGCAGTGGGCCCGACAATTAGCTTGAATTTGAACGTGAACGCGAAAAAGAAAAAGCTTGAAATGAAGGACGTGTTTAACAGTCTTGATGACGATACGGAAGAATCAAATGGTCCTAAAAAACGGAAGCTTGTTCCATTAGGTAAAGTGGATCCCGAAATCGCAATCCTTACATATATTCATGATAACTTCTTATTCTTTTCTACAGAGTACGAGGATGGACGGGGTCAGATGGATACGCCCATAGGAACAGCAAATAGCACACCTGCAGGTACCGCACCTAAATCATCGAAAGGTAAGAAGGATGATCCTTCTAACCGCGAAACACAAAAGTCACAGGAAGAGAAACGCAAAAATATTAAGAGTATTATCGACAAGATACCGACGGAGAAGAGTTCGCTCTTTAACTATCCGCTCGACTGGAACGAGATCGATAGTACGATCGAAAAGAAGATTCGACCATGGATAAACAAAAAGATTATTGAGTACATTGGAGAACCGGAACCAACGCTGGTGGATTTCATCTGTTCAAAGGTGCTTGCCGGTAGCACACCCCAGGGCATTCTGGACGATGTGCAGATGGTAAGTGGCGCGTGTTTTAACGCTTCCTTTCAAAAAAGAAACCCAATCCCATCCTGAGCGCGATCTGCCGGCCGTATTGTCGCCATTTATTTAATAATGGTAAATTGTTTACTTTCGTTTCAGGTTCTCGACGAGGAAGCTGAGGTTTTCGTGGTAAAAATGTGGCGACTGCTGATCTATGAAGTGGAAGCAAAGAAAGTCGGTCTGGCGAAGTAGGTACGAACGAACACAGATGACCAGCCATGACGATGAGAAGCGAAATGAGAAAGGAATTTCACATATTGGCATGATACGGACGGATGCGAAACTGCGTGGCCGTACAAAAGGAGCTCGCTCATGTAGTTCCCTACCTAAGACCGGTGAGTCAGTCGACAGCGGTCTTTGAAATGAATGCTGTAGCTGGTGAACTTGATTAAGCTATACCGTTAACGCTAGGAAATTGTTCAACAATGGAAGAAGGAATGTCTTGAGTGCGAACAAATGGTCGCATCTAATAAACCTTTTTCCCGATATTTCCCACTGCATCCTTTTTGTGGTATTACGACATGATGTACAATCCAAGAATCTGTTGACAATTTTTATGTACATCCCGTAAAGAAACACGGCGGGTTAGTGCTTGCGCTAAGCATGCCATTTTATTCAATGATTCAAACCCGAGTAAGCAAAACAAATTCAAGCAGTAATAATAAGTTGGTGGCGCTATATTATTTGCTGCCTAAGTAAGGTGTGTTCTACGTGTATTGGACTGTTTGACAGAACGACCATTAGTGAGATTGAATTGCCATTAGCTCTTGTATAATATTATATTTTTTCCATAATTTTTGCTTTGTTAGATGTATTGTCAACACGGGACAGTAACATAGGTTTGTTGAATTCACACACCAGCGAGAGGTGAAATTTGGTTTGATCAGCATTCATGATTTAGTATGAACCCATTGCATCGCTTCAGTAACAGGGGGAATGTTTATGTGGGCAGAATAGCAATAGTCGTATCAGAATGCTCTTGTTCTATATAATCATTTTCGTCGTCGACAACGCGTGTATGTAAAAACCCATGAGAAAATAATAGCGCAAAGAGCTTTCCAAGCATCTTCAGAACGACATTATTATTAAATCTTTGACCTTTCACGATTTGTCTACGATAGGGATCACTATGATATGTGCAGCGAATGTGTAAGAAAAACTAACAATTACCAAACATAGTGCAACAAAGCCATATAAATACACACTCCGCCGAAGGCATCTATTAATATGTCTGCAAAACTATGGTCCTTCAATTCCTTTGCGTGTAGTGTTTTATACATATTTACCCACAATTACCTACCTGCTGATGTATCAATCGATGTACGAGCTAATTCCAATCCTTTCTTTCAGTGAATGTATGTATTATTTGTGGAGGACAACGCTATGAAGAGTTATGTATGGGCTCTTTTGGCGGATGACATGCGGGAAACTGCTACATGTAAGTAGAGTGAAATTGTTTCTATAAGTTGTTTGAGAAATTTTTCCAAAACCAGTTAAGTAATTTTCCATGTAAAATTTCATGTTACGAAACCTAAGGATTCTCCTTAGCAGAACCTTGCGTTAAGACAGAAGCGCCAACAAATGTATGCGTTGTGTATGCTAGTTTGAAATTTTACTAAATACTTAAATATTTTAAATTTTTACTACTCATAGCAAAGAGTAGTTTGCTTTGTAAATAAAAATCCCTGACTGATATTCAACGCGGTGTAGGTCCATTTGGAAAAATTGTTTTCCTATTCCCGGATTGCACAGAAGCTGTGAACAATAATCTTTAAAATTATATGTGATTTTCTGTTAAACAATTCGCAAAGTTTATCGGAAACACTGTGAAAAATGAAACATTTTACCTTTCTGTTCGTGGGAGTTCTATTGAGCAGTGTGAAGTACATTTTTGTATTTGATGTGGCAGAAAAAAACCACTGTTGGATAACTGATATAAGGAATAGTAATGAATCATACAATAGACATGTTCTACCCTTCCCTTATGCTCCTTTTTGTTCTGCTTTTCGATTGTACGTTGTTACACCTGCAACTACAGATAATTAGGTTTGAATTTGTTGTCCCGTGTTTGGAATAAATGCATTTTAAAATGAAACTACAGCTATTATGAAGAAAGCAAATGTGCTCCACCTTTATTATTCTAGATCGCGCATTGGCAAATTGGATGAGGCCAAAGTAAATGCAAATTATGCAACTATTGCAGTAATTCCCACGCCACACACTTCACTTCTTACATGTTACATCGTCGGTGTGATCACTGTTTTCATTATTTGCTTATACCATTCTCTCCATACGCCCATAAACATTAAACGGAATGTTACTGTTTTATTCTAGCTTCGATGCACGATCGTTACAACAGCGTGTATCTCATAATATCCTCATGAAAGAGTTTGTGAATGCGTGGTGGATTTCACCATTTTACAGGCTCTGATTAGCCAATATGTTTATACTGCGGAAAGTACCACTATTGAACACGAACGAGTAGCAAATGTTTGTGTACACTAAAAAAGCGATGAGTAACGTTTAATGTTTGACACCGTTTTTGCTCATTTTTCCTGTATGGATAACAATCGAATGCAACGCGCGTAGCCAATCAGCTTACCGAGCTTTGAATATTTAGCACACACTGCCAGGAATACACCGGCATTTTTCTGAACCAGCAAAATCATGTAAATCGATTGCTGAAATCAATAATCTATTGATCTGGAAAACTATCTTTGCTTTGCAACTGATGGCTCCCTTCACCATTAACCCATGTATTGATAAGTTGCAGATACGGGCTCAAGGATGCGCCCGCGCCTGTCCTGTATCGATATCTTCTGTATATGGCAAGAGCGACACATTAGTCTACCTTCGTAAGGGTAGCATCGTTTATCGGACTCGTCGGTCAACTGCATGCCGCACTCTTCGCAAATGTAGCAATCGACATGAAAATCTTTATCCATCGCCACAACACGTACAGTGTCCTCTGTTCCCTCCATCGGTGTGATGCCTGAAAATGGAAAGGGAATGTTTGATTTGTAACTCGATTAATAGTACAAGATAATTTCCTTGTCCTACCTTTGCCACAGCTCGCACATTTCGGTGCAAACATGCTATGGTAATCGTTCACACAATAAATCTTATTGTCCACGTCCACTGTGAAGGGCACACCGTCGAGACACTCGTTACAAACGCAACATCTGAAGCAACCCGGGTGGTAAGATTTACCCATCGCTTGAAGGATCTGTAACACGTTGCGATACAACCAGCGCATTAATATATGATTGATCAGCATAGCGAACTATTATACTGAAAGTATAGTGTTTAAATGATTGAAGCGCTTATGTCAATGCTTACCATCTCCATGATCAAATGTCCACATATTGCACATTTCTCAGCCGTTTGCTGAAATCCGGAGTACTGCAAGGA
>CM032177.1:5235382-5258069 GCA_018908115.1 Anopheles rivulorum
CACTCGTTACAAACGCAACATCTGAAGCAACCCGGGTGGTAAGATTTACCCATCGCTTGAAGGATCTGTAACACGTTGCGATACAACCAGCGCATTAATATATGATTGATCAGCATAGCGAACTATTATATTGAAAGTATAGTGTTTAAATGATTGAAGCGCTTATGTCAATGCTTACCATCTCCATGATCAAATGTCCACATATTGCACATTTCTCAGCCGTTTGCTGAAATCCGGAGTACTGCAAGGAAATTTAAAGCAAACGGATTTGGGATAAGTATTTTCTCAGTTACGTGTACGAAACTTCGATTATCGTACCATGTAATCTTCCTCGCAGTAAACGCGCCCGTGCACATTGTAGAAGGCTTTTCCACGGAGGGCACGGCCGCACGAGCAGCAGATGAAACAATTAGTATGGTAAAGGTTCCCCATTGCTTGGCAAGCTGCACCGGCACCAGTCACTTTTTCCTTGCAGGTATGACAAATGCCGAAATATTCTCCTTGCTCCTCATTCTTCTCCATCTCCTCTTCTAGCTGGCGCGTCAGTTCTTCAATCTTTCGTTCAGCCTCGGTCGGCCCTGTCGGTCTAGGCGGGGTTACGTTGTACGGGAGTAGATTTTTGGTCAATCCCTTTGCTGAAAGAAGTAATATTGCTGTAATTTAGGATTCTGGATCGTACCGTGACTGAAACTACAAATCTTACGCTTTCCCGACCCGGATCCCGTACTCAGTTGTGATGGTGTAGGAGAAACGGCGCCTCTTAAGCCCATGCCCATTGTAACGTTTCCACCCGCAACTGCGGTACTGCCATTCGTCGCCAATTTGCTGCCAAGGGTGTTGTTAGAAGCGAGTGTTGTAGCTACTTTCGCTTGGCTGTTCGATAGTTGATTCTTCGCTATTTCCATCTCCTGCAGCGTTGCGTACTGGCGTTCCTGGCCCACCTGAACCGGCATGGCTGCTGTGGTGGAACCACTAGAACCATGGCCAATCGGTGTCGTGGTGGTGCCAGGCAGTGATGTCAGTGGGCTTGTCTTCATCGACTGCAAAGTGTTGCTGCCAGAGTTGTTGTATTTGGTGCCGCTAGTCATACAAACATAATCCGATCCATTGATATCCTCAACGAAGCTTTTGTTCAGTGAGCTTGAGCCAGAGATGGAGCTGCTGCGAGAAGGAGACTTGTTGTTTTTTTGCTGAGTTTTGAGCGCATCCGATGATTTGGGAGGCTGCAGATACCAAACGTACGAGAGCAGCATTAGTATTCGAGTGCACGGCCTGAGGAATGTGTGTTGTGGTACTTACCAATGAGGGTGCAGTTGAAGAACCAATTTTGGGTGATTTCTGATGGTCGTAGGGTAATGCAGCAGAAGCCGGAACACCAGTCGCGTGATATTTCACATTCGGTAGCTGAACCGGTTGTGGTTGTTGAGCAATTTTCACCGAAATGCTACTATTAGTTGGCGAGTGATGATATTGCTGCTGTTGCTGATGGTGATGGTGATACATTGCAGGTGCAGTAGAGTGCACGGGCCCTGCAGACGCGACTGTGTTGCCACTTGGTCTGTAACTATGCGAACTTACGTTCGTTGTTTCATAGATAGGCTGGGATTGCTGGTCCGAAGGATTATGATATTGTTGATGAGGATGCTGTTGCTGCTGCTGGTGTGGCATGGCATTGGGACTCGGAGTTGTACCGTCTGAACGCTGGTGATAATAAACCTGCATGGATCCTTTGGTTGCCTGCGGTTGTGCCTGCTGTCCGGCCGATGGAGGTGACTGTAGGTTCTCATAAATCGGAGGCTGCTCTGCAACTGACAACTCTGGAGGCTGCGGAGTGTGCGCGTATCGGCCAGCGACATTCATCATTCCCGGATGCTCACGTCCTGGCATAACAACACCGTTCGCTAAGATATAAGTCTGGCCAGCAGAACCAGCCGGAACCTGAGGCTGTGCCTTTATGTTGTGCGATTCAAACTTTCGATGGTCGTACAAGTGTGCGTCCATAGATTGTTGCTGTTGTTGTTGCGAAGCTGTCGGATAGCAGTCGATGTTCTCGTATACCGTTTGATAACGCGAATCGTAATATTGCTGCTGTTGCATCGATCCTGCAGAGGAATTGCTTGTCCTGGGAATGGTACCTCCGCCACCGCCACTACCGCTGCCAGAGTGATGGGATGAGTTACTCATCGAATGGGTGGGGCTGTTGTTGACCCTGTACTGATAACTGCTACCAGTGGAACTGACACTAACGCCTGCTCCACCAACCATACCAGCCGTAGTAGAAGCTGTCGAGACAGTAGCATGCGCACTGTTACTCTGCTGCACGGGGAACTTGCTCCCAGCTGCAGCCGCTGCGAGCATCTGATTCTGGTACCGATCGTACATTCGGTAATCATTCATGTTCACCATCGTAGCCATAGAAGCGGCCACCGTTGCACCATTGCTTCCGGGAATCGGTCCCATCCCATGGACGGCCGATGCAGTTGAAGTCACCGTGCCGTAAGCATTGTGGTCTGTATTTGGATCTTGTCCACTGCTCCCACTGGGATGATTCGTTCGCGGTAGGGAACCGATCATTTTTCCTCCACTACCTCCACCACCACCACCACCACCACCACTTTCTCCATCCAACCGCATCTGGTGCATTCTAGCAAGCAGTGCTGCGTCTGCATTCTGGGTATGCATTTGGTTCGACATTACAAAGGCCGATACGATTCACTTTTCCACGATACGATACCCAAAACTGCTAGACACTGAGCTATTGTTGTACGAAATTTCGTACTAACCAGAAGTTGCTTCCCAAACACGAGCCTCAAAATCTGTGCGTAATGAATTCACCTGTGTTATAATACTGATTTCTTCACTGTAGAGTTAATGTTCTCTTTACCACATATTTACACATTATTCCTTGTTCCCTGAGTAGCATTGTTAAACCATTAATTCCATTGCAATAAAAGCTACTCGCACGGTTCGCAGTGTTTTTTTCTCTTCTAGCTAAAGAATTTCACACACATTCCCGATCTACATGATGCTGTCATCCAAGTAACAAAATGACAAATATGGTATAGACATCAAACTGAAAGATACCGACAGATGCGGCCAAACGTTTCACACTTTCTCACTATAGTGAGATATGCAAGTGATGTTTCATTTTCAAACCAGAAGCAGAAGTAAAACACATTTAAATTTTCTGCTAGAATAGTAGCTTGAACGTATTTAGAGTTAGTTTTACATTGGTTAATAGAAATTCTGTGCCGCAGCAAGCAAAGTCATTATGCGCAACTAGTATTAATGCTATTCCTCTCTAGATGGCGCTGCTAAGTGAAATGGTTTGACTTGATGAAAAATGATCTCGCATAATCACTCGATCGTGAGTAAGGAGAGCCTTGCGAATTGTAATAAGAGCTCATAAATTTTGTTCTGCCTGTTATTCGAATAATTCGTCAAGAGATTCGTGATGTCGTAAATGTTATTATAGTTGTACCAGTGGTGTATTGTTGGTTTGTTGTGTTAAATATCGGATAATTGTCTAAATTTATGGAAAATTAATGTTATTATTCGATTTTGGGATTGGGAACGAGAAGTATGAGTAAAATTACTCTGAGAACTGTGGAATGCTCAAATAGTAAATGTTTAATTTTCTTGTTGTGAAGACGAAAAAACGCTTACAATTATGCTATTATTTTAAAATGTATTGGTAATTTATTTTTGATTCGGAAAAATATAAATCATATCTTGTTGAATATTTTTTCAAAAGAAAATATAATACTTTATTTTCCTTTGTATAATTCTCGGATATTTTATCGTCCCTCGTATGATGTTTTGAATAATCAATGCAATATTTGTTGCGTAGATGTAAGACTAGCGTGTTCATTCCATACTATCGTGATTTAGAACCAAAGATTATTTAACCAAGCATTATTGCTACCACATGTTGAAATCGTATTAAAAGACTTCCGCATTGAATCGGAGCTATGATTACAATGGTCTATTATGTTCACTTACTACAATTGCTTTTGCTGGTGGCTTTTTCCATTCTAACCATATTAAGCCGTCAGTTTCTTCCTCAAGGCTTTGCTCAAACGCTCTGCTCATCCTTTGCTACACTTATTTTGCGCAAAGAGACGATAAACGATTTTGCAATTAGACGTTCAATTATACGGTCATTACATCTTCTGCGATTGTTTGACTGACTGTGATCAAATGTTACTGACGCTTCTTGTTGTTATGAACAACTATGTTTGGAATATTTCATTTCCAACAGCTCATAACACTTGGACAGAGGCTAATTAACACACTAAAGTGTTGTATTTCAACTGTGAGGATGAATGTGGGAAATTTGTATTTTAATAATGAATTTAATAAATTTGTTATTTTATACAAACAGCTGCAAACTAACTTGTTAACCTGTATCGACTTTGTTCTTTAGCATATAATTTTGATGAAACAAAGGACTGGTACCGTGACTCATCAATCTGTGATGGTTTATTATCTTAACATACTGTAAGCAGAGGAAGAAGAAAAAGTTTAATAAGACGTATTTCGACTGTTCAAGATGTGCCTGGTCATTTGTATCCGGTCCATGAGCAATTGATTAATCACCGTAAAAAGGTCTTCAAATTTGGAAAGGATGTTTGACGAACATTGCTGCGCTACAAATCACTGCGCACGATTTACGCTCCTGTTATAAACGTGAACAAAAGTATTAATTGCTTCGCTCTCAAAGACGCTGTGATGCTTTGTGTTGCTTCAATACTATCACAGCTATCGTGGTTAGATCCAAAAAGTATGTCAAAAGTATTTCAAATTCGTTACAAGCTGCAGATCATTGACGTTTTATATTGGTTATTAGTTTTCCAATAACATTGTCGAGAAGGGTGAAGAAATTTGAACAGAAATATCTCTTTATTGCTAGCAAGTGCACTAGTTTGTTAAGAAGGGTAGCCCTACTTATCACATTCGATCATGACTTGTCAAAACATCGATCATGTGCCGTCATCCATAATGGTTGTTTGCCAGTTGGCTAAGAAAGCTGATTTGCCCGGGAGACCTTCAAACTGCAATATGGGATCTTTTCTCAAGGACTCTAGTGTGTGGTTATCATTTGGGTGGGTTTTAGCGACAGGGTTAATGGCTTTGAAAACCATTTCCACTTGGCCATACGTGACAGCTTATTTTGGGCTTTGTTTAGAGCTTTTTTGTGTTGGCAAAATTCATCGTTCTGTGCTGTTAATAGTTATTTAGCTGACCACATATCAATTGTATCATGTATTACGACAGTAGAACGATTTTGCAAAAAGTCATCCTATTGTCAAAAGGAATGTGTCCTTAGTAACAATTAAAATCAAGACGAAAACGATTCGTTTTTTCCCCGCTTAAGAGGTTTCTGCTTAAAGATGGGTATAACCACTTGACGTAACCTAGCGTGACGTGAAAGTCGTATTATTAGCTTTATTTATGAGATACAAAATGAAGGATAAAGTTAACGAATGGAACCAAACACAAAATGTTGGTTGACAGTCCATTCGATTTAGTTCGTTTAAAAGTTGATTTGTCTTTAGAAAAGAATCTTGTTTCATATGAGTTACAGTAAGGATCGCATGATCTCGATTTAATCTATCGATAATGACTAATTCATGATATTAAATCCATTGACATCACTGAACATATTTCCATGTAAACGTCCTACAGGCTTTTTTAGTGTATGCATGAATTCATTTTTTTCTAACTAAAATAAGTCTGTTCGTTTGCATATTGATAAATAATGACGAAAGGTTTGCGTCAGTTTTTAGTTTTTCATTGCTTTGTAAAAATTGAATGGTTCTACGTTGCATTAGATACAGCAACAGAACGACTGTACACTTATGCGTTGAATTGGCTATTATTGCTGGTGCTGAGAAACCTGCTTTTTCCGCTGTATGAAAAATCCCCAATCCGATGCGATCGGGATTGTAAGACGCGCTAAATTGTTTAATCAGGATGACGTCATATCGTATTGAAACAATGATGCATCGTCGGCCGTATCATCCTCAACGCTTGCAAAGCAGAATAACTGAGCAGAACATAATCTGCTTTAAAGTGTATTGTCTGGTGCGCTTTGTTGTGTATGTGACCAGCATGAAATCATTAGCATATTTTCCAAATTTTTTTAAAAGTCGAGAACATTGGCTAATATGCTAATGGATTTGTACTGTTATTTTTTTTCGGTATCCCTCTACGTGCGCCTCCTTCGGACAATGGTGGAACCGGCTTTTCAGAAAACGGCACAGAAGATATCCACCAACATCTTGGTGGAGTACAATCCATCCACAAATCCATGTTGCCTGTTTGATCTCACACATTGCGTGTAGTTGTGCACGTACGTTCGCTGTCTGTGCGAGGTTCGCTCTGAGAATTGTAACGTGTAGTTGCCGGCAACGATCGGCTCGAACCTCGCCGCAGTGACGAACTGATCGCGCAAAGAACAACAGCTCAGTCGGTGGTGCCACACGCGCGATATTGCTTAGCAGGCTTTTGCGTCGTTCGTTGATCGTTTGAAAGTGTTTTCACTAGTTTTTGGAAATTGGTTGATCGGTGATCGAGTGATCGAGTGATTGGTGTGTTAGCTTGTTGCCGAATTCGATAAAAGGTTAGCGCGTGCTTCCAGATAGTGTTGTAATATCGAGCAATAATAAAAAAAACAAACGTTTTTTTTCTCGGAACTGCGCACACGCCAGTTACACCAAATTACAAATCGAAAACGTGCACGTGTGAACGTTGCTGTGTGAATGTTGATGTAAGTGCTTCGATGATGGAGATAATTTTATTTATTTTTGCTATGTTGCACAAAACCGAAAACTAACTTCGGGCCAGTCATTTTTGACGGCCAAAAGTCGAGGGGAAAGTCTTTGGAAGGACACTTCGCACGCTTGAGCAAACCGTCGCACCGAGTGCCGTGCAAGTAGCATCACCCAGAAGGCGATACCATTTGCTGGGCGGCAGTGTTGACTGATTGTGCGCGAACATTGCTGCGACTTGGTGCGACGGTTTGGCTTCGGCTTTTTCGATATTGCCTCACAGCGCACCGGTTTCCGCAAGAATTGTACGGTGCGTGTGCATTTTACACCGTCCAGCGTGTAGGAGAACAGCACTCAAAGATTGTCTTTTCAAGGGACCGGACGATGAATGGTGGCAAGAAGGAAACTGGTTCGATTGTTGGGACTGAGAAGTAACGCTCAGANCTCAGTCGGTGGTGCCACACGCGCGATATTGCTTAGCAGGCTTTTGCGTCGTTCGTTGATCGTTTGAAAGTGTTTTCACTAGTTTTTGGAAATTGGTTGATCGGTGATCGAGTGATCGAGTGATTGGTGTGTTAGCTTGTTGCCGAATTCGATAAAAGGTTAGCGCGTGCTTCCAGATAGTGTTGTAATATCGAGCAATAATAAAAAAACAAACGTTTTTTTTTCTCGGAACTGCGCACACGCCAGTTACACCAAATTACAAATCGAAAACGTGCACGTGTTGCTGTGTGAATGTTGATGTAAGTGCTTCGATGATGGAGATAATTTTATTTATTTTTGCTATGTTGCACAAAACCGAAAACTAACTTCGGGCCAGTCATTTTTGACGGCCAAAAGTCGAGGGGAAAGTCTTTGGAAGGACACTTCGCACGCTTGAGCAAACCGTCGCACCGAGTGCCGTGCAAGTAGCATCACCCAGAAGGCGATACCATTTGCTGGGCGGCAGTGTTGACTGATTGTGCGCGAACATTGCTGCGACTTGGTGCGACGGTTTGGCTTCGGCTTTTTCGATATTGCCTCACAGCGCACCGGTTTCCGCAAGAATTGTACGGTGCGTGTGCATTTTACACCGTCCAGCGTGTAGGAGAACAGCACTCAAAGATTGTCTTTTCAAGGGACCGGACGATGAATGGTGGCAAGAAGGAAACTGGTTCGATTGTTGGGACTGAGAAGTAACGCTCAGAAAAGAAGCAAAAGAGAGATCGCGATCCAAGCCTTGCCACCAAACCGTGTTCGTGCCAAGTGCAGTGGTAAACAGCAAGTTGCAGTGTGATCGTGCCATGATCAATCTTAGCGAAGGTGTGCGATCTTGCTGTGTTGTTTGTGTTCTGTAGGTTGTCAGAAGCTTGCTTAATCTGTACTGCCGTTTCGGATATCGCACTGCAAAACCATACGTTTGACGAACATCTAAGAACTGCTTTTATGTGCACAAATGTGTAAAATAGACACAAAATGTAAGAAAAATTGGTTTAAGCCCCAACACTTGGTGGTATGTACTCAGCTTACTTAATGTGCAAAGTTTTCGATCACTGGAATTCGGCGAATGACACGCGTATAGAAAGGATCGTTACACGCACGGAATGAAGTTTAGTACAATTTTCAAGGTTACTGAAGGTGCATCACATGCCGTGCAATAATTTCGGAAGCATTAAACAGTGGTGAGAGACGGAATTGCAATTGAACGCCTGTGCATATTTGAACACCGGCTCCGAACGAGAAGCGTTGAAGTTGTTCGATTATTTGCACTGCAAAGTCACTTGGAAGGGGACGAAGTGGAAGCAAAAATAGCAACGAACGTTCCCATGAATGAAAATCAAAACATGCATTACATTGCTTACGTCGGCTACAATTCAGAACTCACCTGCCTCAGGTGGTAGAAAGCGCGCGCTGTAACACCTATTAGCGGCAGTGAGTTTTTCGTGGTTCTCTGTTGTTTTGTTTGTTTCGGTTTCGTTTGCTTTGGGTGAGATTTTGTTTGACGCAGTTATTGTGGTGGTACGAGTTGTAACGCCTTGTCAAGCTCCCATGCAATTCAAGCTCAAGTGCAATTTTGCAATTTTCATGTGAATGTTTGTTATTTGTTAGTCATGTTTTGATTTTAATGTTTGGATATTTCACGTAGAGGAAAACGAGCAATCTACAACTAAAATTGGTTTGGTTGATCATATATTTGACTAAGTACTTTCGTTTAATATTCCATATTCAACGTCACATCTTTTATTGCGAACATAAACGAAAGCTGTAATTAACAGGAAAGTATTAACTGAAAGAACTTGTTGGTGAATTTCTTTGTTTTTCTTTGTCTCAAAAAATGCAATTCACTAAAATAATCACCTAGATTTTTGCTTGTTAACGCTCCTTTAAAAAGGTACCCGCTACAGGATGAAGTTTATCACCTCAATAATTTCACACACTTTATGATGCTGCTTACATACCACAGCAGTAGAGAAAGTTATGTCCCCGAGGTGTGATTATTAACGAAGAAGTTATTATTATTACCTCTCAGTGATATTCTCTTCCGTGGTAACCAGGTAAACTGTAAGTATTACGAATGTATGGAAACCGGAATCATAAAATGTTCGACGTGCAGCACTTTGTTTCACGGGACTTAAACTATTTTATAAACGACAAACAAACGATCCGGTAACGCTTGTCGTATTAAACAAATGGAATCAAATAGCACTTACACTTTTGTGACTGCGGCTTTAATGCGTTCTGATGTGGACTGTAACAAAACACATGCGTTCGCTCCGTAGAACAGTCTTGGAAGGTGTTATAACTACAACTAAAACCAACGCACACAGCCAACGCTGTATAGTGATAACAAGTTTTGCAGCCCGCGCTATGCCTAATGATTCTGTTTAGTCAGGGTTACTACCTGGTGGGCAGCGTATTCTATCCATACAGCGCACCGAACCGTAACCAGTTGGGTGTGCAGTTTTGGGTGTGTTATCATGTTTCCGGGGTATGCACTCACAAGACACTTTTACACGGCGAAGCGAACGATTTTAGCACCTGCCTTAGGGCGCTAATGACGTGCACGAGCACGCACCCATGCACGCACGCCAGCATAGCTGGTGGACCGTGAATATGAGTTCATAAGTCGAACCGATCCTATGCCAAATATACATCTTCATACCTTCCACCGCAAAGTGTGTGTGTGTGTGATTTTTTTTTTGTTAATAACCGGAGGAAGTTCACAGTTGAACGATCTTGTTGGAATGATCGGTTGATTGACAAGACGACGAACTCCTGCTAGGTGGTGGTATCTTTCACGCTCAGGGTCAACAGGTGCAACAATCGATTTGATTGAGCGGCGTGCGCGTGCCACGGATTAGAAAAACTTGTTTTTGCTACTATTTACAAGGACAATCAACCTTGTCTGTTTACCAACAGTTGATCCTCGCGATAGGATATTACGTAATGTAGGTTAATCTGTTTCTTCCGCGGATTGTGCGTGCGTGTCACTGGGGTTGTGTAGTTTTCGGCCTGTGTTGCTTCCCGTTTCCCATCGTTCATATGATTCGCAATAATGTGCTCGTATCAAAAACCGGCACCCAAACAGTAATGAATCGTTTATATACATTGGATTGGGCAGGAATTGGATTCAGTACATTCTTGTCTATCCATAGAGAAGCATTATATTGGGCGACTAGTAACAACAACATCGTTTCGTCCATAGCACACTCCTGAGATGGCATCCCGATCACTATTGGTGCTGCAGTTACTGCTGATCCTGCCGCTTTACCTTACCGGGGCACAATTTTACAGCCCGCAGCTTAAAAGCGTCATTCAATGGAAGGCTGCCGATTTTGCATTCGCAACACCGCAGGAACGTGATGAGGCACTGGCATCCGGACGATATGTTCCAGAAAACTGTATACCACTCGACATGGATGTGGATTATTCTAGTAAGTTTAATGGCGCGACACGCACTGTGATAACGTTATAAACTTTTGGCAAACCTTCCTATATAGATCCGGCCCGATCTCGTTTGTTTGTAACCATTCCGCGGTTTGTGCAGGGTATTCCATACACGTTAGGCCGTGTAAGTCGAGCTCAGGGACCGTCGGGCCCAATAATAGAACCGTTCCCGAACGCAGCTATACAGGCAAAACCTGAGAACAACAACTGCCAAGGAATTGTGTCCGTTTTTCGCATAAAGGTATGTTGACTGGAGGCAAAGCATCTGAATCTGGTGCTGTTTTAATTGTTTCTTTTACCGCATCATTTACAGATTGACGAATGTAATCGCATGTGGGTGCTTGATACTGGCAAGATTGGTGAAAAACGCATCTGCCTGCCACAGTTGCTGGTGTTTGACATGAAAACGGACAAAATCATTCATCGCTATCAAATTCCTGCTGATCAGCTCGTGTGTGAATTGTCCCTGTTAGTGAACTTGGTATGTATTGATGGCGTATAGCTCATTGCTTTGCTTAGTGAATAATGAATATCTACATTTAATATACAGCTCGTAGATGTCCAGGACCCGTCGCCGCTGGGATCGTGCAAGAATACGAAAGTATACATGGCGGATGTCACTGCACCGGCGATGATCGTGTACGATATGGCAAGAAGCAAATCGTGGCGCATAACGAACAAACAGATGCATCCCAATCCCGACCATGGCACCTTCACTATCTCTAACGAGAGTTTCGATCTTATGGACGGGATCGTGGCAATGGCACTGTCTCCCCGTATACCAACGGATAATGTGGTGTTTTCCTCCAACTACGGTACTAACTGGCGCCCGTCCAACGATCGATTGTTGTATTTCCATGCACTGGCATCCGTGACGGAGAATGCCGTTCGAACTTCTGTGTTGCACAACGACACAGTCTGGGAGGAAGACGTTGAAGCGCTGCCACGATCCTTCCGGCCAATAGGCGTACGTCCATCGCAGGCAGTAGCGGAGGCCATGGACAGCAACGGGAATCTGTTCTTTGGATTGCTTGGACAAAATGCAATGGCGTGCTGGGATTCGACGACCCCGTTCAACCCGTCGAACATGCGTATCATTTCACAGAACAGTGAAACATTGCAGTTCCCCAGCGGTGTCAAGATCATCCGAAACCGCAAAGGAGCCGAAGAGTTATGGGTGTTAACGTGCCGTTTCCAGAAGGTTATGACGGGATCGTTAAACACCAACGAAACCAATTTCAGAATACAAGCCATACAGATTCCGGAGTTGCTAGGATATAAAAGCTCATGTAGAGTATGAAATGTTGGGATGAATTATCAGGACGGAAGAGCAAGCTTGAAAATAAACCGTTACCATTAAGATAAACTAATTTGTGCGTTTAGATTATTATTTCTCACCCCTTTTATTTCGAACTCATCAATGCTTGCGAAGCAATACATTCTTAACAAGGTGAAACAAGCTTACAACATTTCTTCAAATAGAACATGCATTTTGTCTTACAAATGGAGAATGTTCTCTATGTTTCTTCTTCTTCATGTATCCTTTTTATCTGGAAATATTTGGATAATTTCACACGTACTGCAATATGCCCCAAAAACAATTCATCGAACTGGAAGCACTCTAATCTAATAATACTCATTCAACTGGAATACATTGCATTATTCTCGAAACGTACGGTTTTAGTTGTACTTTTAGCTTTCACAGATTGAATGTATTTTTTTTATTAAACATTTACGTTCAATTGAAAGCGACAACATGAAATGATTTTTTGTATGTTTAAAAAATACAAATTTAAATTGTGTTTAAAAATTACAATTTAAAAAGGACAAATATTCTTTTCTCGTTTTGAACTGGTATACAGTCGTTGGGTATTTATACCAGCGCAATTGTCGTTTTGTTATGACGTTTGACAGCCAGACGTCTTAGAAAGAGTCCAACATATTTTCAACCCACTCATTCTGTTTCTTTCGCACGATTGCTCGTCATTTCTGTATTCGTATTTGATGCTTGCATTTCGAATAGCCTTTAAAAACATTGTAAACATTCCAAACAAATCACTTTTTGGGGTGCTTTGCGTGAACATTAAAGAAAGGTCAGCGTGAAGGTAAGGTATGCATATTGGCTTAGATGGCCGGAGACAATAATAAGCTCTTTTTCCACAAATAGGAATGAGTAAAAGAAAACATATTGATTACATCAAATAATGTTGTACAATTTTAGCTTTCCATTGTACCGGTACGCAACTACAAAGGTGCCATCGTCACATCTTCCAGCTACATCAGCTCACATCAGCTTAGGACATCTTGTGGGCATTCAACGCACATCATGACAAAACTGTTCGAATGGTTTATGGCGGCAGCCTGTTTTTTCAGCGTATATTTTGCAATCATTCTACGCCAAGTAAAACATGAAGTGTTGGACCAGTACATGCTGGAAATTCAGCTTTCGCCTATATTTCTGGTGCTTATTTTCGGTGTAAGTAGAAAGCAAATAGCTATCAAATCGGCACCAACTGTTACAGCTTGCGGTATTTTCATACACTTTTAGGTTTTCTCCGCCACCGTGGTGTTGTATCGAACTTTCACCTTTAACAACTGCGAGGAAGCTGCCAAAGAGCTGATGGAACAAATTAAGGAAGCTAAAGCTGACCTGAGAAGTAAAGGTTTGGTGTTGAGTGATTAACAGTGTGTGCATTTTGCGTAGCTGGAGTTTGTTTTGTAAATAAAGGTTTTAAGGAAAGTTACAAGAATTGCAATGTAAGGGCAATCATCCACTCGAGCAGTAATGTTTTAACGTCCATCCCAGCTGAGTGTGTGTAATATGTAAAGAAAACTTGCGATAACCTACGAATGAGTCATTTGAAAAAAAGAATTTGTATGGAAGTTCGATTTGAACTGCAAACAAACAAATCTTTTCAATTACAGCATTAAACAGGGATTCTTACAAAAGGTTCTTCATAAACTCGTTGTTCAAATGAGTCAAACTCATTCAAATGTGACTATTAACATTAATTTGCTAATTGATCTCTTTGAACGCTGTCAATGCCGAACCTTTGCAAAAACGTTTCATGCATGACTAATGGTCTGCATGGTCTATGATCGGTTACCGAAGCTTTTTTAAATATTCAAATCGTAAAACACAATCATGGATTCTTTTGGGCTTAATTTGATCGAAACCTGTTTCGACCGAAACATCTTTAATAAAACAGGAAAATTTACTGCACGCTCAGAAATAAATAGAAACCTGGCCACACGATTACTGTAGAACTTTTCTGCAGCCCACCAGGCACCGAATGTTGAGTTTTATTTCGTTCGATTCTTGTCGTACACATCTTACCTATTCATTCGCGTTGGTTTTGGCTGGGATGCTAAATATACGAGCACGCCCAGATATGAAAAGTCCCCGAAATGAAACCATCAACATTCTGGATCGTAAATTCCAGTAAGCTTTGTCAGACCGAAAGCTTCTCACATAGATGCGTGATTATGCAAATACCGGTTCTGGGGCTGTGAAGGCATGTACTATGTTAGAACACAACTGTAGCTGTTTCACCAGCAGCAGCAGCAGCAGCAGCAGCATACAGCATGTTGTTCGATATCTTAAAATGGTCAAACAGTTTTATGTTCTCTTCAAACATTTTACTTCATCGATACGAATTGTTTTGTTCAATAGAAAGCAATAGCCAACCTTAAGTACACACGTGATGCGGTCCTTTGCCAGCCCGTACCAGTGAGTGGAACGAGCTCTTTTTCCATCTCATCGCGGCAGGTAGGGAATGTTTGCCTTTAAACGACGAATGGCACCTGTAGGCTAATGAATTATTGGATGTGTAAACACATGATGAGTAATATTGTGCTGCACCATTGTGAGTACACCAGGGAGCAGGTGTAAATGGCACCCACCGTTTTGTAAGACACATTTCTTTAAAGCATTTAACATTTTTAACCAAATTCATAAAACAGTTCACAGTGGAAATAGTTTTATGTTAAGTTTGGTAGCAAAAGCGTTTGTACGCGTACAGTCAGAATAATGCCGTGCGCCATTAGAATGTTACCCACGGTCCCGCGGGGATGCCGCTGGAGAAGAATGTACGAAAACGAGAGAGGAAATAAAAGCGTAACGACTGTGCACATATGCTGGCTCACTCTGCCGCACAGATCGATTGAGTTGGCATGCTGGACACAAGCGAAGCGATGCCCGCTTTGTACGCGCTAAAAACGAGTTCCCAACCCGCAGCGAACGACGGCAGCGTTCAGTTGGTGTGCGACGTTTCCAGCGAAAAGAAGGTTCCACATCATCACGCAGCCATCATCCCCAGTTACGCGATCTCCGCGAGGTGAACAGACGCCGTGCCGTGTGAAAGAAGCTCATTCTTTTTTCGTTTGCTCGAAAGATCGGAGCGTCCCAAACCGTTGGAAGAGCGAACCGTTAAAAAGCAAGCTCATTTGATCGTCGCGTAACCTGTTTTCGGGGATCGTGATTGCCGGTGGCTGTGCGAGGAGTGTGTATTAGAGCTTGGGCCTTTTATTATACCTGTTGCTTCCGTGTGTGTCTTCTTCTTCAAACGATGCTGTTCAAGAGCTTTCTTCTGCTGAGCGTCTGTGCGGTCGCCTGCTATGGACAATCGAAAGTAAGTACGTTTAGCCGGTTTGTTTGTCGCCATTTCACATGATCGTGCGATCGTGCAGCTTCATCGATGAAGAAGGGTGCGCCCTGCGTTGGCACTCTTCGGCGATCGCGATCGCGGCTGTAGTGGTGTGGCAAATAAAACATGAAGGGGAGAGAGTTCAGCGACGCGCGACACAAGTGTACATGGATGCAGCTGTGTTACCTCGGCTGTTTAAGGTGTGGCCAGCGCCATCGAATGCGGCGTGGAAAAGTGTTCTTTTTCTCTTCTTCCACGCTTCACAAGCACGATCTTTGTGGTTGTGTGGTGTGGTATGTGCATTGTATTGTTATTTGTTTTTTTTTTAATTCGCGGACATGGACCCTGCCTGCCCGGTCGACCAGAGGTAACCCGGCATCTAGCTCTAGGCGTCAAATTGACTGACGACGAAAGCGAAGAGAAAAATCGCGAGTCGCGACCATTTGTTGATTAGAGTACACGGTGAACCGTGTGGAACAGTCTGGACAAATTTTGTCCGTGCGACCGGATTCCTCTTTACATGAACGCACCAGAGAAGACATTGCGCCGTTTGGTCGCGTAGTGAATAATTTACGAAACGTCGCTAAAAATGCTAACAAAAATGTAGGGCATTTCGGTACGCAGAACCGGGCGAATGAGTGTTTTCCATCGCTGCAAGCAGTCATTGTTGCTGATGTAGTGCTTTTGTGTATTTTGTGCCATGGCGTAACTGCGTTGGACGAGTTCCACTTTCCTCGTTGTCGCTCCCATCCGGGTTGCTCATTTTCAACGACATGCCGAAATCAATAACGAAAAACTGTATGCAAAACAGGACACGCGGGAGCACTGCAGCAGATAATCTATCTTCATTTTGTACAGGCCACACAGGTGTCATGCTATTTTTAAAGCTCCCCTTTGCTGCGTATTGATCGTTTGCAAAACACGCGAAAGCTTCCATGCAAAGCATCCGGTTGCGAGCGCGAAGGAAACTTAATGCCTTCGGTAGAGCAAAATACTTGTTGTTTAGTATGCCAAGGTCAGGAGAGTTTCCCGTTCTAGCCAAGAACGACGGGGGGGCAAAGCACATGAACAATATTTATGAGGCAAAATTAAGTACTATTACATGGGGAAAGTTGCATATTTTATTGTTATCGTACATAAAGCTTTCTAGCGTTCATAGTTTTTTTTTGCTTTTATATGGATTTATAACAGTTTATAATAGTAGTAAAATGCATCGAATGATGAAATAAATGCATACAATCACACTAACGATCTGTGTTCTGATCGCTTGTTTAGTCTTGTCGAAGATAAGTGGTGTTGTTGTTAAAAAAGCGTAAACCATGTGGTTACGGAGGGTTTTTTTATTTGTTAATCATATCTATGATGAAAATGGATAAAAAGCGGTAGAATTGAGCTTGCTTTCTAGCACAGCACTGTGGTCAACTGTTCGTTCGCGTGACCTAAAAGCAACGTTTGACAAAGCGCGCGATACTTGTTCCTCTCAGACATTATGCTTCGTAACGATTTTTTTTTTTTGTATAAATCATTTCCATCCGTGAACAGCTCACGTTTGAGGAGTAAAAACATGGGAAATCATTGTTAACACACATCCACATCTGGATGATGAGGTGATATCGTTATCGTTACGGTGAAAAATAACCCCGGATTGATGCAATCGATTCTTGACCGATGCGGAAAACAAATGCAAAAATGCAAGTATTTGTATTCGGTATTTGACATGGATGGTATTTGAATCGATAATGACTTAACAATACAGAAGGGGATGTAGGAAAGTACTGTGTGCGGTATTTGATGAAGTTAACACTTAGCAGCACAATGACATCACACAATCAGAGCAGCTAGAAGTTACTGTGTAAAGGTCTTGAGAAGGTCATCGGCATCATTATAAGCGTAACATATCCCCCAAGCGGAATTATCTTTTGTGATAGAAAAATCGACGATAAACGACATTCCTATAAAAGCCACGAAACAGCGTACGCCACTATTTTCGCTCACAAAAAAACGGACCAACTGCTGGGCCTGCTGTACACAGTAATGTTCTACGTTCTGACACAGAACGTGACTCGTGACTGGAGACGCGCTGCGAAGGCGCCAACTACCTTTATCTTCTTTACCTTACTATTTAACCATCGTTTCGTAATTGATAGTATAGCATTGCAAAACCGTTCGCATGCTAATGTCGCTTAATGCTTAATCTAACGTTTGCGCAACTTGCAGGTGCCCGTATACGTGTACTATGAGTCACTTTGCCCGGATAGTGCAAGGTTCGTGAACGACCAGCTGTACCCGGTAGCCAAGATGTTCAAGAAAAATCTAGAGCTGCATCTAGTGCCGTTCGGCAAGTCCACCTACACGACGCAAGGCTCGGAAGTGATGTTCACGTGTCATCATGGCGAAAACGAGTGCTACGGTAACAAGGTGCACGCCTGTGCTATCCAGCATATTCAGGGCAACTCGTATCAGCCGAACATTTCGAAAGAAGATCTTACACTCGAGTACGTCAACTGTCTGATGCATCGGGCCCAGCTGAAGGATGGTGCCTTCCCAACCAAGCGCTGTGCCGATGAGGTGAAGATTGACCAATGGCAAGCTATCATGGATTGTGCGAACAGTACCGAGGGTAGCCAGCTGCTGAAACAACATGGTGATATGACCAACAAACTGCAGTCGCCACTCAAGAGCGTCCCCACCGTTGCCTTTAAACAGGTGCGTAATGTTTTGTTGTTTTTGTTTTTACTACCAACACTCTACATGGTCAACCGTCGTGTACAACCGGTCTAATGGAATGTATACCTTTTTTTGCAGACATACGACGATGAACTGCAGAAGCTGTCTGTGAGCAGCTTCCGTCACGCATTGTGCAAAAACCTGAGCCCGCAGCCCGTCGAATGTCTCGATCTTCCATCAGCCGCGTCGGTGGTCAGTTCGTTCGGTATGCTTGTCGCTGTTGCCGCCGTCCTCATTGCCAGGCTGTTTTAAGCAATGGTTCTTCCAGTTCGCGCAAACATTGAAATCTCACTCTTCAAAACAAAACTGCTATCGTTAGATGAAACAAGCGAGGGATGTTTAGCATTCCTGATTTATTGATCACCTACTCTACTAAGAACAAACATCGATTCCGGGGATGCGCGTTCCATTATTATTCATCGATTCCGTCCAAGCTGTTATATTTTGAAGATGTTTCCATCGAATATGATGCTTTTAAAAATAAAGTCTTCTGAAGTTCGTCAGGATCAGATCGATCGTGAACCTTAACTACATACACAAGAATCCTTAATGTTACGGTTGATCCAATACAGATATTGGCTTACGCGCGTGTAAACACCCGGGAAATTCTTCTGCGCACAGGCACGACCCCACGAAACAACCCCGACTAGTTCATAATGGTTGAGTTTGGCATTCACCACCTGCAACGGTCCCCCACTATCACCCTGTGTGGAGCAAACGAGAAGAAAAAACGGTCGCTTAAGGTCGCTTTGTTTTAACGCTATCGAAAATCATCTCNATCGTGAACCTTAACTACATACACAAGAATCCTTAATGTTACGGTTGATCCAATACAGATATTGGCTTACGCGCGTGTAAACACCCGGGAAATTCTTCTGCGCACAGGCACGACCCCACGAAACAACCCCGACTAGTTCATAATGGTTGAGTTTGGCATTCACCACCTGCAACGGTCCCCCACTATCACCCTGTGTGGAGCAAACGAGAAGAAAAAACGGTCGCTTAAGGCCGCTTTGTTTTAATGCTATCGAAAATCATCTCACCTGGCAGGAATCTTTGCCACCCTCAAGATACCCGGCACAGATCATCCTGTTCGTTATCTGAAAGGCCCAATAGCCAGCCCGTCGACACTCGCGGTTCGTTAAGATCGGTACTTCGGTTTGTTGAAGCGTCCCCGAAAGACCACCGCCCGCTTTCGTTCTTCCCCAGCCGGTAACAATTCCACGGCTTCCCTCGTACATTTCCGTTGCCTGTGGTAGACATATGGGCATGACACGATCGCTGATCGACACGGGGTACGTGAGCTCCAGCAGCGCGATATCGTTGTTGTTATTGAAGGCGTTGTACCAGTTGGTCAGAATACGTTTGACACTTCGCTCGATGGATGTTCCAGTTGGTTTGCTACGATCATTTACGCCAAACTGTACGCGGAACAGCGCCCGATCGGGTTTGGTCGTACAGTGGGCGGCAGTGATGACATATCGATCCGAAAGCAGGGAACCACCGCAGCTGAACTTATTGTCGTAGTAGAGAGCGGCCATCCAGGAGAAGCTATTATCCTCCACTGGGGTGCCCCCTACTATTCGTTCGTTTATCGGTTCCACTAATCCACACTCTGTATTGAAAGAAGCATTGGAACAGTATTTAGTAGGTAGATTCTTTCAATGTATGAAGCAGTTGTTATGAAGTTTTCAACCGATTGTTGTTTTTTAGGTGGGTCTGTTTATACAATTCGTAGCCAGTATCGGTCTTACATGACAGAATCGCTACGAAATCCCATCTGGACGCAGGACTAATTATCCTACTATGGGTGGTAAATACAGTCAAGGGAAGCCAGAAATGGCAGGCGAATACCTCTTGAGGTTGTAGAGCCACAAAAGAAGAAGAAGAGATAATTTAAGAGAGCGAAGAATGGGACAGGTCTCATTGGCCGCAAACCTGGAAATTCCCTTTTGTGTATGATATCTCTGAATTTAAATTCATAAATGACCAGTTGAGGGATATGTCATTCCTTCGTTGGTGTTTGGATGAGTAACGAAAAGGAAAGCTGCCATTCTCTCCTACTTACTGCAGGGTGTACAATTTTGCGATGGCACCGAGGAATCACTAGCAAAAACTGGAGCACCGATGACGCCCGTAATCCAGTCGATAATTGGTCGGGCACGATTTATCTCAAAGTATTCCGGACGCACCGTAACGAAGTTGATGATCCGTTCCTCTTCGGGTTCAAGCTCTTCCGTTAAATAATTATTATTCAGTACAGTTGGAAGCGTTCTAACTTCGTATCGTTGAGCATCCCGATGTCGCAGCCCACATATCACAGTGATAGACAGCAAACTAACCAGTATTAACGCTAAATGTTCGCTCATGATGGAAGCTCCACAGAATGTTCGAACGCACTATGAAATTGATGTATAATTTGCAAACTTTTCTAGCAAGCACTAAACGATCAGATACGATCGATCAGAAAACAAAGCTAACAACTATGCACGACTCCAAACTCGTTCGCACACCGACTGTACCGACACTAGCGAAACCGTCTATCGGAGTTCGGTATCAAGCGTTCACTAAAAACGCGACGCCACGGCATATTTTCATGCCGTTGCAGTCGTAGCCTAACGGGATCGAAATGGGCGAATATATTCAAAAATCTGACGTCGATTAATTTTGTACACTCTTTCGATAGGTTTGGTGTTGTTCTTTGTATACCCGGCATCTCTCTCTCCATCCCGTCTACGTTGTGTCTGTATTGGTTTCGATGGGGTACCTTGTTGGGGACTGTTCCGGGACTTTCACTGCCGATAGAAGACGCTGAATCTTTTTATGCTGATATGATGGCTTGCGTGTGTATCTTGTGTCGCTGGCACAATGTTTGTTGATGTGTGAGTGTGTTTAGACAAAATTTATGTATAGACTGGTTTTGCACACCTATGACGACAGAAAACAAACTACAGAAAGAGAAACGGTTTTTATTTAAACTTAAACTCGTGCTATAACATGTTTTCTCTGATAATTACAAGATACATTTCGTTGTGAAGATTATGTAAAGCACTTCAAAATGATTTATTTATGTTTTTTTTTTAAAAAAGATCAAGAATAAGACTGTTCATCAAAACAGAATCATGAAAAGACTAAGAAGATTTAGTTTATTTTTGATTATAGTTTTGCTAATACTAGTATGCATTAAATGTTTGTATTATACAAATGTAATACGCCTCCCAATCCTGGTTTCCGGGAATAGGGAAATTCAAAAATAATCCCAATACTAAAAAAAGTAACGAACATTTTCAGAGAAAACTAGCCGTTAAAAATACAAAAAACTAATGTTTGTATTGCTTTTTGTAAAACCAATCAGGTTCCTAACGTGGTTGTCTGAAATAATGTTATCACAAAAGCCACGTGTTTTTTTAGTATTGCTTTTTATGTTGCTTTAATTAATAAACAACGATGTATATGTGATGTACAGATTGTGATTCTTTCGATCGATAACTTACTTACTTGCTAGATACCGGCGATACAATCGATTAACGGGCTTGCCTTAGGAGTTCCCTAAACGACTCACTGTCGACTGTGAAAACCCCTCAAGAATTCTTTGAGAAAACTCTGTCAACTTGAGCAAAACTTTTGCGTAATCTTATGTTCGAAAAGATGTACTATAATCCTAAAACGTAATCAAAAATTATTTTTTTTTTTTTTATTCATAAAGAACGGCCTGGCCGTATTGCTATCAAAAATTATTTTAAGAAACCAACAAAATCAAGTAAAAGCTTAATTTGTTGGAAAATTAAGCAAAAATCTTTATAAACAAAAAGCACACAAATTTACAAGAAATATTAAAAAAAAATGAGAAAACTTATTTACACAGAGTTTGAAACCCCGTGAAATGCTACTAAACATATTTCGGTATTGACTGTAGAGTCTAAACTGGATTATGTTATCTCCTTGGTGTAGACCCATTTATCCATCTTCCAATGTCTTGTGATATTTTTTAAAATTTATTTTTAATTTAAATTTTCCAATATAAAAAATGTGAAAACTCACCTAAAATAATCGCGAAAATTAAATAATCTCATTTATGGTGTTAAAACATGATATCGTCACTTAAGTGTTTAATAGAAAATCGGCAAACAAAAATACTCTGATGACGAATCTCGGACGAATTAATAATCTGTAGGTGATCTATTGCGATTGATTACTGGAAGGAGTGGTTTAAGTTCCAATTGTATTAACTTTTTAAAAGTCGAAGGAAACAACCGAAAATTCTGAGTATTTTTATAATATTGTATGCTGGGTGCTGTAATCATTATCAATGATTCGATTCTAGCGTCTTTTGAAACGGTTGGGCAGGTCATTGTGTTAATTTCCGACGGCATTAGGTAGACTTTTGTTGTCTGATTTACGGAAATAGAGACATTTTTTTGGTGGAGTATAGGCAGTTAATAGCTGGAAATGTTCAGGTTAAGCAACAGAGTTGTTTAGAGAGATTTCTTAGAGGTCGAGCCGTTTTTTTTCTAATGATACGATATGAGGTAGACTATACCAATACTCCACTCACAAGACATAGATTCTCTATCGCAAACTGCTTATTCCTGGCGTAACAACCTTTGAGGTCAT